>OAMR01000577.1:799083-816391 GCA_900205405.1 Echinochloa crus-galli
CATCTATAATTTACAAATAATTGAAAGATATTTCATCCGCCGAATTGGAGACAATAATTGTGCACTTAATAATAATGGAAATTTGTACGTACCATAATATCATGTTGTGTAATCTTTTATGCCCCCAATTCCACATGTAATCGCAAACATAGTATGCACATTGCGAGTGTAAGGGGTGAATTAATTAGGAGAAAATATAGATCACCTTGTCATCATGTCAATGATGTTCTGTAGTTTATGTCTTGGAGTGTGCAACAATCAAAGACGTTGATGACACCCTGGTCAGGACACAATATGAGTAGGAACCAATGGAATCTGTGCACATGTATACATTATAATCAGAAATGAAATAGTACACAGACAGTATAAGAAGAAGCGTGTGTATGTACTCACTCGATGTTGTACGGTATTAGTATGGACTCGCAATAATGTTGTTTGTCAATAAACTTGTATAGGTTTCCATATGTTTCCTCATGATTGTGCAATATTATTGCTTCACTTATCCTTCGAGGATCCACGAAACCAACGTCATATATACTGTCTCTCCGATATTTTTGAATCTCCATTCTGCATATGTTAAGCAATAAATAAAGCTCGCGTCAGCATAGATTGGAATTATTGTTTTCAAACTGTGAATTGTAAACAACAACAAAGTACTTACAGTGTCCAACAGGTGATCAAATCCACGTCCATGGTGTCGTGGTGGTACAGCTCATATATATCCTTAAACCTCAGCCAGACCCAATCCAAATCGCCATTGTAGAAATCATGGTCCTTCACGCCTACTTTGATTATGCGCCGTTTATTCCTGCTTGATTCATCCAAGTACCACTCATGGAATCGGCGCATCTTCGTCTGTAGCTTGCTCTCCATTTCAGGAGGGACCGTAGGCACGCCAAGCTTAAACGGCCACTTCAACGTTGTGTTTACAGGCACCTCTTCTTCCCCCAGGAGTTGCGCTCTGGATAGTCCAGTCTCGGCCTCAAATTGTTGGATCTGTAGCTCGTGCGGAGTTGGCAATGGAGCCAAGGGCCACTGAGGTTGCTGGCCAAGCTGAGGAATACTCCTCAGTGGGGTCCGTGGACTTCCATTTTCTGATACTAATGGGCACATTGTCCCGTACAATTACCCCGCACTGAGATACAAATTTCTTGGCCACTTTTGGGGGCTCAACTGGCTCCCCGTCATCCTCCACTCGGGTGATGTGTAACTTGACATCCTTCAGCTTCTTCGTGGTCGATCGTTTTGATTTCTTAGCTCGACTTGTTGTCTGCTTTTACCGAGGCTTCGAGCTCCTCTAGAGTCTTCTCGCCCGCTCTTTTCTCTGGTGCGGGCTTCTCTCTGGTTTTCCGTGCCTTCTTCCCTGGTGGAGTGGGGGCAGAGGCTTTAGTGCGGCGTCCCCTCTTTGGCGGAGGAGACGGAGACCTCCGCGGCGGAGGGGACGGAGACCTCTTCGGCGGAGGAGACGGGCTTGCATCAGGAGCTCCCGGAGAATCGTTATGATCCGGTGGATCTCTTGGAGACGGGGGAGGTGACGGAGGCTTGTTGGTAGCCGCTGGTGTACCGGGTATGACGACGTCTGCCTTGCTCCATAGAATAATGCAGTGAGAACACTGACCGAGTTTTGTTTCTCCGTCACCTCCGGGGATGTCAAGTTCTAAGACTTCCCAGTTGGCAACGACTTGCTCCACCTCAACCGGTACGTAACCATGTGGAATGTCATTGCAATACCATTTTTTGCCCTTCTTGCACACGTTTGGTCGTACTGTATGCGACCTGATAATTTAGTAGTCACAAAGAAATTAAGTAAATGAATGGTATTTATGGTGAAATGTATGCAGTACGAGTCGCAAGTCCTCGGGAAAAACTAAGGAGCCGTCGATTGGGCTTAGGGTGCCTCCATGACCATAGTACCAATGCTTGGTCCTTGTGGGCCAGTCATGTGTCGCTGGAGTGATGCCTCTAGCATATAGATCTTCTTCCATCTTCTCCCATTTAGCGATGCTTGCCTTGTAACCTCCCGAACCCATCTTATGGGAGTACTTCTTATTTGCGGTGTTTCCAGCGTTTCTAGCGCTAGCCGTTGCACCCTCTTCGGAGGTTTTATACTCCAGGAATGCTTCCCACTCGTCAGCAGTGATCTTCTGATACTTCTCAGGATTCGGGGCCTCTCCGGTTTTGAGAAAATGCGAGTACAACTTCTTCTTGAAATCCTGAAACAGAACTACCATCTTCTTCATTGTCCAATCCCTCAGTTCCGCTTCTTGAGTGCTAGGCCAGTCCAATATTGCCTTTAATTCCCTCCATAGCATCTCCTTCTCTGTATCGGGGAGCACGTACTCCTCTTCGGGGTCCGTGGACTTCCATTTTCTGATACTAATGGGCACATTGTCCCGTACAATTACCCCGCACTGAGATACAAATTTCTTGGCCACTTTTGGGGGCTCAACTGGCTCCCCGTCATCCTCCACTCGAGTGATGTGAAACTTGACATCCTTCAGCTTCTTCGTGGTCGATCGTTTTGATTTCTTAGCTCGACTTGTAGAAGCAGAGGCGGACTACACAAATTACATATATACGAGATGATATAGAGATGATATAGAGAATTTACATGTACAGTACAAATTTATGTTATCTATATACACACCTGACTAGACGAGGGCGCGCTACCGGCTCCTTCAATAGTTTCGGCCCTTGCAACATTGTCGCCCTGGACATTGTCGTCCCTTCCAATGATGCCCAACACATCATCCATCGACATTGGTTGGGGTGTTGCTGTCCTCTTGCATGGGTGGGACAGGGGTGTTGTTGTCCTCTTGCATGGGTGGGACAGGGGTGTTGTTGTCCTCTTGCATGGGTGGGACGGGGTTGTTGTTGTCCTCTTGCATGGGTGGGACGGGGTTGTTGTTGTCCGCCATCTATAGAATTAAAAATAATTGATAAGAAATATATACAAAGCATACATATTTCCAATATTTCTAACATTTTTGCTAAGGTGGTCGGTGCGCGAAAAACAGATTCGCTAAGGGGTTCGGGTGCGCGGTGTGACTTGATTCGCTAAGGGTTCGGGTACGCGACGCGAAGTGGTTTGTAAAGGGTTCGGGTGCGCGGTGGGTTCGGGTACGCGACGCGAAGTGGTTCGTTAAGGGTTCGGGTGCGTGACGCGAACAGGTTCACTAAGGGGGTTGCACGACACGAAGTGGTTCGCTAAGGGATTCGTCGCGCGACGCGAAGTGGTTCGCTAAGGGTGGTATACATTATACAAACATATAACATTTCTAATATACAGTTAAATGAAGCACATACATTTCTAATATACATAGAATTTCCAATATACATTTAAATGAAGCACATATATACATAGAATTTCCAATATACATTTAAATGAAGCATATATAATTATACATTATACAAACATATAACATTTCCAATATATATTTAAATGAAGCTATATATTTCTAATACACATAGACCGCATTTCCAATACACCGCATTTCTTCTAATATTTTCTTCTAATATTTTTTAATATTTTCAATACATATGAAGCATTTCCAATACACCGCATTTCCAATAAAATAAATTTCTAATATTTTCTAATATTTTCAATACATACGAAGCATATATATTTCTAATATTTTCTTCTAATATTTCCAATACATATGAACGCGTTTGGGGTTAACGAACGCGTTCGGCCATGCGCATTTGGTTAGCGAACGTTCGCTAACCAAATACGCATGGCCGAACACATTCGCTAAGCAAATGTGCATGGCCGAATGTTCGGCCATGCAAGGGTACCTGCACACACACAAACAGACACGGCACGAAGGCCAGCTCACACACAACCACGCACGGCACGAAGTCCGGCATCATAGGGGCCTCACCGCGACGGTGGACGACGGCGACGGCAGCGGCGGGCCGGCGGTGGCGACGGGCCGGCGGCAATGACGGCGGCGCGGGAAAGACGACGGCGGCGCGGCCGGGGAAGACGGCGGCGCGACGAAGACGACGGCGGCGCGGCCGGGGAAGACGGCGAGGGCGCGGTCGGCGGCGCCTGTCTCTTATACACATCTAGATGTGTATAAGAGACAGCTATACAGGGGTATCGGCTTGACAACAGTATTCTACATGGGAGTTGAAGTTGTAGTTTCCTTGAATCCATGTCGGAAATGCTGGTTTTGTCAGACGACCCAATGAGCCCATGGAGGATTTGGCTGTGACATGAGTTTGTGCACCAATTTGAGCAGGAGGCTGAAGTTTTGTGTATGGATATCATTTAGGCAAAGGCCTCCTTCGTCCTTTGAGCAGCAATCCCAACCACTACACTCTTAGGAAATTCATGCATGACATATATATAGCATGAACAAGGAGTGCCGTGAGAACAGCATCAGTGTGTGTCAGCCGGCTTCATTGTTGATTCTTTTTGTAGGTAAGATCTGTAAATAATAAACAACCTACTAGGATACCATAGATATTAAATGGTAGATGTTGGTCTTATATACCGGAAACAGAGGCATGCATTTGGAGACCAATACAACGTGGTCTAAAAAAAAAGAAACCAATACAATGTTCTTATCAACTCTAGTCACTATTATCTGACTCGCATGAAATTCTTGCCGGGCTTCCATGGCCTCGCCGTAGCCAAAGAGCATGCGTGACTGAACCCAGTGCTGGCTCGAGATGGGCAACAACGGGGCATCTCCTTTTATCCTCACTTTTTACTATTTTGCCTGACCTCAGCTCTCCCCTCTCTTCCGAAGAATGTCGTGAAGAACAGATTTGCAGTTTGGAGACATTAGCATGGGGTGGATTTGACACACTGGCCTGATTCTGGCGGCCATATGGTGGATCCGCATTCTTCGGCGGTGGACCCGACAACTTCAGTTTTGTGATGATCTACTTGGGCCGGTCTGGCGTTGGCGGCCGTTTTGGCCTTGCCATTTGGACCTAGTCACATGTGCTATATGCTGGCGGCATGGCAGAACATTGGCCATGACATGTCGAGTGCTCCTAGGCATTTTCAGGACATGCGGCTTGGTTGCGGCACGCCGGTCATGAGGCGTGGCGGCTTGTATCGAACCATGAGCAGTTCAGAGAGGCACATGTGGGGCTCCCGCAAACCAACATATCCTGGGTTAAGTGGGGTGTGCCCATGTGTAGACATAATTTTTGTTGCTATCATTTGATATTTTAAATTGAAAATTTTAAAATGTTATTGGTAATGGATGTCATATAATGTCCATTACCAATGTTTGTTAATTATTGGCAACGAACGTTATATGACGTCTGTTACCAATGATTGTTATCGGTAACGGACGTTACCGATGATGAGTCATTAGGAACACATAAAGGTAACGTTTGCTGTGTCCGTTACCAAAGACAATCTTCATCCGTTACTTATTAGGATATTTTCACCTAGTGGGGAATCCTAACCAACTTAAAGGGTGTATCAGCTGTGGACCACTTGTGAAGTTGGCTAGAGGAGAAGGGCGTGCCATGTGGACATGGCCGCGTGCTGTGTGGTGGCAGTGGCCACATCGCGCTGTGGTGAGGTGATGGCAATTTATGGCCATTATTGCTGGGTGAACTGTGTTCGGGTTCATCGCTCTCCCCTCTCCTCCCATCCGCCTATATAAGAAGACTCCTCCTACCTGGCAAATACACCCTCTCCGACTTCTCTAGTACTCCTGCTAAGGAGACCTCTCACTTCCTCCTTCACTGTTTTACTGCTTTCTTGCATTTCAAGCGCAAGCTTTACGCGCACACTGATTACGTGAGCAGAAGAGTGTCATGAGTGAAAGATTTGCTTGGCTTTGGAGCCTGTGCTGACAGCGGCTACATCTATGGGTGTAGCTCACCTTGCTGAAGACGTCTCAGTGTCGTGTTCTCCATGAAGGCTTCGTCTGGCTATTTCCTCTGTACCCCTTATGCCTTGTTGCTTCGATTGTCTTAGCGGCTTGTCGTGGGCCTTGATTGTCTTTACATGGCTATTGTGTTGTCTCTGTTAGGTGGGGTGGTGTGGGGCTTCTTTCCTTTAGTTATGTTCTAGGTCGCATTCCTCTGTTTTTATGGTTGTCGTTGTTTTTTTGCGTCTCGAGGTTTCTCTCGAGGCTGTGTTGGTGTAACTCTCTTCTTCTTAATGAAATACATGCTATGCACGTTCTAAAAAAATGTCTTTCAAACCTTTTCTATGTTTCATTGGAAAAAAAAATCTCTACTCAATTTATAAGCACAGAGCATTCTCCTCGCAGTTTTGTATCATGTTATATATACAAGCCGAGCTTACACTGGGCTTCAAACGGTTGTTGGTGAACAATTTATCGAACAACAGTATTTACATTACAATTGCTGCCATTCAATTTCCTGGCATTAAGGTGAGAAGAGTACCACAAACTCATATAATAGTATTATGAAATGTCAAATTTCAACTTGTTTATGATGACCGATAGCAATGGAGGCACAAGGAACTTATGTTAGCGGTGGATGATTGCTTGAGGAGCATAACCGCAATCATAATGTCCTTGCAGCTATAGATTTTGCATAGAGATTTTATTTAATATCTCCTATACGTTTGGAGATGAGTTCTGTAGTAATGACAATTGGTTGCCTGTGTCACACCTTAGTTGGTTTTGGTTATGACTTGAGGAGAAAAGAAAGCAGTGTGATCTACAACTTTAGTGGACTGTGCGAACTCATGTCCAAACGTATAGGAGATATTAAATAAAATCTCTATGCAAAATCTATAGCTGCAAGGACATTATGATTGCGGTTATGCTCCTCAAGCAATCATCCACCGCTAACATAAGTTCCTTGTGCCTCCATTGCTATCGGTCATCATAAACAAGTTGAAATTTGACATTTCATAATACTATTATATGAGTTTGTGGTACTCTTCTCACCTTAATGCCAGGAAATTGAATGGCAGCAATTGTAATGTAAATACTGTTGTTCGATAAATTGTTCACCAACAACCGTTTGAAGCCCAGTGTAAGCTCGGCTTGTATATATAACATGATACAAAACTGCGAGGAGAATGCTCTGTGCTTATAAATTGAGTAGAGATTTTTTTTTCCAATGAAACATAGAAAAGGTTTGAAAGACATTTTTTTAGAACGTGCATAGCATGTATTTCATTAAGAAGAAGAGAGTTACACCAACACAGCCTCGAGAGAAACCTCGAGACGCAAAAAAACAACGACAACCATAAAAACAGAGGAATGCGACCTAGAACATAACTAAAGGAAAGAAGCCCCACACCACCCCACCTAACAGAGACAACACAATAGCCATGTAAAGACAATCAAGGCCCACGACAAGCCGCTAAGACAATCGAAGCAACAAGGCATAAGGGGTACAGAGGAAATAGCCAGACGAAGCCTTCATGGAGAACACGACACTGAGACGTCTTCAGCAAGGTGAGCTACACCCATAGATGTAGCCGCTGTCAGCACAGGCTCCAAAGCCAAGCAAATCTTTCACTCATGACACTCGACCACAGCACCATACACACCACACAGGAGGACAGAAGCATCATAGCGACAACGACAGGACGACCATAGAGATGAAGGAACCGGTAGGTAACAAGGGACCAAAGCAACCAGGGGTCCGCACCATTGGGGAGTCCACGCCAGAGGTGGCCGCATCGGCAAGGAGGGGGCAGATCGGAGGAGTTATGCATGATAAATGATCAGAAGGAGATATAATGGAGCAAATGCCACAATCCAACTATAAGTCATCAACATTGATAGGCTCCTATAAATTTAATCGGCAGACCACCCCACAATCTCCATCGGTACCTCCATGTATATATGGTCAATGCCCAAACATGCACATGCCCGCAGTTGCATTGCCCCCACAGTCTGGGCTTATTGGTCTTCCTAGCCGGATATTATTTCTTCTTCCTCCCCTTAATATGGCACACACGTATCCCAGCCAATAGATACACCAATGTCAAAACTAGTGAAGAACTAAATCCAGTGAAAGAACTAGACAATAGATTCCTGGTCGTGCACATGCAGCGCATGGGATCACTGGGAATCAGGGGCATCTGGAACTGCATCCCTTGAGGTGTCACTTGTATATCTACAATTCAGCAAGGTTTGGGCTCCTAACCACTGCAGAAGTGTCCCCGACCCACAGCTAGCAGTGTTGGGGGCCGGTTCGAGTAAGGCGTGCCTTGAAAAAGAAGATTGCAAAGGACCGACTCAGGACAACGGCAACTTCAGCTGATTCCGTTCTCACCCTGTGCTGTGCGGCAACTTCATCCTGGGCTTGTGCCTGCGTGTAACGCCCTAAATTTCATCATAATGAATCTTTAGCAACTTTCTGAATTTATCAGTATTTATCTCAGTTCTAGCTTTATTTTTAAGGTTTAATTGGAATTCCTAGCCCTTTAATCGATTCAAATATCATGTTAAAATAATCTTAATTCAACAAGCGATTGTTGCATTCATGTTGTCGCATGCTTTCTGTTTTGTAATATTAGTTATGTGCTCTCAATTTTTACTGAATTTATTCAGTCATTATTTCAGTTCCTAGGTTTTTCTGTAATTTTCAGGCTTCAGGAAATAACTTTTTTCTTTTTTCTTGAGTTCCCGAGCGATTTTCCTTTTCAGCCCGCTCCTCGCTTCTTCCCAACATCGACCACCCGAGCTTGCCGCTTATCACACCCAATTTTATAAACAAAATCGAATACAATCACATGTATGCCAGATCAGTTAAATCATACATGTGTCGACTTTATTAGTGAATCAATGCCAATGTTATTACATAATCGATAAACATCAGTACAAAATGTCAGGGCGGACACATTAGCACCGGGTCGTGGCGAGACCCGGTGCTAATGCACACCTTTTAGCACCGGTTGCAGCCAGCAACCAGTGCTAAATGGCCTCGGGCACATTAGCACCGGTTGCTGGCTGCAACCGGTGCTAAAAGGTGTGCATTAGCACCGGGTCTCGCCACGACCCGGTGCTAATGTGTCCGCCCTGCCACCACCGCGCGCCGCCCCCGCTCCTAGCCGTTGGACCCGGTGCTGAAGCCCCATCAACAAAAATGGCCGAGGCGGAGAGGGCGTGCGGATGTGAAGTACTATTGTAGTGCCCCTCAAAATCGCATGGACTTTGGATAGTTTAGGGCAAAATCACAAAGTTTAAAACAAAGACAAAATCACAATACTTCAAAGTAGGGACAACAATACAAATGCCCCAAGTTAATTTTTCTGTTTATGAGCTGGCATGCGCAAAATGTTGTCTAACCTGTTTTATTTGTCGACAACACTAAAAAGCAACCCATACAACGTATTGGCTAAACTTGCATCTCAGTTTGTATTTTTTTTAAATTGACCTTCCTAGATACTATATTAATTAGTAGTGTGTTCACTTGATCGGGCCACTCACAAATCAACTTCGATAGTGATATGCTTGTGCTTCTCAGAGGCGCTACAAATGGCCATTCGTAAGGAGGTGGACATGTACACATACGCCATTATATATGGACATCAATCACACATATGGAGACGTGCACGCTCACACACTTAAACCGGCTTTCTTTGTGACTGATCCAATTCTGTATCTGGTACTGTCGCGCAGCAACACCTCCATTGCTACATTAACAGCAGCATTTATCTCGTTGTATGAAAAATGTCGTCATACATACATAGGCATATGATCATCCACGGCTTCTGTTCGTATGACTGCGAAAGCTGAGGAAGAAAATTACTTCATGAGCTCTTTCTCCTAGCTAGGTAGCGTGTGAATGAATGTCACTCCTTTCACGTGCGGCGTTTCTTTTCCTGAAAAGTGGGAGAAACCCGTGTCAATTGTGCTAGTCTCATTCAAGAGCATCAGCAAAATCTGGAGACCCTTGTTCATCAGCAATAAAAAAAGAACAATAAAAGGCATATTTTTACAGATTCAGAAACAGCTTCTTCTATTACCGTCGTCAGAAACGACTAAATTTATCAAAGATTAAAAAATTTAGTTGTGACGTGCAATCCAGATCGGCAGATTATCATGCAAGGATCCTAGAATCTCGGAAGCAATGCAAGAAAGGTATGATCCAGAGTTCCAGACTTCCAGACAGAGTGTCGATTTGCTTTCATGTGCTTGCGCGCGCTGACTGCTGAAAGCCTGAAACTCAAACAACACACATAAGCTAACCTGCTAGCTGAATTAATTAGTCGTCCGGACAGTCTAAAATAGACTTTTTCATGTGATGTTCTCGTCCAAAGCCAAATCATTCGCCGTGCAAAACAAAAGACTCTGACGGCGCACGAGACATGGGCTAGTTTTTGGTGTGTTCCTCGGTGGAACTAGCGGAGCTCGAGACCGGAAAATCCTTACGCGTTTCTAAGACTTCTGAGTTCTGACCACTGCCGTTCATCTATCAGGTCTATGACCCTGACTCTGATGGTCACTGGTTAGTCTGGTAGTACTCGGAATATGCAACTTGCATCGCAATGGGTCCAAAATGTACATAGATCTGAAAACATCTCGATCGACCTCTCCTTTCAAACTGTATGGTATTTGCAAACATTCGACGAGGTCTTCGTCCTACTTTCGTATCCTCTAGTTTTCCACACGCGGTAGACGCGTAGAACGGAGAAGGAATGGACGCCGGTCGGTGCAGCGTGTAGCCACTCATTTTGATCAACCGTCGAGAAGATTATTCTGAGTTTTTGCCGCTGACGAATGTGAATTTTACGCTGGTTAGAACCGAACACTGTTCTTGGTTTACTGGTCGCTGGTCACTCACACTCACCAGCTCAGCTAGAGACGCTTTCATGCGGTGGTCATCCCAGAAGCTGCTGCTGCTGATGCTGCTGACCTAAGTACCTAACCCTACTGCACCCAGTTGCCGACTTGCCTATCGGCACGCCTCAGGGGTTAACATGTCAATCACACTCCACCTTCGTCTTCCCTCTTGTACTAGTTTAACCTTCTTCTGTTTTCTCTCAACCGAAATGTGCCGTTGAGTAATCTACATCCTCGCCCTTCACCTGTTTCGCCTAACCGTACAGTATTGTTTATGTTGACGTGAATAGCTAGTGAAGAGAGAGAGAGAGAGAGAGAGAGAGAGAGAGATCGTGTATTGCCATTTGTTTATCATGTCGTCTATCTGCAGTGTGCAATAATCTGAACGGCAGGCACCGCATGGCAACTTTTCCATGTTCCTCGCGCGGTTTGATCTGTGTACAGTCGCCATGGCTGCTGCTTTTCCTGTGTGAACGGTAGAGGCAGATAAATGGAGCTGCACTTTTCGCCCGCGGCCTGTTTTACCTGGTCATTGTTTTTACGAGAAGATTCCTAGAACAGAGGCCAAGTGGCATAGTGCGGCTAGTACTTTCAGGAAAATTCTTCCCGCTAAAAACGTGATGTGGATCATGTTCAGATTTGAGATCCGAGACGTACTTGCACTGTTCGCATTTTTACTGAAAGTCTTTGACCTTTTTTCACCTGAACGGCTAAACTTTACGATGTTCCAGATCCTTTCTCTGATCTTCGATTCACCACCATCATGTCTCCAGTTCAGAATTCCAATCGGTAGACGTCAGTAAAAGGATGGAGAAAAAAATCTCTCAAAAATCTACCGTCATTCTCTACTGAATTTCCGTCACCTTTTTGCGTGTTTTCTCTGCCGGTATCAGCGTTCGACCAGAAAGTTAAGATTTCTTCAGCCACAGCCTGAACTGAACACTGTCTCGTGCCTTGTACCGGAAGTTCAATTGTTAGAACATCCATCTCACGGATGAATTAATGAAATTCGCCGTACGTGTGTTTGTGGTTAATGTTTAAGTTTTGTAGTTTTCGTACAAGGCCAACACGATACTGTTGAAGTTGATGCAGCACTGGCCAAGCGTCCAAACCCAGATTTATCCACTGCTTTTGCGTTCAAATTTACTCTGCAAGCTTTGGAGGTCGCAAAGCAGCGTGGCCTCCGGTTAGCCAGTCTTCGGTAGCGATTTTGTCAATGCGACAAAGCAGTCAGCGATCAAAATCTTCCACTCCACTTTTTTTTTCTAATTATTAATCTACTTGTAGCCGATAATCATTATCAGGATCCCGTCTAAAAGCAGCCAAGAAAATCGCAGCAGGGAGTACTGGTACTCTCGTGGTACGGCAAGAAATGGGTAACAGAAGCAAACGTGCAGGCGTTGTTCCTGGACAGAACCTGATTCTTGGAGAGTTTTGGAGTCTACGAGTCCTGGAGACACAGGCACAGCTCGGGAAGAGAAGACCTTGAGTTGACCGCTTTCTTCTGTACAGTATGTAGCAGTGTCTTCAGTGGACAGTGGTGGACCTATAATTTCTTTAAAGCCTGGGTAATCCTCACCATACTCAAGTATTTTGGTATTCAAAAAATATCATATTTATCTTATGCAAGAAAGAAAGATCACTTTTGTTTTTCGTTGAGAAGCCCGGGCAGCTGCCCAGGCTTGCCGGTGGATCCGCAAGTGAGTATCTTGGATGACACCTCCATATGAGGAAAAAAAAAGAACAACGATGGCCGCTGCTATTTTCTGCGCTGCAGGATTTGACATTGTCATTGGAACTACATGCAAGAAGACCGATTCTTCAAAAGAAAAGAACTAGATTGCGCGTTACAATGCACGGCTGGCGTACGTGCAGTCCGGCTCTGGAAACCTCATTCGAGTTTTTTTTTTAATAAACTACGGCAACACTTGAGTTGCCAGAACTTTATTGCCAAAAGGACATAACCATTACAAGGTATAAGTACAGTACAATCATGGCGCAGACTATCCAGAAGGAGAGACTCAATCTAGTCTGACCTTCATTCATAGGTCTGCCGTTCCTCTTCCTAGTCGTCCCTTTTGTACCCTCTGACTAAGGCTGTGTTTGGATACTATGGACTAAAGTTTAGTCTCTCAAATAAGTGACAATTAGTAGCATTAAACATAAACTAATTATAAAACTAATTGCATAAGTCATATCTACTCCGCGAGACGAACCTAACAAGCCTAATTAACCTGTAATTAGTACATAATTATCAAATTATTACTGTAGCATTATATTGTCTAATTATGGCCTAATTAGGCTTAATAGATTCGTATCGTAAATTAGTCCGTGCTTATGTAATGCATTTTGTAATTAATATATATTTAATACTTCTAATGAGCATTGTTTCATTCGATGTGACGGGACTAAAATTTTAGTCCGGGGAACCAAACACCCCTTAACTAAAAGTCTTATGACATCGCCTCATGCACCGTCGAACAGGATGTTGTGCGGCGAGAAGACGACACCAATGACTCGTCGACCAATTCCGCCTGCTGGCCACTGACACCGTCAGGGTTTTACAGCTGCGTTTGCATTTTGTACATACCATGATTGTGATAAGGGGGAAAAAAAGTGTCGGAACAGATCGGCGAAGGCGTTCTTGCAACTGGTTGGCCCGGAGACATCCAACCGGCGAAGCGCAAGCGCATCCGCGGCAGCAACCGGATTTGGCGTGGTCTATCGTGTCGTCGAACGTTGACGCCATCGTACGCCGGTAACACTCCACACATAGGGCTCTTGGGAACCAGCACCCCCGCGGGGATCCGCGCCTCTTCCCCGGGAATTTCGCCCGATCTAGGTAGGCCGGGCGCCCTTTCCAGAAAAGGCTGCCCCGGAATTCCGGCTACCAAATCAGGAGAAAAATCTCCCAAAGAAATCTTGTATGCATAGAGTACTAAACGAAGTCTATTTGCAAAACCCTTTTAGGGATGGGTGCAACTTCGCGCGACGAATCTAATGAGCCTAATTAGTTCATGATTTGTTACAATAATGCTACAGTAATCATCATCTAATCATGCGGTCAAAGACCTCATTAGATAGGTCTCGTGAAATAGTGCAATGCTGTAAAGATAGTTTTATAAACTGACTTGATTTAATACCCTAAAGTATTGGTCAAAGGGGCTGGAGAAATTTCTCCAACCCCAAAGAAACACGGCCAAGGTAGAATCAGGCAGACCTAGCTGTTTAGGTAGCGGCAGAGGCAACTACCGTGGTTGCCAGCCACTTGCGAGTCGAGTCGTCCATGGCTCGGCTCGGCTCGGCTGGTCGACCCGTCCGCGTCGTCGATGAGCTCTACCTGCTCCCGTTCCGCGAGTAGTCTTGTTCAGGTCATCCCGCGCTGACGCATCCATCCGCGCCGGCGAACAGATGCGAGTCGGCGAATGCTTCTTGGCTGGCGTCCAGGCGAGGTTGCAACCGCGTGGCGGACTTGTGCTCGGCGCGTACCCGGTGGGCGAGGGAGGACCTGGTCGGCCACTTGGGCAGTTGGGCCGCCTGTGCTGTCCGGGGGGCGGGGGCACTCCCTAGTACGCCGCCAGAAATGAGCTCCCCAAGCGCGTGGGCGTGGCGTGTGGGTCCCTCCCTAGCGATGCAGTGATATTATATATAGTATATGTACAGAAGAAACATTTGCAACCAGATCAAACAGCAAGGAGTGTCGTAACAGGATTAGTAGTATCTCTAATATATTACACATAGTATAATAACAATGTATCAAAATTGAGGCGATACCAACTGTCTCTGCGTCTTTCACGTCCTACGGCAAACCATGCAATATGACACCTCCATATGAGGAAAAAAAAAGAACAACGATGGCCGCTGCTATTTTCTGCGCTGCAGGATTTGACATTGTCATTGGAACTACATGCAAGAAGACCGATTCTTCAAAAGAAAAGAACTAGATTGCGCGTTACAATGCACGGCTGGCGTACGTGCAGTCCGGCTCTGGAAACCTCATTCGAGTTTTTTTTTTAATATAAACTACGGCAACACTTGAGTTGCCAGAACTTTATTGCCCAAAGGAACATAACCATTACAAGGTATAAGTACAATCATGGCGCATACTATAACCAGAAGGAGAGAGACTCAAGTGGAGCGAGTTCTGTCTGACCTCTCCTCATAGGTCTGCCGTTAGTCTGACATCATCGCCTCATGCAATGGCTGTGTTCTGAGAGAAGACGACACCAATGACTCCTGGAGCAATTCCGCCTGCTGGCCACGACACCGTCAGAGTTTTACAGCTGCGTTTGCATTTTGTACATGCCGTGATTGTGATAAGGGGAAAAAAAAGTGTCGGCACAGATCGGCGAAGGCGTTCCTGCAACTGGTTGGCCCGGAGGCATCCAATCGGCAATCGGCGAAGCGCAACCGCATCCGCGGCAGCAAACCTTTGGCGTGGTCTATCGTGTCGTCGAACGTTGACGCCATCGTACGCCGGTAACACTCCATACAAGCCTTGTTTAGATGTTGAATTTAGGAGGTTGAATTTGAGAGTAAGATGTCACTTCGTAATCATTGCGTCACTGTAGCATTTTGTTTGTATGTGTAAAAAATTATCCAAAAATTGACTAACTAGGCTCTGAAAATGTTCGTCTCGCAGAGTACAACAAAACCGTACAATTAGTTTTTTATTTCATCTACTTTTAATACCCCATGCATGTTATGACATTTTGATATGATAGGGAATCTTCTTTTTGCATAGTGAATTTGGGAGTGCTCTTTTTATCTAAACAAGGCCAAAGGTAGAATCAGGCAGACCTAGGCTGTTTAGGTAGCTCTTTCAAAAAAAAAAGGCTGTTTAGGTAGCGGCAGAGGCAACTACCGTGGTTGCCAGCCACTTGCGAGTCGAGGCGTCCATGGCTCGGCTCGGCTCGGCTGGTCGACCCGTCCGCGTCGTCGATGAGCTCTACCTGCTCCCGTTCCGCGAGTAGTCTTGTTCAGGTCATCCCGCGCTGACGCATCCATCCGCGCCGGCGAACAGATGCGAGTCGGCGAATGCTTCTTGGCTGGCGTCCAGGCGAGGTTGCAACCGCGTGGCGGACTTGTGCTCGGCGCGTACCCGGTGGGCGAGGGAGGACCTGGTCGGCCACTTGGGCAGTTGGGCCGCCTGTGCTGTCCGGGGGGCGGGGGCACTCCCTAGTACGCCGCCAGAAATGAGCTCCCCAAGCGCGTGGGCGTGGCGTGTGGGTCCCTCCCTAGCGATGCAGTGATATTATATATAGTATATGTACAGAAGAAACATTTGCAACCAGATCAAACAGCAAGGAGTGTCGTAACAGGATTAGTAGTATCTCTAATATATTACACATAGTATAATAACAATGTATCAAAATTGAGGCGATACCAACTGTCTCTGCGTCTTTCACGTCCTACGGCAAACCATGCAATGACGAGGCACGAAACGATGCAAACAGCAATCTTTGACCCTGCTACGTTGACTAGCCTCACTTTATGAAGTAAGTAGGGGGTCATAGGCAAAAGATTGACACAGGGAGAGGGAGGGTATATCTGGAGCATCGCCACCAAACAGATGTTCCTCTCTCTCTCGACAGATGCCGCCACAGCCGCTTAGGCAGGAGATGATGAGCCGATCAAAATCAAAACTGCAATACCGCCATGAGGATCCTCTAGCCATTAATTTGAGGGAAGATTTGTGATATCTTCATGAAAACATCCATGACCTGATAGGGGAGACAATCGGATTAGATAGTGAAGCAGGCTGTCACTCCCATCTATGCTCATAAACTGAGAGTCTTTTCTTTTTCAATTTGTTTTTTGTTTAATATCAGAGACTGAGAGAATATCAAGAGGATCGAAACATTACCTCTTTGTCATTTTGGTATTTTACAATGTTAAGAGGGTTCTGGGAGCACTGCATCAAGAGGGCCCAATGTCAGAAGAATCAAATGACAAGAAGCAGCGAAGAATTTCTACAGGGTCTTACATCCATGATGGCTGTCTGGATCTTTGGATTCTGGAATGCGACGGCGACTTCTGGGTTTGCCATTATTTTCGATACTACTTCCTCCGGAGTCATGCCAACTTGTGCTGTACAAGAATCACATATCTTATGAGTTAACATCTCATTTAAGTAAAACCATTTAAATGGATAGCTAATGTAACAACCTTGCATCAACCAATTTCTGAAAATAAACAATAAAAAATCAATACCAGAGAAGACTAGATTCTTAATAACCAACATAATTTTAACATTGTCTTCCAAGTAGAATAAGAGCACACTAGAAGCATGTGCAAGTTATCCTACGCTTTAGCATAAGAAAGTATAACATGGGCAAGCAAAAATAATTAAAAGACGAGATTCTCAAAATGAGATCACTTCAGCCCTCAATTTTTGTCAATTTTGTGCAGGCACATACATATCAGAGGATCAGAGGAGCATATTTGCAGCAAGAAATGGCAATTATTACCATTTGATTAACAACAATGAGTCATGGGTGATGCATGCATATTTTTCTTTCTTTTTCTTTTGTTGGTGGTGGTGGTGGTTGGGGGGG
>OAMR01000577.1:824560-837588 GCA_900205405.1 Echinochloa crus-galli
GGGCTTGGACGTTTGGCCAGTATTGCATCAACTTCAACATTATTGTGTGGGGCTTGTACGAAAACTACAAAACTTCAACATTAACCACAACAAGTACGGCGAATTTCATTTGACGGTGTCCATTAGGTTAATTTAAAGCCACCAGGTCCAGCAGTGAGATGGATGTTCTAACAATTGAGCTTCCGGTACAAGGCACGAGACAGTGTTCAGTTCAGGCTGTGGCTGAAGAGATCTTAACTTTCTGATCGAACGCTGATACCGGCAAAGAAAACTCGCAAGAAGGTGACGGAAATTCAGTAGAAAATAATAACCCTAGATTTTTGAGAGATTTTTTCTCCATCCTTTTTTATTAAGAATCTATTCTCTGGTTTTGATTTTTTATTGTTTATCAGAAATTGGTTGCTGCAAGGTTGTTACATTAGCTATCCATTTAAATGGTTTTACTTGAATGAGATGTTAACTCATAAGCTATGTGATTCTTGTACAGCGCAAGTTGGCATGACTCCGGAGGAAGTAGTATCGAAAATAATGGCAAACCCAGAAGTCGCCGTCGCATTCCAGAATCCAATGACAAGAAGCAAGGAAGAATTTCTACAGGGTCTTACATCCATGATGGCTGTCTGGATCTTTGGATTCTGGAATGCGACGGCGACTTCTGGGTTTGCCATTATTTTCGATACTACTTCCTCCGGAGTCATGCCAACTTGCGCTGTACAAGAATCACATAGCTTATGAGTTAACATCTCATTCAAGTAAAACCATTTAAATGGATAGCTAATGTAACAACCTTGCAGCAACCAATTTCTGATAAACAATAAAAAATCAAAACCAGAGAATAGATTCTTAATAACCAACATAATTTTAACATTGTCTTCCAAGTAGAATAAGAGCACACTAGAAGCATGTGCAAGCTATCCTACGCTTCAGCATAAGAAACTATAACATGGGCAAGCAAAAAATAATTAAAAGACGAGATTCTCAAAATGACATCACTTCAGCCCACAAATTTTGTCAACTTGGTGCAGGCACATACATATCAGAGGAGCATATTTGCAGCAAGAAATGGCAATTATTACCACATAAGTAGAGACCTTCATTTGATTAACAACAATGAGGCATATTTTTGTGTCTTTTTTTTGGTGGGTTGGGGGGGTGTTGTTGCAGACTTCATGCATTCAAAGCAAGGCCCAAGACATGAGGAAAGTGTTTAATTCACTCACCAAACTGCTGCCGCACTTCTGGACTGCTCAGGTCAAAGTTCTTCAGGTGATCAACCATGCGGTTATCCCATTGATCAGGAGATGGACCCCCCATGTTATTCCTGTTAAAAGGTAACAGCATCAGTACAAAAAAGGCAGGGAAGATTCTTGCACTATAATAAAGCAAGAGAAGATTTATGTTTCTTTTGTGGGTAAAGAAGATTTATGTTAACAAGTTAAACATTCAGATATTGGTACTTGTTAGCTGAACTGCATACAGTGGCCAGCAGGTATGATAAGTTGATAACCAGTGGCCAGTGGGCATGATAAGTTGATAACCAGTGGGCAGTGTAAGTGCTGGGCACATCAGTTGCATTCCCACCGAATAGCTGGCATAATCTTTAATCACTTCTACCATCCCATGGATCATCGTCATTCAAGATTAATGTGGTACATACTAATGGCTTTTAAATAATCGAACTACTTCCTGCTGTGGTTCATCTTAATTCCAAATACTCAAACATTAAAACGCAATATCCAAGTTTAAAAAATAAGAAAAGTTAAAATAAAAAAACCATGGCAGTCAAAACAGAAAACCGATGCATATGCATAAATAAGATGTGAATAGATGTATTACAGCATATCCTGTAGTTGTTGGCGGTACATTGGATTCTGCAGCATCCCTGGAAAATAAGATTTACACACATCACCATTTAAATTGGAAAACGAACTCTAAATATGTGATTTAAATCATCTAAATAAGTGATCAGGAGCATACACTTGAACGAATCTGGGTTCCTCATCTCTTCGGGCAAGTAGCTGCAACATGTGAAGAAATCAGCAACCATTTTCAGTCTATATGGAAGATAATGAGAATTCTTGATATTCTTAATTTTCTGATTCAAGAATTAGTAACTTCAGAATTACTAAAATTGAATTTGCAGGCTGTCCACCTCATTTTCAACACATAGCAGGCAAGAATTGGAGCACTGATAACTGATATTAAGCAATCCCATCTTACTATTCATTACTTGGGGTTCCCTCATCAAGAATTGGTACACTGACAAATTTCTAGAGCCATTCCATCTTATGTAAGCCATGGAGTCCCCCACCCCCCAAGTGGAACTAACTTCATACAAAAAGATGGAGCATGTAACTAGCTGTTAGTCTGCAGACAGTGGCGGATAGAAAGGTATGGCCACTAGGGCCATGGCCCTAGGCGTGGGCCAATTTTTTCCATACTGTAGCTACTGTAGCACTGAAGGCCCAAGTCCAGCAGCTAGAATCGGCCCTTTACTGGCCCTAGGCGTCGGCCTGGTTCCTGTCCGCCCCTGTCTGCAGATGCCATGCTTCTTAAACTGGCAAATTCAGGACTAAAGCAATTGGTCCAGTAAACCAAAGGTACTATTTTGCTACTATTAATCTTCAATCATCCTCATTGTTCAGCAAAAGAACGCAGGAAAATGACCTATGCAGATAGGAGTATCACCAGCGCGCAAAGTGCTGACAGCCTGGCATTAATAAACACAGTAGGAATATGCTTCAGCTGAGCTGGTTTCTTAGTTTCTTAGGTCCTTTCTGATACAGAGCATTTCACCTATTTCACAGGTATATGGTGCAAAGAACATTTTGTGCATATATCAAGAGGGGCAGGGCATGGGATATTGGTGCAGAGCAATTAATTGATGACCACCAATATTTCATTAAGCTATTATAATTCACAATAAAATAAACCCATTTCCTGGGAAGCATTATTGTTTCAAAAATAGATGCAAAAATAGTGAAGTTCTGGCAGGTGGCAAACTTACGGATACACCATCTTCTGCACAGCTGGATCTTCCATCATTTTCTCGATTGTCTCAACAGATAGCATAGGTCCTGAGTTACCTATAACAATAACAGAATCAGTTAAGAAAATGTATTCACACCAACCAGGAAACAGCAGATAAAAGGAACACTACAGCATCATTTTAAGATAATGAGATACAAATAGACATCCTCAATATGCCTAATAAAAGAAGTTCAATTGCTTACCAGATTCAGTTGGCCCACGAGTAGCATCTTCATTTGGCTTAAAAGCTGCTGCATTTGCGGGAACCTTTGATAATTACAGAATTAAGGTATCAAGTAATATCATGGATTTTGCAGGAAGCTTATTACACAACTTTGTAGCATAACTTACTTTTTGCTCAGTATCCTCCTTACTTTCACTGTCTGTACTATCATGTTTCACATCTACAGTCTCCAGTGAAGATTGGAGGTTCTTTTGCTGCAACTCTTCGGGAGAAACATCGACAAATGCTGCATGCATTTAGTCATGGTAGTCAGAATGAGACAAAGATATCAAGTATATGAAGAAAATCAAGTTCAGTAATAAGATACGTAGCAGCAGTATTGTGCTAGAAGAGCAAAAAAAAAATACAATAAATGCACAACAACGGTAACATATAAATTGAGCACGTTACTGGCACACAGAAAGGCCCAACCTTCCATTCGAGATTAATTAGAGGAAAGAAGGCCGTACCAAATTTCTTTGAAGGTTTCGGTGTTTCAGAGACATCCGCCTCTTTTGATGTTACAGCAGCTTCAACCTCAGTAGCCGAGACATCAACAGTTGCGGCCTGTGGGTAGGTATCTTTCCTTGGTGCTGAGTATGGATAACTGCTTGGTGAAGTGGGACCTGCCTGTGGCGGCATGGCAAATGGGAAAGGCGAGTTGGAGCCAAAAGAGTTTGATGGTGACTGGGTCATCATCGACTTAAATGCTTGTTGCATGGCATATTTCTGCAACAGATTTAGCAAAAAGTAAAAACGCAGGTAAGCCAATCACGTACGGCCATATTCAAAGATTCATCAGAAATAGTAGAAGGTAACAACAAATGGGTATGAGGGCCAAACCTAGTGATATATGAAGTGGGGAAAATGTGCACAAATTTGATAGGCAATCGCAGCAATGGTGATTATTATGAAAGTTACAGATATATGGAATCAAGAAACTAAGCTTCCCATCAAACTACAATACACTCCCACCTTCATAGGGCTACACACTATGCTTCAAACTACTAAAATAATAAAACTCAGAAATGAACTGGGACAGTACAGCGACACTGGAAGCATAGGAAAGCTATTAAAAAAGGCTAACAGAAAAACCTCCTGAATACTGATTCATGTCCCACCATCAACAGATACCCATAGGGAGGTTCTTAGGAGTAACCATGCAATTGATGGGGATACATACCGTTTCATGACATAGAAAACAGAGAATTCTCATGTGCTCACCTTTACCATGGAAGATACCTGATACATCAAACCACCAAGTATTAAGTTACAAGTGAATGATATACATAACAGCATAGTATAGCATTAAAGGCAAAGAGATTCATACCGTTGTAAACGCCACAGACAATGCTACGCCAACTCCAATCCAGAAAACAGGCGAACCACTGCAGAGATTATATGCCAAGTTATCATACAAGGGTAAAGTTGACAGTGGCAACACAGAGAAAAACAAGATGAAAAACTCACAAGTAGGATGACGTGGGAGGCGTGGGAGGCAGGGTACCAGTTCCAGTAGACACATTCTCATTGCCAGTCGAAGAAGACACACTTGCAAAGCCTTTTGCTCTCAATCCCTCGAAAACTGATGTAATAAACAATTATATTTAAAATCATCAGAATAAAATAGATGCCCGACGAATAGAAATGGGAGTACCCCAAGCTGACGTAACATTCTCTACTCTATTTATCAGCTGATTTACTAAAATTGCAAATGGACAAGCTGACCATTCCCTACTTTGGCCTCAACTACTATCTGTAGTCTTGTAAGCTACAAATTCAGATGTGAATTATGGAAAATTAGGCCGAGAATGCACAGAGCAACCTCGAGCTCCAATTGGATAAAACACCCAGCCACACAGGTGAAGAGCAGGCATGGATTAGGCCGACATAGATAGCGCTTGAAGCGATTCAAAGCCCAAGCTTCCTCTGCTCAACCCTAGTCAACAGCGCGCCTCGACAATGTATCAAAATTGAGGCGATACCAACTGTCTCTGCGTCTTTCACGTCCTACGGCAAACCATGCAATGACGAGGCAGTGCGGCGGAGACCGCGGCCGGCGGCGCGACGCCGGGGAGCGCGCGGGAGCGGGCGGCGGCGGAGAGGACGGGGAGGCATGGGGACGCGGCGGAGCAGGAGGAGGCGAGGACGAGGCTCTCCATGCCGCCGGGCCGGGACCGTGCTGCGCGAGGCGCTGAGGACTCTCTCTGTCTCCCTCGCTCGCTCGTTCGCGCTAGGGTTTATCGCTCGCGTGGCGCCGTGGCGGCGAGGCTTTCGTTTTACTCGCGCGGTGAGTCGAGATATCGACTTCGGGGGAGGCCGAGGACGAGGAGGGTGATTCGGATGACGATTGACGACGAAACCAAAGCCCTCGCCGGCTCGGCTCGGCTCGGCTCTCTCTCGCGAGCTCTCGCTGGAGGTGGGGCCCGCGGGGGGGGCTACCAGCTGGTTTTACTGCAGTGACTGTACTGTACTGTACCAGCACGACGCCACCGTAATAAGAGAGTCGTCATCATTCTCAAACAGCGACGTTTATCTGTCCCGTATGATACAGTACAGCCAAGAAACTATCTCTTTTATTAAAGCTGAAATATCTAGGAGAGCTGAGAGCGCAGCTTTTTATGGTCGGATGGTTGGATAACTGAAAGCTATAAAGGCCCTGTTTAGTTCCCAATCCCATCAACAAACTTCCAAAAATTCTCTCTCCAAACTTCATTTTTCACCTATCACATCAAATCTCTCTCCTCGTGAATAAAGCACTAAACGTGGGTAAATAAAAAACTAATTGCATGGTTTTGATGTACACGACGAGACGAATCTTTTGAGCCTAATTAGGTCATGGTAGGACAATGTTTACCACAAACAAACGAAAAGTGGTACAGTACGCTACAGTGTCCGATGTGACTTTTTCACCCCACTTTTTACCTCTTTCAATAGAACTAAACAAACCCAAAAAGCTACTTTTAGCATACGTGGATTACTGCAAGAGCTTTTCTTTAGAAACTTTTTGTTAGCTCTAAGAGCAGTACAACAACAGTTAACAGAGCCGTATACGTGAGTCCACATAAATAAAATTAAGCTTATGTGATTATTATTAAATGAGGAAAGATTTTTTGTTGTCTATTGTATCATCTATTGTTTTGGTCTGCGCTCTCATGCAAAGTAACACTAACTAGAATACATATTAATTATTATACAACAACATATTATGATGATATCTATTTAACCGTATATATGAGTTAAATAAACAGCAGCTATCAAACTGTTGTATATGCCCTAACTAATTCAAATAAGGCTGGCGGCCCTCCGCCTACTCCCTCTCGTCGCAGACGAACTCCTTTAGCATTGACGTAGTCAATAATTGTACAAACTACAAAGTCATCAATTGTGCAAAATATGACAAAGTTGTAATGGTACTTTCCGAAGCAAATCGGATGGTTAAAACAGAGACAAGTCACCTCCATTTATTGGCTGTGTTTAGTTCTCAAAATTCTAACCCAAAACTTCACTATTCACCTATCACATCAAATCTTTTTCCTCATGCATGGAGCATTAAACGTGGGTAAATAAAAAACTAATTGCATAATTTTGATGTACACAACGAGGTGAATTTTTTGAGCCTAGTTAGGTCATGGTAGGACAGCGATTACCACAAACAAACGAAAAGCGTTACAGTGCGCTACAGTGTCCGATGTGACTTTTCGGGAGCCGGATTCAGTGCCTTTGCTTCTTCAAGGCACAACGTACCTTTAGGGCCTCTTTGGAACAAAGGATTCTCAAAACATAGGAATAGGAAAACCATAGGAATTGAGGTGTATGTAACTTACAATCCTATAGAGTTTGAAAACATAGGAAATTTTGTTACATAGTGTTTGGATGCAACATAGGAAAAACACAAGAACGTGAAGAGAGAGATAGACACAAATTGACTTCATGCGGCTTCAACCTTTTCTACCATAGATGGCAAAGTGGACTAGTTTGATCAATGTGAGGACGATACGTGGTCGACTCTGGTTGGATGATTTCATAGTGTAAGTGTAGTATGGTTATGAGAAAATTGATAGTCTTAAGATTCGCCTTCTTTACCGAGAGCATTATTTCTCACCCACCTCGCCTTCTTTGGGCCCAAAGCAGGCTTAAACTGAGATGACATTGCAGCAATTAAGATGAAGGTGGGTGAGAAATTGGCTGAATTATGCACCAATATCAGAAAAAACATGAGTGACGATGATGAAAGCGAATCATGTTTTGTTGACAGTCAGTGTGATATAGAGGATATGGATATTGATCTTTATGTTGATAATTTGGGTGAGGATATGGTTGATGAGGCCATGAGGGATCAATTCTTCCGTGGCTGGAGTAAGTTTAGATACTAAAAAGCTTCTAAATCTTAAATGGTGTTAAGAAGCAGCCTGTGATTTAAAAGGTAGTATCCTGGGTTTTGTAGTTGATATGCCAATTTTATACTTTTGCAATGATCAAGTGAATGGACATATCACCAATGCCTGGTACCGGTGTTGGGTCACTTGCATGTTTAGGGCCTCTTTGGAACAAAGGATTCTCAAAACATAGGAATAGGAAAACCATAGGAATTGAGGTGCATGTAACTTGTAATCCTATAGGGTTTGAAAACATAGGAAATTTTGTTACATAGTGTTTGGATGCAACATAGGAAAAACACAGGAATGTGAAGAGTGAGATATACACAAAGGAAAGTTTCCAAGAGGTTGGACCTCATGTTAGATTTCCTCCAAAATTGCAATGGATTGGGCCATTCCATAGGAATTTTGAAGGATTTTAGGATAGCCAATCCTTTGTTCCAAAGGGTTACATAGAAAAAATTTCTATAAGATTTCAATCCTACAAAATTCCTCCATAAATCCTATATTCCAAAGGAGGCCTTAGCCTTAGCCTGTACATCCATCATCCAACAAAGATCCAACGGCTTCCAACGTTTTGTGTTGCCCAGGAGGTGGTGGAGCCCACGTTGTTGCCCAAGAGGAGTTGGTGGACAAGCCCGTCGTGACTCGTGCCGCAGCTGCCGCTGGATCGAAACGACAGAATCCATGCCTTGGCTGTGTGTTTAGTTCCCAGAATTCTACCGCAAAATTTCACTATGTAAAAAATTACATCACATTACATCAAAATATCGACACATGTATGAGATATTAAACGTATACAAATAAAAAACTAATTGCATAGTTTTGATGTACACGAGACAAATCTTTTAACACTGCTGGCTGGTTGATGGCTGGTGGCTGGTGATGGTTTTTGCTGAGAGAAAAACACTATTGGCTGGTGGCTGATAATCCAAGCGAACAGGACTACTAGGTCTAACCCGGTGCTTGCTTTTTTTATTTTTTAAAATTTTGGAAATAGAGGTACTTGCTCGAGGAACCAAGACACCATGGCCTTGTTTAGTTCCAGAATCCGGAGGCCCGAATCCGGCCTGACGCGCAGTAGTAGGAATAAATATGTCACTGTACCATTTCGTTTGTATGTGTGAAAAATTGTCTAAAAATTTATTAATTAAGCTCAAAATGTTCGTCTCGCATGCTACAACAAAACTGTATAATTAGTTTTTAATTTCATCTATATTTAATACTCCATGCATACTATGACATTTTGATGTGATAAGAATCTTCTTTTTGTATAGTGAATTTGAGGGTGCAAATTTGGGAACTAAACTAGGGCGGTGTTCACTTCCCTTCAAATCCAAAACTTCTCCTAAACTTTCTCTGTCTAAACTTCACTATTTACTGTCACATCAAATATCTCTCCTCATGCATGGAGCATTAAAAGTAGGTAAATAAAAAAACTAAATACATGGTTTTGATGTACACGACCGAGACGAATCTTTTGAGCCTAGTTAGGTCATGGTAGGACAATGATTACCACAAACAAACGAAAAGTGTTACAGCGCGCTACAGTGTTCGATGTGACATTTTCACCCAAATTCACATTCGGGAAGTGAACACCGCCAAGGCCCAGGTCCAAGTGTCCAACCTGTGCAGCGGTGCGCGTGCTCCACGGTGGCCCCATCTGTTCGCGCTGGCGAAAAACAAAAGTCCCAGAGCACTTTGCCTGCTTGGATTGCTGGTAAACGTCGCGAGCCGTTGGATCCTCGTTGGATGGTGGATGTGCAGGCTAAAGGTAGTGCCTTGAAGGAGCAAAGGCACTGAATCCGGCTCCGACTTTTCGACCACCTTTTCGCGAAAACTAAACACACCCGGCACTCCAGGTCTTTGTAACAAGTCACCTCCGAAACTCTTGCTATGGGGAACTTACCCACAGTTCCGGTCAAAAAGAACAACACTCTCTTATGATTAGGGAGAGTAACTAGCAAATATTTCTGAATGTAGGGTCCTCATCTTTTACCGAAGACTGTTGATGAGCGTGAGCCTAAGATGTGGATGAAATTAGCATGACAGCTACAAAATTGAGAAGGAACAGGAATCAACATTGCAGTTACATATAGCACTTTACGCCCACCATTCAATAGAAATTGCAATGGTATTGCGAAATCTGCGTAGAACCTTTTGTTTACTTTGATAAAAGTAGTTTACAGAAATAAAGTTCAGAGAAGTATATTCCATAAACTGTACCCTCCTGAATCCTGATTTTTCAAACGAGATACATGTCAAAGCACTGACATTTTACTCGCCATAGTGCGTGCTGATCAAAGATTAGCGGTCTTTTTACAGATACATATGCAACATCCCCTAAACAAATGCTTTTCATTGTTTAAGGCGCGTAGAACCTTTTGTTTACTTTGATAAAAGTAGTTTACAGAAATAAAGTTCAGAGAAGTATATTCCATAAACTGTACCCTCCTGAATCCTGATTTTTCAAACGAGATACATGTCAAAGCACTGACATTTTACTCGCCATAGTGCGTGCTGATCAAAGATTAGCGGTCTTTTTACAGATACATATGCAACATCCCCTAAACAAATGCTTTTCATTGTGCAAGGCAGCTATCAGATGACAATCTTTTACACAGTCCTATTAAATAAAATAAATCATCCCTCAAGGATGGGTAAACTCTCTGCCTTCACAATTGCTGTTCTTTTGCTTTCTTCCGGGCCAGAGCTCGTGCTCTTGCAGCAGCAAGTGCATCATCACTTCTTTTGTAGTGTTCATCAGTAACCTTTGCTGGCTGAACATTCTGTGGGGTCTCAGAAGCATTTGAAGGAACATCAGCGGCATTTTTCTCAGTAGATGCAGCAGCTGTTGAATCCCTCGGTCGACTTCCTGAGGGTTCTTCCATACTCTTAGCCCTCTCTGATCCTACACTGGATTCTCTTCTACGCTTAGGAGAAGGCTCGGAGACTTCAGCATCAAGACTGCTAGATTTAGTCTCCTCTGGTTTATTGTCCAAATTTTGAGGTTCGGCGTGTTTAGCATTGCCATGCGTCTGTGCACCGAAAGCAACGTTCTTCTGAAGCCCAAAGTAAAAATCACTCAGGTCTTTCTTTTTGGTTACCTAGAAGAGATAGATGGAGAAAACATTAGTCAGCAAGCAATATGGCAGCAAAATGCAACTATATAAACTCCTTTTCGTAGGCAATCTGATTAGCAGATGAACATGAGAGACAAACCAGCATTTATATCATTAATGCTGTGAATAGAAAAGGTTGTAGACATAATCCCTGAGCATTATAAGGCATTATAAGTTTAGTTAGGAATTTGATATGGCAACTAGCAGATTGTGTTAGATGGAGTTGCATCTCTTATGGAGATAGAGTCCTAGTTAAAATCAGTATTGGCTTGCTAAAAATAGAATTAGTCCGTAATGGAGTTCTACTCCAATAGGAGTCTTAGCTTATCTAGGCTATATATTGTAAAATATATTCAGAAAAGCTGCCGCTCCCGCAGTACCAAACTCCGTTTCTGTGTTTCTGTTTCCAACAAAGGCATGATAGACATGTGACAAAATTTAGCCCGAGGGACATTTATAGTTAGCGGATCATATTTTGCAGAAACAAAATTAAATTGTCTGCTACAAATGAAGATAGTCCTCAAATAAGGCTTACAAAGGGCAGTATAAAAGAGCAGGTACATATAGCTATAGCATCTGAATTCATAGGCACCAAGATCCAATTTCTTTCTCCTAGTCTGGTGCTACAAATGCAGCACATAGCATATGCAATAACATAAGAATTCAAACTAAAAATTTGATAATATATCATGAAACACAAGGTACAACAGGAGTGAAGCAGTCATCCAATCCAAATAAGATATTAAACAACACAAACCTTGATTCATGAACAGGTATACAGACGTGGAATGTAACAGCAAACAAATGAATAAAACTTACATCTTCCCTTTCTTCTCGAAGTTGACGAATTCTCTCTTCCTCAAGCCATTTTTGCTGTTCCTCAAGTTTCTTCCTGTAAGCAGATGTTACAAACTTATCCTTATCCCCAAAAAGGTGGTCCTCCTTGCTCCTTTCTTTCTGAAGCTTCCTCTCATATATTATATCCTGTTCTCGTTTACGTTGCTCAGCTTTTTCCTTAAGTTGTGCAATATATTTTGACTGTTCAAGGGAGAGACATTGCTTTAGAAAACGAAAATACCAAACAATAATGAAATCAGAGCTAGTGGCAATCAGAAAGTACAAGAAAAATATCATGTTAGCATATGAAATGTGGAAGAAAGCACCTCTTTGGAACGATTCCACTAAAACATAGGTACATAACACATATGAATCGTGTAGAACAAATCAGCTGTGACCAATATGTCATGCAGGATCGAGTAGCTACATGAAGGAATATCTTTGCAAAAGACCGTGCATAATTCAAAAATCCGCTATCTACACCATGTGCTAATTATCAAATACAGACCCAATAAACATTCAACAGAAGCAAACGATTCCTTTTGGCCAAAGTAAAGCAATAACATTAGATCATCACAAATGGGATATTTTCAGTTAGTTCTACAATCCCTGTTTAGCCCTAATTCATCAACAAAAAATCATCTCGCAAAATTCAGATGTACTCTAAGCACCAAGGCGACCACCATACAACAACAACCTTTCAAGCTCCATTTCCCTCCCAACAAACAAGGAAACACCCATAAGCTCAATCTCAAATGTAAAATTTACATTGCAGGAATCAAACACTAAGAGACAGGGTGCAGAAATAAGCTAGCAACTAGTATTTTTCTCTAATTAACCAACTATACTCTTTTCACGCATCACAAATGAGCATAAATAAAGAACTAAGGCGCAAATAAACAATTGACGGAGGCAGGACGGAGGAGTTACCTCGCGGACGACCTTAGCCTGCATCTTGGGGCGGGCTTCCTTCTCCTTCATGTCATCGTACACCTCGTCGTAGGCGAAGACCGAGGGATCCTCCTCCATGGCGTTCTTCTGCTGCTCCTCCACCTGCGCGTCCGAAACACCAACGCCCCGGAGAGGGGGAGGGGGGAAAATCAATCATCTCATGGCCCGGCACACACAAGGTGGGGAGAGCGTACGCACGGCACGGGGTGGTGATCGGAGTGGGTTACCTTCTTGAGGGCGCGCTTTTTGGCGGCCTGGCGGAGGATTTCGGCCTCCACATCGTCGTCGTCGTCATCGGCGAAGGCCGCCAGGGGCCGCGCCGGCGGCGGCGGCGGCGCGCGCGACAAAGAGGACGACGCCGGCTTCGTGCGGAGCTGAAGCCCGTACCTCTGCATCGCGGCGCCGACTGCGGCGAGCTGCCGTTTCGATCGGCACCGAGACGGAGCAAACCCTAGGCGCCTTGGAAGGAGAGCACCAGAGCCCGAG
>OAMR01000577.1:844445-863289 GCA_900205405.1 Echinochloa crus-galli
TTTATTTATGCTCATTTGTGATGCGTGAAAAGAGTATAATTGGTTAATTAGAGAAAAAAAATCATCTCGCAAAATTCAGATGTACTCTAAGCACCAAGGCGACCACCATACAACAACAACCTTTCAAGCTCCATTTCCCTCCCAACAAACAAGGAAACACCCATAAGCTCAATCTCAAATGTAAAATTTACATTGCAGGAATCAAACACTAAGAGACAGGGTGCAGAAATAAGCTAGCAACTAGTATTTTTCTCTAATTAACCAACTATACTCTTTTCACGCATCACAAATGAGCATAAATAAAGAACTAAGGCGCAAATAAACAATTGACGGAGGCAGGACCGAGAAATTACCTCGCGGACGACCTTAGCCTGCATCTTGGGGCGGGCTTCCTTCTCCTTCATGTCATCGTACACCTCGTCGTAGGCGAAGACCGAGGGATCCTCCTCCATGGCGTTCTTCTGCTGCTCCTCCACCTGCGCGTCCGAAACACCAACGCCCCGGAGAGGGGGAGGGGGGAAAATCAATCATCTCATGGCCCGGCACACACAAGGTGGGGAGAGCGTACGCACGGCACGGGGTGGTGATCGGAGTGGGTTACCTTCTTGAGGGCGCGCTTTTTGGCGGCCTGGCGGAGGATTTCGGCCTCCACATCGTCGTCGTCGTCATCGGCGAAGGCCGCCAGGGGCCGCGCCGGCGGCGGCGGCGGCGCGCGCGACAAAGAGGACGACGCCGGCTTCGTGCGGAGCTGAAGCCCGTACCTCTGCATCGCGGCGCCGACTGCGGCGAGCTGCCGTTTCGATCGGCACCGAGACGGAGCAAACCCTAGGCGCCTTGGAAGGAGAGCACCAGAGCCCGAGAGTCGAAAGGGAGAAGAACACGGAGCGGCACATTTACGTTTTCTTGAAACGGTGACGGACCCCACGTAGAGTTCGGTGGCTTTGATGTTGCCTGCTTCAATTTTTCTTTTCAAAAAACATGTTTTTCTTTTCAAAAAACATGTTTATATTTACAAAACAATCAGGAGTTTGATTCTCATAGAATACACCGTTCACACGACACTCGGTGTTACCGGTGGAAGCCCTTGATTGAGAATCAAATTTTGACGGTTCAAGAAAGCCACAGGATGTTTCATTTCTATGTTTGAAATTTTGAAATGAAACATAGAAACAGAAAAAGGGATGTTACATGCATATCAAATTTCAAAGACCAAAATCAACTTAGTTTGTGAGGTCATAAATTGAAAACCACAAAGAAGAGCATAAGGCAAAAGTATCTAACTAAATTGAGTGACATTCAAGTTATATATTAGTATGCATTTATGTTATTCAAATATTATAGATGTGGTTTTCTTTTTTTGTAAAAATGTATGTATAGAAGTCACTGGTGTTATGGGCCTATATAAATTATGCTCTTGCTGATAGATAAACATTAAAACCTTCAAGCTAAGTTAGATATAGCAAGGATAGGGCAGCCACCAAAAAAGCACAGCACTGAATCGCTATGTAGCATATGGGACCTTTAAAACACAAAAACTTTTATGACGCACAAGAGGATAGACTTCAACCATTAAAGCCAGGCAACATCACTTTGGGATTAAAACAGCAAGCACCTTTGATGCTGTACACCAAGCATATCATTCTTAACATGACAAAACCCGGGGTCATCTGGTGGGACATGACAGCAAAACACACACCAGACGCCAAAACAAACTCACATCCCATTTAGACGGATACATAAAACCAAAATGAGATGACACTTTTGCACTCTAGGGTAACTTTCCGTTGCGGCAGACCACGATTGCAGCTGCCGGAACATGGGGTCTCATAATCTACTAATTCACCTTTATTTAGCAAACCGGGTAGCCTGATAACTCTTATATCTCTTTGTAAATACACGGCACCTCTAACCTGTAAACAGCAATCAGAACCAGACCTCTTCTTTCTCTAGAGATATTTACATCCATCTCTGACAATTTGTTGAGGGTGCGTGTAGCCTCCAGGGGTCTTGGAAATATGTGACCACTGTCACGAGGTAGTGAGGTACTGATGCCAACCTAATCTCCATCCATTGTTCCAGAAATAGCAACCTTGGGCCAAAATCAAATCTCACCCAAAGTGACCAAGAGCTACCTACATGCTGGGTTATGTTACTTCACTATTTCTGTGAATCAAATCAGCAAGCTCCCTTGTTCAGCTATAGCTGAGACTTCAATTGACAAGTCTGAGATTGCACTTCATGGCAGCATTTGATCGATGGGCATTTTGTTAACATACTTCACAGGATCAACAGCTAATAAAGAAGAATGAGCTGAAGAATCCAAGACTTTTCCACAACTTGCGATACCTGTTTTGGTGAGAGTATCTGCAAAAGAGCAAGTGTGAAATCAGTCTACAAATTCTACAATTTTCATATAGATGGGAAACACATTCCACAAATGAGCGGAATAGCCAAATTCGTCCCTAACGTTTCACCGGGCTCACTTTAATCTTTTAAATGGTTCAGCCAAGTCCCGCAAGTTTTATCTTCAGCTCAATTTGGTCCCTGGGCTGATGTGGAGTGTGGCATGCGGCATGCGCACGCCTAGTCAATATCTAGTGGGTTTATGTGGTTAATCAAGTGTGAAATCTCTCATATGCAGCTTGATAATATAAGCTAGAAAGGTTGGGCCATCATGAAATGCATATCACCTAATTATCACATATCAGCTGGGATCATGCAACAAGTCTGAAAGGCAAACTAGTATGCTGCCAGGACAAAGATTTTACTATTTTAGTGAGCTGTATCCTCTAACAGGAACAGAATCATTTTACTATGATGTAGAAAAGACTTCGCATGTGTGCAGAGATCCATCCAATCCTGCAGAATAGGCACACACGTGTCACATTGCAGTACACAAATGTGGCATTCCATGACAACCTGGTGACCAATTGAGCCAATGATGAAACTTGCTGGACTTGAATGGACCTTTTAAAACTGTAGGGGCACAACTGAGCCTTTTGGGGGATGAATTTGGCCATTCCACTAACAGTGTTCCCAAAAGGATATTAGAAGCGGAAATGTATAGCGAATGGTGCTGACAAGGATCACTGTAGTGTCACAATGATTCCAAGAAGAGCATGAAGACAATGAATAAAGTAGAGTAGCATAGCATACCGTCAATGCACAAACTCATGAGCCTGAACTTGACTTCTGAACCCATACTTGCCTCTGCACATGACATTCGTGGTATTAAAGTTGGATGAAAAGGGACAAAAACAGAATCAGTGTAACCTCTACAATCAGCTATAGGAAAATAAAGTTACATAATAATCGCACCTCATGAGCACCATAGCTAGCAGAGCCCCTCTTTGAATTCTTTCCATCAGGTGCGCTAGCAGATATTTCAGTTTCCTTCGTACCACGTGGAGGACCACGACGGTTGGCATGCGTATGCCCTGGATTAAAAAGTGCATCAAGAACTATGCATAAACTTATCTAGAAACAATATGCAGCTTATTTTGCATACAAACCATTCTCAACAGGACCGCCACGGCTACCACCATGACCCCTTGTGTCTGTCTTTCTGTCTCCATGACCTGCATCAAGTCATACAGTTAATGACTCGGATCACCGACGCTGAAATCATTTCAGCAAGACACATACCATCTGCTAGCTGTGAGAAATTCTCTCCAGAATGTGACTGAGTTTGAGGGAACTCTGATGATGAGGCATGCGACCCAGCCCCAGATGTAGACTTGTCATAGCGGCGAGGAGCCCATACACCACGATCCGGCCTATCTCTGTTTCTAGCATGCCTTTCAATCTTCTCACCAATTGGAGCAGAGCCATGGAGATGATTAGGCTTCTCATCAAAATGGCTTCTCTCAGAATTTTCAACTATCTGATCTTTCACTATGGTACGTGGGTTGAGAACCCGTGGTGGCCGCTTATCCCTCTCAGTGTTAAGTATGTGACCTTCCTGCTCATGTTGAGATGGATTTGAACCGCGAACTTCCTTGTTTGAAAGTATAGTCTTGATAATTCTGCCACTGGCCTCGAGTCTCTGGTCTTGTCTAGAACTAGATGGTGGCACATTCTTCACAGGGGACTGCTGGGTTGTGCCATCAGGTGTCTGGCAAAAATTGACCAAACTTAGGTCCATATTAACAGAATAGCAAAAATATTTGTGGTATACCTGCTTGCTTACATTAGAATCGACCCTTCCTCTTCCTTTCAAAATGATAATTTTGTCCCTTTTAGCCTCAGCTTGACCAGGCCGAGATGTTCCCCCACTCGGGGCATCTACGAGAAAATACAAAATGAACAAGATTAGCATAAAAGATGCACCACTCAGAACACATGCGATAAGTTGACAAACTAGGAGAGTAGAGACTAACACAAGAAAGAGACAACCAAAATAGCTTCCCTTTTCTCTTAAAGGAAGACACCCATTCCATGTTCAGGAACAAAAGTACTATATGAAGAACATTTTTTAATCTAGAATTAGAAAAGTAGGCGTTACAAGTAACGTCACCTGATAGGAAATACAGTTATCATGCCCATAATTGGACTGCAACTACAGTACCAAAGGCGTGTGTCCACGTGCCAGCAACCCAAGCAAACAAGAAAAAAAAGGCTTAATACTCATTTGCGTGTGGTTAAGGATATGCTTTTAGGGTTGGAGTGGGTCTAAACGAAACATGCGGATTTTTCCAGTTTTGGAAATAGGTTATATTAGCTTCTAATCCATTTTACTCTAAATGGTAAATGTTCACATGTATACATATAATTCCACCGTGCAGTAATGGGCAGCAACATCAACAATGCCCTGACTAAGCGCTTGGACTGTCAGGCACTATTCCCCTATGACACACAAAGGGTCAAATTTAGAATAGCGGGGATAACAGGCAGAGTGTGATAATCCATACATTAGTAGATACAACATTTTAACAGCACATTTAAGCAAGGGTGCAGATAATAACAGAAAAATCCCTCAGTAATACCCAGTAACATTTAAAATCTGTTGATAGTTAAAAAACAAAGTTATTGTGATTAACAGTTTCTTGATTTGCTACAACTGTACCACCTGAAGTTCCAGCAACAGCTTTTTCCCTCTGCGTATGCTCATCTCTCTTCTGCACCATGATATAAGTTGGTTTCTCCTTAGCACTGTCACGCACAACATACTGTTCGAGGACACAGCAAAAGCAGTAAAATTAATAACTTCATGTCACAATATATTTCAAAGAACAAGCACAAAGCATTTATTATCAGAGCAACAAACAATGGAACATAAGGTAAAGCTTGCAACAAATCTACAAAACAAGAATAAAATGATCTAAAATTCAAATTAACCAAACTGGGTTCTCTAATGCCTGAAACTCAATATCGCGGTGAGTTGAATGTGGAAAAAACCTATGCAACCATGACCAGGACAAAAACAATTTTAATGCCATATTGTTAAAGGAGCACAATATGCACAGACACCAGAGATTATGAGCAGAAACATGCTAGTTGCATACGGTACAGTAGACCATAATCATAGTCCATTAAGAACCATCTATCATGAGAAACATAGTGATGGATACCACAAAAGGAAATTTAAGTGAATGAAAGAACATTGCTAACATGACCGTCCATAGGTAAGCTGTACCCATTATGTCAAATAGAGTATTATCATAAACAATTAATAAGTCACAGAACAAAGCATATTACCGCGGAGGACCTGCGCTTCTCAGAAGACCTTTTAGAAGGACTGGAACTGTTAGTTACAACACCTGCAACTTTTCTGCTAAGTCTACTTCCCGGTCTCTGCAATGTACAAAAATGGTATCAAGGTAACCAGTGATAAAAAAGAACCCTATTTTATTGGTTAAGGAATCAATGTACCTGCATACTCTTAGCTGCCCGTTGTTGACGAACAAACATCATAAGAGGTGTCACAACAGGTGCCTCCTTTCCAGCAGCTGAAAATAAAAGACGACGCCATTTTAAGCTTGGCGTATTCAGAAAGTGAACAGCAAAATATTATATTATAGATAGAAAGTAATGATGGCAAATTTTACCTGCCATTTGGAAAGCTGTATCATTTCAGCAAAATATTATATTACAGACAGAAAGTAATGATGGCATATTTTACCTGCCCTTTCAGCTTCTTTCCTTTCAAGCTGAATTTCAGCGCTTGGCAGATGCTCAGTAGGCTTTGAAATAAGCTCAAGAAACTCCAAATATTCCGGATCTAGCAATTCCAAAAAAAACTGAGTTTAGAAAATGGCAATATGATGGATCAATACTATCAGAGTATCAGACAAACAATTAAGTAAAAGTGATTGTCTAGGACCTTTCATAATAGTTCCTTCACGGCCATCCTTCTTCATATTTGATTTAGGAACCTGTTGCGATGGTGCATATTCCACAAGAGCTTTAAATTGAGCACCTGACAGAATCATGGGCAACATCCATAAGGCTAAATTTACATAAAGCATATCATAAATGAATACTTCCAAAAAGAAAACTAGAAAAATGTGCTCTTGTGATGCAAAGAAGGGCTTCAAACATAGTATGTATTTTATTTATGTTTCAGCATATAACAGTATAACACTACAAGAAATATTATCACGCCATATGTTGTGCTTTGCAGCCGCAACCTCTGGGGCTGAACTGAGTTGGACTAGCATGCACAATAACCCCAAGGACAAGATTAATGTGGTGCTATCTCATTGCTAATGTGCTAACCATAATGATACAGCCCTAGTTAAGTACATCTGATACAATCTCAGAGTATTTTCCCTCTGGATCTTTTGTCCTACACTCACCAAGTGAAGGGAAAACGGAATCACGTACATCATGTCAAGTAGACACTAGAAAGATAACTGTAGCTAATCATAATCAATAGGAAACAAGTTGAACAACTAAGCAATACTAAGGCATCAAAATCAAAAGTTAACATCGATTGCGATGTTTAGTAGTATGACTGATGCAGAGACCCTAACAGATCATGCTAAGCATAGACCACAGGAGTTATGAACAAAGACAAGTGTATGTCCCTAAGGAAGGATAGTCATGGTGATGGTCTTAAAAAAACTTGTATTCAGTGATTGGCACTGATTGAGTTGATATATATGATCCAACGGATACAAGGCATCCTAAAAATTGATTAGATGGAATCTGATAAGAGAAACATATTGCGTAACAAGATGAGGAAAATACCCTTTTCATTCACAAATACATGTCCATTGAAGACCTCAGCAAACTCAACAACATCCTCTGGGTGCTTCAAATTGAGGTAGAGTCGAGAATACCTATGATTCTTTTGGCTGGATGGCAAAAAAAAAATAGACAAAGAAGAATGTCACAATCATTTAGTTTCCAAATTAAGTAAAATATACTAATTTGCTCAAGCAAAGTAGTAAATTGCTATATCTGAAATGGAACAGCTCAGTACACAGGATTAAAATTTTACTCACTAAGCACACCACTGTCAAAAAACTTAATAATAATATGTGTTCATGAAGAAACGAAAGAAAGATAGAATGGAAATGTGCTGTGTAAAGCAATACAGAAACTGGTATATGGAAGTGACAAAACAGACCAATAACTAAGCAATTACATCAAAATAACAAGACCACTCGATAGGCAAAGACCTAATATAAAATGGTTGAAGTTACTGACTAGTATTCACTTACTGCAAAGTTATTAAAAAAAAAGCAGAATGCGACAAAGTAGTTCTAGATGATCAGCTGTATTAATTCTTCTCAGCTACTTCCTCTATAACCAAAGATGAAAACACCTTGGGTCCAGAAGCAAACAAAGGTTGTATTAAAAAAAACGAGCCTACCTCACCAATGATTTTAGCCCATTTTGGCTCCACTAAAAGCACAAGTTGGTTAGATACAGCTTGCACAATTTAATCAACAGAGAGAAACAGCTAAGAAGGCAACCACTAGTTCTGAGTTTCTGACTAACCCTTCAAAAGCAATCAACACTAAAGCAAATAAAATTAAAGGTACTCTCCTAGCAATTGCAAGTGGGAGAAGTTATTTCAAGGTCACCACAATCACATAAAAGTATAACTCCACAACTCAGTAATTAATCAGTCACAGCTAAACCTCTATTACATGGATGAACATCTAATTCCTTGTTATTAGAGTACCACTAGAACTAGCAAACAGAAATAAGAAGCATCTCAATAGTGTAGTCGCCTACCACAGTTCATAGGGTAAGCAAGGATAATACAGCAAGCCCTGACTCTAGTCCTAATTACTGCCCAATTCCCACCGACAGGAACGCCATAAGCACGGGGCATAGAGGGGGCGCGGACCTGGCATTGCCGGGGCGGAAGCACGCCCAGTCGTACCGCCCGGCGAAGCGCGCGTCGACCTGGTCCACGACAGCCTGCTGCGCGATCGCCGGCGGCAGCCGCCGGAGCACCACCTTGGTGCGGTGCGCCGGGTCCTTCATGTGCGCGCGCGCCGCCGACGCCACCACGGGCCCCCTCTCCCCGCGTGACGAATCCCACCCCCCGCAAAGAGCCTCCGCCGCCGCACCGTCGCAAGCCCTAGAGGGCCGGGTCACATCGAGGAGGGGACGGGCGGCCGCGAGATCTGTAGGACGAAGGGGGGAGGTGGCTAGGGTTTGGAGGCGGGTGGGGATTTCTCTCGCTACAGTCTGCTGCTTCCCCCTCCCCTTCTCCTCCGTCGCGTCGTCGCGTGCGATTTTTTTTTTCTTCCCCCTTTGGTGGCTCGGGTGGGTTGGGGTTTGGGTTTGGGGAGATGGGAAATTGGAAACTGTCGGAGATTGGGGGAAGGGAAGAAGAGCCGAAGAGGAGAGAGGAGGAAAGCGAAGGCAGACTCGGAGAAAAGAAAAGGGAAGGAATTCAAGGAAGACGGCAGAAAATATAAATACGGAAGAATTGGAAACTGGAAAACCGGTAATAAAAAATCCACTAATTTTCGTTAATTTTTTTTGCGGGTTAATTTTCATTAATTATTATTTTCTTTATATTATATAAATTAATATTGAATATCTTTTTACAAAGGATTTTATGTGATATATGATTTTTAGCAGGTATATAAACAATGAAGAGAACGCTCAAATAAAACTCGCAGGTCATCCGCTAATTCATCTACCTGTGCTGGTTTTCTCGTTTTCTTTGCCAAAAAACAAGAAATTCTAATTCATCAAACATCAAAGTAGGGGTACATGATTCGAATTGCTGGACATGATTCGAATTAAATGCATTAAAGTAGATACACAAACTTGGCGAATGGGTGCGTTTAGATACATCATCTTTCGAATTGCTTATTTAGGAGCAACAACTTGACATCTGGGTGCAAATAGGTCATCGACATGACACATGGGCAAAAAAACGCCATGTAGACAGCATGCGTACATTTGATGTTATTTTATTGTTTATTATGACTCATTTTGACATATACCAGTTTTGACGAATATCAAGTGCTTATGATGTTGATACAAGATGACCAATATATCAGCATAACACAACAAGTCGAGGATTTATATTACCACTCAAAAATTGATGAGAGAGAGGGACTGCAAACTGAGGTACAAATCAAAAAGTCAAAATTTTGCACTTATATGATGCCTCTTGTTTGTTATTTTATTTCATTTCACCTAGCCAAAAATAACTATTTTTCATAAAATATATGATTTTTAAATATTTTATAATATTTTTTGTCTAAAAGTTGCTACAAACAAAATCTAAAAATGACACTACTAAACTAACCTAAATTGCATAATTTGTAAAGTGTTTTGCAAAAAAAGAAATAGTTAACACATCGTTGCGACGCTGCCTACATGTCATTTTTTGGCCATGTGTCGTCGTGGTGATTTATTTGCACCCACATGTCAAGTTGTTATTCCTACACGAGCAATTCAAGAGATGATGCACCTAAATGCACCCACTCGCTAAATTTGTGTACTAATGATGCATTTAACTCCAAGCATAATTAGGCTAATTACTGGACATGATTCGAATTAAGTCACAGTGCTTAAGACTTGTAGATGCACGTACTTGTTTGTAGACTTGTAGTGCCAAAAGCAGTTTTCTGAAGGCCGATTAACGGGCAACATGTGGCATGACATAAAATGGATTATGATGGAACTAAATGCTTTAGTAGGACAAACTACATACAGTGTCATATGTTGGTGCAGCAAGCAAAATGATGTTCCAAAGCTTAACCGATTCGTTAATGTTGACTTCATTACCATACAAGTTGGTTCAACACATAGAAAACAACTTAAAATCCACAAGCATAGGTCCTCTACCCTTGAAACTAAAATACATTTTACAGTGACATAATGACATCATCACTATAAAACATCACAAAAGATTATTAAATCATCCATGGCAAGCATCGGCATCACTAAGATCCACCTCTGATTGCAGAACAATAGGCATCACTCCACGTCATCAGCTTGATAGTTGGATTCTTTTTGATGGGCACGGATCCAGTGCAGTGGCAACTCCCACTGCAAGGTCACTCTTGTAGCATCAAATTGGTCGCCTGAGCTTGTGTACAGTGTTATTGTCGGACATTAGGACCAGCAATCCACCTGGGGGTACCCGAGTGGTTGATTTGTAGGCGGGCGATTGATGAACTAGCAGCTTGATAGTACACGGGAGGCACTGATTTAGACAGGTTCGGGCTACCCGGAGGTATAATACCCTACGTCCTGTGTCGGTGGTGTTGTCTTGTATTGCTGGGTACTCGGCCGAGCTTCAGGAAGCAGGGTCGAGCGTATGGTTTACAGGGTGTGTTGCGATGATTGGATGCCCTCGTAGGGGTGCCCTAGGCCGCTTTATATAGGGTAGCGGGCTAGGGTTTACAAGTAGGTTTCCATCTAAACCTACTTGATTCCGACCACGACTCTAGCCCGGGTCGGTTACAACAGAATATCCCTAGATATCCGGACGAGCCGCCCGCCGGGTCTTCATCAAACCTGTCCTCCAAGTCGGGGTGCCCGTGTGGGCCGCCTAGGGGTTGGCCCACAAGCTTGTCAGACGTGGGCCCTGGCCGCCGTAGTCTGGTCTGACAGTGGGCCCAGGGGTACCCATATCCCACAAGCCCCCGAGCAACGTGCAGGCGCGTGTCGAACTGCTTGATGAAGAAACGAGGCCAATGTAGTCGGCTGAAGGTGCTTCAACATGTAGTCGGCACAAGGGTGGGCGGTGCTCAAAAAAGAGAACACCCAACACGACGCCGAGTCCTTCGAGGTAGTCGGTCGGTCCTTATGAGGGCCGAGTACAGGGCGACGATTAGGAGCACTGTATACAGTAGCCCCCGAGCATTGGGTTGGTTAGTATAAGCGAGCCAAGGCTCAAAAAATTAGCTAGACAACATGTTGCCCAGGAGTTGGTGAAAGCTTGCTACCACCAAGGAGACTTTCCGAGTTGAAGGGCTTGATCAGTCAAATTGGCTGAATTGTAGGTAGGTGAGTGCATGCTGCTACCAAGGAGATGGGCCAGAATTTACCAGCACCCGTGACTCAACAGTGCGTTGATAACTATAAGCCGAGCCTGCTCGGTCAAAAGCTGAAAAGCCGGTCATGCGGGAATCCCGCCGCTGAGCATGCTCAGTAAAGGCATTGATGGCCACCTACCCGGGAAAAAGCGAAACGCATGCGCATCCGCTCCCTGGCATTTAGTGGTTCACGGGTTAACAGTTATGTGACCCGGGGCGCCTATAAATAGATACTACTGCGTGGTTCATTGCCGCAGTTGTGTTTGAGGGGGATAGCCACCATGTAGATCTTGAGACTTCTTGTTCCTGAAAGAGTTGTAGGTGAGAGTAGAGTCAGCCAAGGTACATGCCTTGGTGTTCACCATTGATGCCAAAAGAAAATCGTCGAAGGGTGGTGCAAATGCTGCGAGAAAGGAGCTGGGCATCACGCTCCTCATAGGTAGGGGAGGTGTCCACTTCTCGGTGGGTCCGGGCGAGGAGGCTGTGGTAAGTGTACTCTTCGTCAGGAAGCTTGCGAATGACGCCGAATCGTCGGCTGATTTCGGGAGCCCATCGAGGACGAGTGGCGCGGATCGAGCTCAACGCCTGGGGGTGGCGAAGAGACAGCCCTACCCTCTTCCAACAGTGTAGCCACGAGGTTCTTCAGTTGGTGTGATGCCACAAGAAAATCGTCGAGAAAGCTGTGGAGACTGGTTCCGACGATTGTGTGCTGATCGTCCAACTGAAGTGGTCTAAGTGCCCTGTAATAAGCGGCTCATGCCTTTGTATTTCTAAATGGCCTTTGGCCAGATGTACTTTTTCTTTGTAAGTTCGCGATTCGCGAAGCGCAGAATATGAACATGTTCGATTGTTGTTGTGGCGAAGCGTGTTCGACCTCATGAAAATGGCCAACGATAGTCTATTAGATCTACCAGACCCTGCCCAGCCTACGGGTGTACGAGGATCTCAGCCTGGTTCCTTTGGAACGCGCCGGGTCCTTTCATGGCGCCCAGCCCCCGAGCATGCGAGGGTCGTGGCCTGGTTCCTTTGGAACGCGCCGGGTCCTTTCACGGTGCCCAGCCCCCAAACATGCGAGGGTCTTGGCCTGGTTCCTTTGGAACGCGCCGGGTCCTTTCACGGCGCCCAGCCCCCAAACATGCGAGGGTCTTGGCCTGGTTCCTTTGGAACGCGCCGGGTCCTTTCACGGCGCCCAGCCCCCAAACATGCGAGGGTCTTGGCCTGGTTCCTTTGGAACGCGCCGGGTCCTTTCACGGCGCCCAGCCCCCAAACATGCGAGGGTCTTGGCCTGGTTCCTTTGGAACGCGCCGGGTCCTTTCACGGCGCCCAGCCCCCAAACATGCGAGGGTCTTGGCCTGGTTCCTTTGGAACGCGCCGGGTCCTTTCACGGCGCCCAGCCCCCAAACATGCGAGGGTCTTGGCCTGGTTCCTTTGGAACGCGCCGGGTCCTTTCACGGCGCCCAGCCCCCAAACATGCGAGGGTCTTGGCCTGGTTCCTTTGGAACGCGCCGGGTCCTTTCACGGCGCCCAGCCCCCAAACATGCGAGGGTCTTGGCCTGGTTCCTTTGGAACGCGCCGGGTCCTTTCACGGCGCCCAGCCCCCAAACATGCGAGGGTCTTGGCCTGGTTCCTTTGGAACGCGCCGGGTCCTTTCACGGCGCCCAGCCCCCAAACATGCGAGGGTCTTGGCCTGGTTCCTTTGGAACGCGCCGGGTCCTTTCACGGCGCCCAGCCCCCAAACATGCGAGGGTCTTGGCCTGGTTCCTTTGGAACGCGCCGGGTCCTTTCACGGCGCCCAGCCCCCAAACATGCGAGGGTCTTGGCCTGGTTCCTTTGGAACGCGCCGGGTCCTTTCACGGCGCCCAGCCCCCAAACATGCGAGGGTCTTGGCCTGGTTCCTTTGGAACGCGCCGGGTCCTTTCACGGCGCCCAGCCCCCAAACATGCGAGGGTCTTGGCCTGGTTCCTTTGGAACGCGCCGGGTCCTTTCACGGCGCCCAGCCCCCAAACATGCGAGGGTCTTGGCCTGGTTCCTTTGGAACGCGCCGGGTCCTTTCACGGCGCCCAGCCCCCAAACATGCGAGGGTCTTGGCCTGGTTCCTTTGGAACGCGCCGGGTCCTTTCACGGCGCCCAGCCCCCAAACATGCGAGGGTCTTGGCCTGGTTCCTTTGGAACGCGCCGGGTCCTTTCACGGCGCCCAGCCCCCAAACATGCGAGGGTCTTGGCCTGGTTCCTTTGGAACGCGCCGGGTCCTTTCACGGCGCCCAGCCCCCGAGCATGCGAGGGTCTTGGCCTGGTTCCTTTGGAACGCGCCGGGTCCTTTCACGGCGCCCAGCCCCCAAACATGCGAGGGTCTTGGCCTGGTTCCTTTGGAACGCGCCGGGTCCTTTCACGGCGCCCAGCCCCCAAACATGCGAGGGTCTTGGCCTGGTTCCTTTGGAACGCGCCGGGTCCTTTCACGGCGCCCAGCCCCCAAACATGCGAGGGTCTTGGCCTGGTTCCTTTGGAACGCGCCGGGTCCTTTCACGGCGCCCAGCCCCCAAACATGCGAGGGTCTTGGCCTGGTTCCTTTGGAACGCGCCGGGTCCTTTCACGGCGCCCAGCCCCCAAACATGCGAGGGTCTTGGCCTGGTTCCTTTGGAACGCGCCGGGTCCTTTCACGGCGCCCAGCCCCCAAACATGCGAGGGTCTTGGCCTGGTTCCTTTGGAACGCGCCGGGTCCTTTCACGGCGCCCAGCCCCCAAACATGCGAGGGTCTTGGCCTGGTTCCTTTGGAACGCGCCGGGTCCTTTCACGGCGCCCAGCCCCCAAACATGCGAGGGTCTTGGCCTGGTTCCTTTGGAACGCGCCGGGTCCTTTCACGGCGCCCAGCCCCCAAACATGCGAGGGTCTTGGCCTGGTTCCTTTGGAACGCGCCGGGTCCTTTCACGGCGCCCAGCCCCCGAGCATGCGAGGGTCTTGGCCTGGTTCCTTTGGAACGCGCCGGGTCCTTTCACGGCGCCCAGCCCCCGAGCATGCGAGGGTCTTGGCCTGGTTCCTTTGGAACGCGCCGGGTCCTTTCACGGCGCCCAGCCCCCGAGCATGCGAGGGTCTTGGCCTGGTTCCTTTGGAACGCGCCGGGTCCTTTCACGGCGCCCAGCCCCCGAGCATGCGAGGGTCTTGGCCTGGTTCCTTTGGAACGCGCCGGGTCCTTTCACGGCGCCCAGCCCCCGAGCATGCGAGGGTCTTGGCCTGGTTCCTTTGGAACGCGCCGGGTCCTTTCACGGCGCCCAGCCCCCGAGCATGCGAGGGTCTTGGCCTGGTTCCTTTGGAACGCGCCGGGTCCTTTCACGGCGCCCAGCCCCCGAGCATGCGAGGGTCTTGGCCTGGTTCCTTTGGAACGCGCCGGGTCCTTTCACGGCGCCCAGCCCCCGAGCATGCGAGGGTCTTGGCCTGGTTCCTTTGGAACGCGCCGGGTCCTTTCACGGCGCCCAGCCCCCGAGCATGCGAGGGTCTTGGCCTGGTTCCTTTGGAACGCGCCGGGTCCTTTCACGGCGCCCAGCCCCCGAGCATGCGAGGGTCTTGGCCTGGTTCCTTTGGAACGCGCCGGGTCCTTTCACGGCGCCCAGCCCCCGAGCATGCGAGGGTCTTGGCCTGGTTCCTTTGGAACGCGCCGGGTCCTTTCACGGCGCCCAGCCCCCGAGCATGCGAGGGTCTTGGCCTGGTTCCTTTGGAACGCGCCGGGTCCTTTCACGGCGCCCAGCCCCCGAGCATGCGAGGGTCTTGGCCTGGTTCCTTTGGAACGCGCCGGGTCCTTTCACGGCGCCCAGCCCCCGAGCATGCGAGGGTCTTGGCCTGGTTCCTTTGGAACGCGCCGGGTCCTTTCACGGCGCCCAGCCCCCGAGCATGCGAGGGTCTTGGCCTGGTTCCTTTGGAACGCGCCGGGTCCTTTCACGGCGCCCAGCCCCCGAGCATGCGAGGGTCTTGGCCTGGTTCCTTTGGAACGCGCCGGGTCCTTTCACGGCGCCCAGCCCCCGAGCATGCGAGGGTCTTGGCCTGGTTCCTTTGGAACGCGCCGGGTCCTTTCACGGCGCCCAGCCCCCGAGCATGCGAGGGTCTTGGCCTGGTTCCTTTGGAACGCGCCGGGTCCTTTCACGGCGCCCAGCCCCCGAGCATGCGAGGGTCTTGGCCTGGTTCCTTTGGAACGCGCCGGGTCCTTTCACGGCGCCCAGCCCCCGAGCATGCGAGGGTCTTGGCCTGGTTCCTTTGGAACGCGCCGGGTCCTTTCACGGCGCCCAGCCCCCGAGCATGCGAGGGTCTTGGCCTGGTTCCTTTGGAACGCGCCGGGTCCTTTCACGGCGCCCAGCCCCCGAGCATGCGAGGGTCTTGGCCTGGTTCCTTTGGAACGCGCCGGGTCCTTTCACGGCGCCCAGCCCCCGAGCATGCGAGGGTCTTGGCCTGGTTCCTTTGGAACGCGCCGGGTCCTTTCACGGCGCCCAGCCCCCGAGCATGCGAGGGTCTTGGCCTGGTTCCTTTGGAACGCGCCGGGTCCTTTCACGGCGCCCAGCCCCCGAGCATGCGAGGGTCTTGGCCTGGTTCCTTTGGAACGCGCCGGGTCCTTTCACGGCGCCCAGCCCCCGAGCATGCGAGGGTCTTGGCCTGGTTCCTTTGGAACGCGCCGGGTCCTTTCACGGCGCCCAGCCCCCGAGCATGCGAGGGTCTTGGCCTGGTTCCTTTGGAACGCGCCGGGTCCTTTCACGGCGCCCAGCCCCCGAGCATGCGAGGGTCTTGGCCTGGTTCCTTTGGAACGCGCCGGGTCCTTTCCCTTGGTCATCCACTTGAAAACCAGGGGCTTTTCGTAATGCCACCAGTTCCATGATCTCCTTGATCTTCTCATCTGTGAGCTGTCCTTTTCGGATCTCTTGTTCCAAGGTCGGTTCTACTGCCATTTCGGTGACGCTAGTCACAAATCCCAGGCTCATCCTTTCAAACTCTGAACTGAGTTCCTCCGGTAAGCAATGTCCCGTGATCTTGTTCACGTAACTCCTTCTACTCAGAGCATCTGCCACCAAGTTGGCCTTCCCTGGATGATAATGTATCTCCAAGTCGTAGTCCTTGATCAATTCTAACCAACGACGTTGCCTCATATTCAGATCTGATTGTGTGAACACATACTTGAGACTCTTGTGGTCCGTATATATATCACACTTATGTCCAATCAAGTAATGCCTCCAAATTTTCAAAGCATGTACTACAGCTGCTAACTCCAGATCGTGTGTAGGGTAGTTCTGCTCATGTTTCCTCAACTGTCTCGATGCATAAGCTACTACTCTGCCTTCCTGCATGAGTACACATCCCAATCCTAGGCGAGATGCATCGCAGTAGATAGAGAAGCTCTTGGCTATATCTGGCAACACTAGCACAAGTGCCGTTGTCAACCTCTTCTTCAATTCCTCAAAGCTGACTTGACACTCTTCAGTCCAGACAAACTTGGCATTTTTCTCCAATAACGCCGTCAAGGGCTTAGCAATCTTGGAGAATCCTTCTATGAACCTCCGATAGTATCCAGCCATTCCAAGGAAACTTCTGATTTCACTCACATCCTTAGGCGGATTCCAACTCAACACATCACTAACCTTCTTCGGATCAACTGCCACTCAACCATTGGACAGTACGTGTCCCAAGAATGCTACTTCCTTCAACCAAAACTCACACTTGCTCAGCTTGGCATACAACTGATGCTCACGAAGTCTCTGCATCACCAACCTCAGATGTTCTTCATGCTCTTCCTCATTCTTGGAGAAAACCAGAATATCGTCAATGAACACCACTACGAATTTGTCAAGATAGTCCATGAACACACTGTTCATCAAATACATGAAGTATGCCGGTGCATTTGTCAAACCAAAAGACATGACAGTGAACTCATATAGACCATATCGGGTTGTGAAGGCTGTTTTGGGGATGTCAGTCACTCGTATCCTCATCTGATGGTAACCGGATCGGAGATCGATCTTAGAGAACACACATGCTCCTTTCAACTGGTCGAAGAGATCATCAATCCTTGGCAGCGGGTACTTGTTCTTGATGGTCACTTCATTCAAAGCTCGATAATCCACACACAATCTCTGGGTCCCATCTTTCTTATCCACAAACAAAACTGGTGCTCCCCAAGGGGATGAACTAGGACGAATATACCCTTTTGCTAACAACGCCCTTAATTCCTCCTTAAGTTTCTCTAGTTCTTTTACTCCCATTCTATATGGCCTCTTAGCTATAGGTGCAGTACCAGGCTTAAGATCAATAACAAATTCAACTTCGCGGTCTGGGGGCATACCTGGTAACTCATCTGGAAACACGTCTGGGAATTCGCACACCACTCTGATGTCTTCCAGTGCTACACCTTCGGCTTGGTAGATCTGATTGTGTCCCAAGGGACTAGCTGCTTGGTACTCCACTTTCTCACCAGTCTTTGCTGTCAGCTGCACTGTTCTCTTGGAACATTGAATCACCCCATCATATCTGGCTAACCAGCTCATACCCAGAATCAAGTCAAACCCAAGGGTTTCTAGGACTATTGGGTTCACCACAAAGTCTACCCCCCTTATTGTGATGGTGATACAGGGGCAACGTAAAGTGGCACGCTGTTCTCCCCCAGGTGAACTAACTACCATGGGGTTCCCCATAGGTTGCAAGATCATCATGTTCTTTTTCACGAAAGCAGCAGATATGAAAGCATGCGAAGCTCCAGTATCAAACAAAACAGTTGCGAGAGTCGAGTTGACAGGGAACGTACCCACAACGACATCCGTTGCTCCTTCTGCGGTTTCCACACCCATGTGGTTGACCTTGCCTCTCGCTGGGTTCTGCTGCTGATTCCCATTCTGGTGCTGCGGTTGTCCAACCCTCTGATTGTTGTTCTAACCAACAGTGTTCTGAGCCTTGCGAGGACAAGCGCTGGCATAGTGTCCCAGCTCACCACAACCAAAACACCTCGGAGCCGTAGGTGCATTGTTGGTCGGATTGGGGCATTGGACAGGACCACTTTGTGGCTCGTTCTGAGGACGCTGCTGAGGTAGTGCTGAGGGGTACTGGGGACGTGGCTGGTACTGGGGACGTTGCTGATACTGGTTGCGGTTCATCAAACCGGACTGTCCCTGGAAACGCTGTGGAGTCACCATCTGCTGGTTTCCTTGCTGAGGATTGAAGCGAGGGCGAACATTGCTTCCTGACGGTGTGCCTTGAAGCTTCCACTTCTTTTCCTCCATCTCACGGCGCTTGTGCTCCAGCAGTAGTGCGCTATCCACCAGTTCTTGAAAAGTGGCGAACCTAGAGCACAGGAGCTGGTACTGGAGTGTATCATGCCTGTCTCTTATACACATCTAGATGTGTATAAGAGACAG
>OAMR01000324.1:20586-31472 GCA_900205405.1 Echinochloa crus-galli
GCACGTTCTGTCTCTTATACACATCTAGATGTGTATAAGAGACAGGCTTTAGGGCACCAATCTCCTGCTTTGGCTCAGTTAATGTCTTACTAAGCATGATACAAGGTTGTCGATACTTACGGAGGTCGACGGATCGATGGTTCCTCTCGAAGATTTCGACAACACGACTAAAGGACTCGAAAGTTGGCGCAAGGCCGGTTTGTTGTATGATTGTTCGATCCCTATTACAATCACCATGGGTTTATATTTATACCCTGGTTCTGACACAATTCCTAGTCGACCAGTCGACTACGATTCCAAAACGTTTATTTCCAAAGAAATACGTCGAAGTGCCGTATTCATCTCATATTCTTCATCAAATCGGCTTCTTCCTTATATTCGATCCACGTCATCACGCTTTCCCGAATGCTCCTGTTTCCAACTGTGGAATAATTCCTTTGCCGAACGATGACGGATTCCGACCGCAGAGCATCTTTGCCGATTATTTCGAAGAAGGCCTCCCTGCCGAATGGAATCTTTCTACCGAATCTGACCCACTTGTCAGCCTCTCTCAGGTGCCAATTTTTGGTGTTAACAGACACTCTTACAGTCGTGCTACGTGCGTAATCTCTGCGCGATCAAAACATTACTGATAGTATTTGTTTTCATGTAAACTATTTTCCAAAGACTTGTACTGGTATGCAACCAGCCAGTTTAGCAGCAGGCTGACTGAGCCCAGCTAGCATTGCCCTGACCGGAAGGGTCATTGTCGAGCTGCTCGGTGTGCTGAGGTGAGCAGAGGAGAGTGCACCTGGAATCGGATCAGGAAGGCCGTATGTTGTGCGTGTGTGTGGAGTATGGACTACGGAGATGTCAAGTCCACGTCAAGCTCCTCCTGACGAGTGATGCGCCGCTGCACAGAAGGCACCTTGCTGGACAACCCGCCGACCACACTGGCGTGGCGCCATCCGAACCACCTGATGTGCAAAGCTTTGAGAAGCATCGATCCTCACCATCCTTTAAAAAGGCTTCCAAACAGCCATCAAACTTTTTTTCCTTTTTTTTTTGCACTAACGGTACCGAAATGCTTGTTGGAACATGGTACGCGATGATGCCACGAATGATGGAACCACTCCTCGCTATTATGCGCGTGTTCGTTTCTCAGCTCGTCGTCTCGTGAAGCATGCAGGGTCAGGATTCAGGACTCAGGCATGACACGACGAGAAGAAACCTGACGAGGGAGGCAGCTGGGCATCGCTGACCCTGTCGAGTGCTACTCATGATTGCCGTTTCCAGCACAAAACGGCCTTCTTCATGCGGCCACAGGTCAGTGATCCGATCACAGACGAGACGGTCGCTGAGACGGCACGGGGCCGGCCGGCGAACACACGGTATAGTGTTATCCGTGGCGGAACACGGTAGCTTCATGCCCAGCGTCTGACTTGCATCCCTGGCCCAGTCATCCCCTGACTGACGGTAAAACGAAAGCGTGTTTCTGACGGACCTCTATTCCGTTGTTCTGTTCTGACCCTGAAATTGAGATTCATCCGGCCATGTGAAACTCTGGACCGACCGTAGTACGAGTACGAGTAGTAGTCTAGCAGAGTACCAAGCTGCTGACCCCGGGCGCGCGCGCGGCGGAAAAGGCCGGGGAGCCGCTTCGTTGGTGGCTGTCAAGCTCGAAACCTGTAGCGGCGGATAAAATCAGATGCGCACGCCACGCCGCAATCGACGACTGGGGCGGGTCCGGGGAATGAAATGCTGACCGCGATGGTCGCCTGCCCGTTACCGAAATTCCTCCGCATTCCACAATCCTCCTCCCTCCCTCGGGATTGATCGGTGGGTCTTCTTCACAGGTCAGGGCAGGGAGGGAGGGAAGGGAGGATGGATGGGATCTGGACCTTTTCCGGGACGGGCCTGCCTAGCTCGGTTGATGTGCCTCGTATCAAAACAATCTAGGCCCACTGGGCGAGAAACTGGTCCGGCGTGGCTGTAAGGCCCGGCCTAGCAGGCTCGCATTTTGGGCTGAGCTCACGGCGCGGCCGCCCGAGACAGCTTCGAGGGGCATCGATCCTAAAGAGCCACGAACAGTAGCGACACTTTGTTCATTTTTGCATCAAAAGCGTCTGTCTACCGATCCCGAAATGCTTGTTGGAACATCGGACCCGATTGATGATGCCATGAATGAACTATCTATCCTTCGCATGTTCAGAGTACTCAGCGTGGAACCGAGCGATTCGGCCTTCGGGCAAGCAGAGTGCAGAGCAACAGAGGCGGCGGCTCGTGAAGGTCTTCGCCTCCACTCGAGGCATCTCCATGACTCCATAAGAATTAGTTTACATTCTGTACTATCTGTAGGGTGACCGAGAGCTTACCTGATTTCTCTTTGCGCTGGTTGGGGGCGGGGCCCGTGCAGTTGCTAGCCACTGAGCTTGAGGATGCATGGCAGACATGGCACCAGCTGCGAACCTAGCTCGCCGCCGCCAACGGCCAACGTTACAGGTATCTGAAACAAGATCTGTAACCAACCAAAACATGGCTGGAAAGGGAAATATTCAGATACAGGCGGACACAGTGTTGATGAACAGTGTGTAGGCACAAAAGGCCGCACAGACCTTGATAATGGACTTTGTTCACACGTGTCGTTTACTTCATGACAGCTAGGGATGGTAAAGGGCCCTCATTTTTGTTACTAGAAATTTTAAGGATCGGGCCGGATTAGGGCCGGATCAAAATAACACTAGTTTTTGAGCTAAATTTTGCTAGGACCAAGTTTGATTGTGAAGGAACAAACGGGCCATGATCCGTTACCACCCCTAATGACAGCATATACAAACTCTGGGATTTGCACTGGACCATGCCATGACAAATGTCTTTTGGACAATCCATCTATCTATCACGAAGGAGTTTTTTTTTCGAGCAAGTGCATCACGAAGGAGTTGGGACGCCAATGGCTGCACTGCACTCATCTGCAGATTAACCTGAATTCTCCAACAGCAAAACTCGGTCTCCAGCAAAAATCGGTCTGAACTTGTTGGGCACGTGCATTTATTTCGGCCCAACAAGCGTTACGGCCCAATCGATAGCTTCCCCGATGGCTCCAAGCGGTTTCTTCTGTGTCCTGCTTCTGGTTTGGTTTCCTTCCGTGTTTTCTTTTTCGTTCCTTTTTTTCCTTCTCTTTCATCTCTTTTTTTTCTTCAAAAGTCAATTTTGTTTTCTCCCGTTCACGTTCTTCTTTTTCCGCCGTTTCCCTTACCCTTTCCGATTCGTTTTTTCTTTTTTTTACCTAACATACGTATCATGTATATACTAGATTAAGTAGATCCATCCAGGGAGCAAACAAAATCCATGGCGACCGATCATGTGAGCCCCGCCTCCCATGGCTGCGCCGCCGAAGAGAGCAACCCCTCCTGGATTCTCCTCGAGCTGTGCGCCTACCTGGAGAATGTCAAGAACGCCACCACGGCCATCTCCAAAACATCCGACAACAAGCACATCCAGCTCACCTTCTGCCCGCGCCCTCCGCCGCACCTCTCCCGCTTCTGCGTCCACAGCCCCGACGGCGCCTACATCCACGGGAAGCCCCACGTCGTCGCCGTGGAGGACGACCTCGCCCTCCTCCGCGTCGACGTCGGCTACCAGGCCGGCGGCGGCGACGACGGGTCAGGGACGACGCCGCCGCCGTCGCTCACGCTCCTGCCGCGGACCCCCCGCGGCCTCTTCTTCCACCCCAAGGACATCGGCATGCTCCGCCCCGGCGGCGCCGGCGGCAAAGAATACATCGTCGCCGGGTTCAGGTTCTTGCCCTCTGCTCACTCCCAATCCCAAGGAGGGTTCACGCTGTGCCTCTACGACTCGAGGCGGGGAGATTGGAAGGCCTATGCTCTGTCGCTGAGCCCGCAGGCACGGCAAGGGTATGGAGACAAGATGTCTTCGCACAAGAATTCCAAGGTGCTGACAATTGGAGGAGATGCTGGCACCATGGCCTTCGTCGATCTCTGGCGGGGCGTGCTCTTTTGTGATGTTCTTCAGGTGGAATCCCGTGCCGCGCGTCAAGCGCAGCACGAAGCCATCCCCTTGCTTGAGTATGTCTCAATGCCTGATGATCTGGCAAGAAACGCCAAGATCGATGGCGACGCGCGTCTTTACCGTGACATCGCCTTCCTCGACGGCCATCTCAAGTGCGTGGACCTGTCGAGCCGGTCACTGTGGATGAGGCCGGCTACGACTACCAGCAGCATTAGTGGTGGCTGGAGTCAGAAGTACAGTATAGAAAGTTTCAGGGCGATCTCGGACAGGAACCCGGGCACTAATCTCCTCCCGGGACACAAAGAAGGTCTGTGTCTCCGATCCTTCAGGCACCTCTTCGTATGCCAACCCGTCGTCGGCCTGGAAGACGATGATGCTCGCGTACTCTACTTCACGCTCAAGATGCACACGACGGATGATCATGCGTCAGTGGTTGCAGTGGACATGGTGAGCAAGCAGATACTGGGGGTGGCTCCCTTCTTTTCGAGATATGAGATCATCAACTATACCTACATGCACTCTAGGCTATCCAAGCATCTGAAGAGCATCGCTCCAGGTAATTAATTGTGTGACGACTACCTTGGTGTAGTCTCGCCTGGTGCTTCGTGCTTGATTGGTGTAGTCAAAACCTCCAACATGTCATGGCTCCTCTATGCTGAAAAATTGCTCTTAACGGCATGGGTTCCAAGAGCCCTAGTATATCTTGTTGCCTAGCTAAAAAAAAGAGAAAACCGAGAAAAAATCGTATCCAACAGACTAGCCAACTGGATTGATATCTTTCCACGCTAGCTGTCTCGTCCCATTCGTTCGCCATTTTAGCCGACGAGACGCGCTTGCCATCCGCGCCCGGCCGCCCGCTCCCCTTCTTCCCGCTCTCCCTCCCTTCCCCGGTCCACCTTCGTCCTGCCCCATCGCTCCTCCGCAACCAGCTGCTCCCTCCCAAGGCCGCCACCACTTCCACGGCCCGATGCCGGCGGCGGTGTTGAGCTGCAAGGCCCCGCCGCGTCCACTGGCGGAGCTGGAGATAAATTTTAGGGGGGGGAGGGGAGGGGCAGCCCTCCACACAAATCTTTACCGGTTAAAAAATCTATGTCACAATGTTTCAAATATATACTAGTTAGCCATGACTATGATAATTTAATAATTAATTACACACGCAGTAGCAATACATAAAAGAGAAAACACGAGAATAGTTTAAAAAATGGTCAATATATCTTATATGTTCATTTCACTTTCACCGCACGATTTTCACTGTATTGAAATCATCAATTATTGAATCCATGGTAATCTTCATTGCATCTCTCTCTTAATATAGAGTAATAAGCAATCTCTTAAAAATCCATCTTCCATTTTAGATTTTGTCCTGTTTTTCTAAAAGAATTTAACTTAATTTTATTAAACAAATTCTATACTATTCAGGCACCTCTTCGTATGCCAACCCGTCGTCGGCCTGGAAGACGATGATGCTCGCGTACTCTACTTCACGCTCAAGATGCACACGACGGATGATCATGCGTCAGTGGTTGCAGTGGACATGGTGAGCAAGCAGATACTGGGGGTGGCTCCCTTCTTTTCGAGATATGAGATCATCAACTATACCTACATGCACTCTAGGCTATCCAAGCATCTGAAGAGCATCGCTCCAGGTAATTAATTGTGTGACGACTACCTTGGTGTAGTCTCGCCTGGTGCTTCGTGCTTGATTGGTGTAGTCAAAACCTCCAACATGTCATGGCTCCTCTATGCTGAAAAATTGCTCTTAACGGCATGGGTTCCAAGAGCCCTAGTATATCTTGTTGCCTAGCTAAAAAAAAGAGAAAACCGAGAAAAAATCGTATCCAACAGACTAGCCAACTGGATTGATATCTTTCCACGCTAGCTGTCTCGTCCCATTCGTTCGCCATTTTAGCCGACGAGACGCGCTTGCCATCCGCGCCCGGCCGCCCGCTCCCCTTCTTCCCGCTCTCCCTCCCTTCCCCGGTCCACCTTCGTCCTGCCCCATCGCTCCTCCGCAACCAGCTGCTCCCTCCCAAGGCCGCCACCACTTCCACGGCCCGATGCCGGCGGCGGTGTTGAGCTGCAAGGCCCCGCCGCGTCCACTGGCGGAGCTGGAGATAAATTTTAGGGGGGGGAGGGGAGGGGCAGCCCTCCACACAAATCTTTACCGGTTAAAAAATCTATGTCACAATGTTTCAAATATATACTAGTTAGCCATGACTATGATAATTTAATAATTAATTACACACGCAGTAGCAATACATAAAAGAGAAAACACGAGAATAGTTTAAAAAATGGTCAATATATCTTATATGTTCATTTCACTTTCACCGCACGATTTTCACTGTATTGAAATCATCAATTATTGAATCCATGGTAATCTTCATTGCATCTCTCTCTTAATATAGAGTAATAAGCAATCTCTTAAAAATCCATCTTCCATTTTAGATTTTGTCCTGTTTTTCTAAAAGAATTTAACTTAATTTTATTAAACAAATTCTATACTATTATAAGATAAGACATTAAATAGGAACATATTCAAAAAATTAGATGATAGCCATGCGTGCTGGGCATTTAGGCAATTAAATTAAGCCTAGCTCTCATCTCCATGCGGCCTGCTAGTGCTAATTACAAGGGAACTAAAATTGTTTCTTTTATTTTTTTTCGGGAGGATGCCCCCTGTCGGCCCCTCAGTTCCGCGGCCAGTCGGCCTTTGCCTTTCCACGCAAAAGCGGTCGTAGTGGTCGGCATGAGCAGCCCCGCCCTCCAATCCACCGACCCGCTGATGCTCTGCCGCCTCTTGGGCGCCGTGGCTTGCGGTCGCAGCATTGGAGTCCTGCGCGGAAAGCCCCAAGGTGACGCGGCGAGGCGAGCGTTTGCGGCGGAGCGCGAGGCTACGGCGGGGCGGGGTGGCGAACTTACCGAAATTCCTCCGCATTCCACAATCCTCCTCCCTCCCTCGGGATTGATCGGTGGGTCTTCTTCACAGGTCAGGGCAGGGAGGGAGGGAAGGGAGGATGGATGGGATCTGGACCTTTTCCGGGACGGGCCTGCCTAGCTCGGTTGATGTGCCTCGTATCAAAACAATCTAGGCCCACTGGGCGAGAAACTGGTCCGGCGTGGCTGTAAGGCCCGGCCTAGCAGGCTCGCATTTTGGGCTGAGCTCACGGCGCGGCCGCCCGAGACAGCTTCGAGGGGCATCGATCCTAAAGAGCCACGAACAGTAGCGACACTTTGTTCATTTTTGCATCAAAAGCGTCTGTCTACCGATCCCGAAATGCTTGTTGGAACATCGGACCCGATTGATGATGCCATGAATGAACTATCTATCCTTCGCATGTTCAGAGTACTCAGCGTGGAACCGAGCGATTCGGCCTTCGGGCAAGCAGAGTGCAGAGCAACAGAGGCGGCGGCTCGTGAAGGTCTTCGCCTCCACTCGAGGCATCTCCATGACTCCATAAGAATTAGTTTACATTCTGTACTATCTGTAGGGTGACCGAGAGCTTACCTGATTTCTCTTTGCGCTGGTTGGGGGCGGGGCCCGTGCAGTTGCTAGCCACTGAGCTTGAGGATGCATGGCAGACATGGCACCAGCTGCGAACCTAGCTCGCCGCCGCCAACGGCCAACGTTACAGGTATCTGAAACAAGATCTGTAACCAACCAAAACATGGCTGGAAAGGGAAATATTCAGATACAGGCGGACACAGGTGTTGAACAGTGTGTAGGCACAAAAGGCCGCACAGACCTTGATAATGGACTTTGTTCACACGTGTCGTTTACTTCATGACAGCTAGGGATGGTAAAGGGCCCTCATTTTTGTACTAGAAATTTTAAGGATCGGGTCGGATTAGGGCCGGATCAAAATAACTGCTTGGCGTCGTCGGCGACGGCGCTAGAACGGGCAGCAGGGCGAGCTCACCACAGCTCCTCGCTGGCGGCGGAGCCGCACGAGGTTGGCTTGCGACGGTGTTGAAGGAGATGGGAGGTAGATACATGTGAGGCTTACTGGTATTTAATATACAGAGAATCCAGTTTAAAGAATATGTTGGTTTATTCTTATTGATTTACCGTTAGAAAGCTTTTTATTTTCGATCATACTAGCGCTCGGACTCCGCACGGAATCAATCTTTTAGACGGTTCCGTGGCAGTCTGAGCGTTACTCCAACGGCCCACCCACGTGCACTCCTGTCCACCCACAACAGTTGGATTCTTTTCCCCGACGCAACCTGCACATCACTAGCAACTGACGTGTTCCCGCACGCCCCTAGCAGCAGCATTACTGCTCTGCATGCTACTTCTCACATCATATGCCGCACAGGAAGAGGGAGGAGAGTGGGAGGGGAGCGAAAGAACATAGGATGTTCAAAATCTAGTGCATGCAACATGTCAAGAAAAATTGCAACATTGAAAAATAATGTTTGCAATACTCAAAATATAGTACATGTAACATTGGATGTTGATTTGTGCAACAGCAAAAGTACCGATGAAAGAAATCATAACAGACCAGCTTTTTACACTTAGAAATCAACTACTAAAATCAAGCCACCAGAAATCAACAATCATCCTATGAAACATATAAAAAAATCTCACTTCAACACAACAACACGTTAAGAACACCCCCGCAACATCGATATAGAATCATTGCAACATCGATATCCATTACAACATCTGTGGACAACGATTTCAAAACATAAAAATCTAAAATTAATGTTGCCGCAACATGTCAAGAACGCAGATGCAACATCGATAGATAATGATTGCAACATTAAAAAAATCTCAAATCAAACAACGCGAGAAAAGAGGGAGGACGCCCATGCCCTGGCCCTGTGGCACTAGAGCGCGGCTCGCCCATCCCTGGCCGCAGGAGAGCGGTGGCTCATCCTCACCATGGTGGAGCGGCGGCTCACACGCACCCGGCCATAAGGGGAAGCGGCGGCTCGCTCGGGCCCGGCCGTGAGAGGGAGCGACGGCTCGCCCGCACCTGGCCGCCACTGGCCCCTATCGTGGCATGCTCCCTGGCCGTCGGCGCTGGTCCTAAGCTGCCGTTGGAGAGGCCGCCTCGACCTCGGCTGGATCTGCGCGCCCTCGCTCGGCGCCCAGCGCCATGGGGTCTGGCTGTGGAGGAGAGTGCTGCCGGCAGCAGCGACGAGAAGGATGCGGTACGAGAAAACACATGTATCTGTGCGAGGCAGAGGGTGGAACAGAGGAGTTGAACATACAGATAAGGCTTGGGGGAGACTACAAAAGATGAACGGGAGGCGTCTCTGAAAGGATAAGGATACGTGGTGCTGGTGCGGTCACGTGGCGACGGCAGCGGGCGCACCGTCCGAAAAAATTTACTCGTGTCGGACGTCTGCTATGAAGCATTACCGTTTTACTTTTTAGGTAGCCACTTGATTTGAAATTTATAGTTAGAATTATTGCTAGTCTCTAAAAAATGTCTGTTTTTAGATAGGGAGGCTGATTTTTAAAGGTGATTAACTATTTAACTCAAACATTGGGCCGTTCTGCTGGTTAAGTTGCAGGTGCACAGGCGATCCTGAAACAGCCAGGCATGATGTCGCAGGGATGCTCAAGCAGGATGCAGGATGAAGCACAAGAGCAGCACAGTGATGAATTTGTGGCTGAAGATGGAGATGCAATGGCTTTGGACTAGTTCCTATAACGAATACTAGGTCGTAAATAGCTAGTGTCGTTCGCCCGCAAGCGGTTCCGTTTCCTTTTTCTGGTTTCGTTTCCTTTCATGCCACTGCAAGAAATTATTTAATCCGTGACACAAATATTATGTCACGGATTGCTGAAAAACTGTCACAAATGTTTGTCTGCGACGATTTAAATTTTCGTGGTGGAATGAGCGTTATTAAATCAAGAAGACGACGTTTCTTAATAAACGTCACAATCCGTGACGTATCTTTAAACGTCACGGATTTTGCTGACTAGGACATGACATGATGATGTGGCTGCCAATGTGTACGATGACATGGCTGCCTACATGGCAATGACGTGGTTGCTTACACTGATGACATGAACGCTGACGTGGACAATGACATAGCTGCTGACTTTGACTTTGACTTTTCGGTCATGGGCCATTTATTCATGGGCCAATTTGTTTAATGGGCCAATTTTAGACAAAGGCTAAATTTTAATTCAAAATTATTTTAGAAAATAAAATTTTAAGCGCAAAAACATTATAGCATCAACCCATAAAAATTCTGGGCCTAAACCATTTCAGATCTATACCTTCTCTCATCTACCCGAGTATATATCCCTTGAGCTGTGTGTCCGGTATATCCACTCCTATCCAATACTGTTTATCCCCCGTCTTGTTTAGTCGTGTACCCTTCTCTGATAGTCTCGAATATCTGTTCACTAGTAGTCTTGCCAAAGCATCCCTGCGGAAATATAAATTACGATACCTCGGGATACTCCCAGGTGAAGTGCTACAGCGGTGATTCTGTGCGCTTGCAAAATATTTCTATATTTTACTAAGCCATAAGGAAAACCACTGAACACTTCTTGCATCCAGTACCGGGATTCCCCAATTCTGATATTGGATCGTAAGAAGTGCCAACAACCCCGACTCCGACAGCGAGGTGTTGTCCGAGACCAAGATGCGGTACCCACAAATCCTGAAGCTGCTTTACGCAGTGGTGCTGGCGCTGCACAAGCTGCGTCACTACTTCGAGGCTCATCCTATCACCGTGGTCTCGTCTTTCTCCCTGGGAGAGATAGTCCACAACAAGGACGCCTCGGGTAGAATAGCCAAATGGTCGGTGGAGTTGATGGGTGAGACTCTCACCTACGCGCCTCGAAAGGCGATAAAATCGTAGATCTTCGCGGACTTCATCGCTGAGTGGACTGACACCCAGCTGCCCCCACC
>OAMR01000324.1:48438-70573 GCA_900205405.1 Echinochloa crus-galli
AGTAATATCATTTTAGAAAACTAATGTACGTGCTTAGTGATCAAGAAATAACTATCATAACTTGCCTGCACTCTCGTCTTGCACAGCACACATGCCGTCTTTTAGTAATCCAGCTTGTAAGACTGCCTATACATGGAAGAAGAAATTAAGTTATCCGTTCATCAGCATAATCAAGAAGATAAAGAAAAAGTGGATAACTTTATTCGATGAAAAATGAAATCACTGGATTTGGTAATGGATTAAGTGATAAAATGGTGCTTCCTCGTTCAAGGAAAACAGTGAACACATACAACGCTCCAACGGGTTGTTGCTACTTTGAATGTCAACAACTTGCATCATACACAACAACTTATCCAACATTAGATACATGGTAAGCTATAGTAATCCAAAGTTATAACAACCAAAGGAACATCTAAAGAAATTCAGAAGAGGAACATCTAAAGGAACATCTAATGCATCTTAAGTATTTAAGGTTTATTTCGTAGATATTCTTTTTTCACATCACTTATCAGCTTTTAGCTCACTTGCCTGGAAGTGCAACAACAGCTGGCACCTGGCATCTTATACGCTCTAACATGTTTAGTAGCCTTTGAAATGGTACTCGCATAAGTATAATAAACAGAATGCATTAAGAGGAGAGTGTTGTTAGTAGCTCAATGGTTACTCTCATCTAGAGAGGATCACACTCGAAGTTGGGGCAATTTTCTGTTTTCTCTTCACAATGCGATGCCAACCCAAGGGGTTGGGGATACATATTTATAGGCTGAACCAGCCCCTAGCATATTCTAATATGCTAGTCTAAGATGCTGTCCAAGTGGGCAGCAAAAACCACCAGCACTTACTGTCCTAACTAGTCCAAGATGCTGTCCTTCCATAGCTGCAAGCATACCATGCGTTGCAGCCCTACCGGACCAGCAAGACTAGCTGTACAAAGATGCTAACTGCTGTCCTAAACACCAGGACCAGCAGCAGTCAAAGACCAAGGACTGTAACTGCCTAACTGCCTACCTGCTGTCCTGAACAGAGGGACCAGCTGTAGCCCCACAAAAGGACCAGCCCCACAAAGACCAAACAGTGCAAGGCTTATCCAACAACTAGTACAAGACACTACCCTTCCAAAGCAGACACTGATGCTCTATGACTAAATTAAATACTGCTGCTTTCTCATCTTGTCTTGGATAGCGTGTAGAAACCGTGTCTCATGAAAGACTCGGTTTCCTCATCTTTCTTCATTAACTCACTTGCCACATCATCTTTTGTCCTACATGGCACCTTATTTAATGCTATTGACATCATCCTAGTCATTGGATTAGGATTGCCCTTAGATAGTTTATTATCCAGACATAGGGTTGTTGCTGATGCATAGTAGTTGGCCAATGGTGTTAGGGACTTGGCCCGGGGGAACCCATCCTAGTAAAAGACCCGTGAAGATTTTAATCCTTCTTTCAGATTACAAGCAGGCCTCTACTAGCCACGTACTATGCTAAGGGCAGTCCGAACACAAGATATTTGACCTAGTTTTCATAATCTCCAAATCATCAAAAAACTAGCAGTAGACACTACTCTCTCAATGCAACACCACTCATGCACTCTTAAATTAAATGATACCCATCTCACATATTGTCTTGGATGTTATATAGAAACCTTCTTTTTCTTCATTTAATTACTTGTCGCATCATCTTTTATCCTAGGTATCAGCTCATTTAATTCTATTGACATCATTCTAGTCATTGGGTGGAACTGCCCTAACAAATTAACATTACAATGTGTCTAGGAAGTACTTAGTGTTCAATTTGCAGTCAAAACCTAAATATGTACACACCACACCATGGGCCACTGCCGGGCCACATCCAAATTAGGCCCGGTTGTCACACTAGCATGCCACATATGCTGAAAATTTTCTCTTAACTGTGGGACTAGACTAACACCGATGAGGCGGGCTCCATATATATGCATTGTTTGATGGCATGACTTGCATAAATAGTGGTCATTTTTGTCGATAGGACAGCTGAATTTTTAAGTAACTCAAACATGGGGCTGTTCTGCTGGTTGCAGGTACTCAGGCGATCCAGAAACAGACAGGGATGCTGTTGCAGGGATCCTCAAGCAAGATGCAGGATGAAGCACAAGAGCAGCATGGTGGTCAATTTGTGGCTGAAGATGAAGATGCAATGGTTTTGGATTAGTTCCTTTTTTTCGAATACGCACATGGCGTATCATTATATTAAGACGAAGAAGCAATTGATACAATGTTCGATTACAATCCAATTAGAACGGATTTCAAATGGACATAAATCGGTGAGCCAGCTGAACACAACCCGAAAATAAAGCTCTAACATGAACTTCACACATCCCAGACAACCTACACGAGGTGCTCTACGCGGAGCCCTCAGTCGACACTCCATCCCAAAAAGGGATAGGTCATAATTAGTTCTGATGATGGATGGGTCATAACTAGCAAGCGTTTTTCGCCCCATAACTATTTGGACTGTATAATTTGGTAGTAACAATGATGGATGCAAGGTAGACTTTTGGTTGCCCCAGTAATGTAAGCTTGTGATTGAGCTAGCAATCATCTTGACTTTAAGGAGAAAAAAATGGATGTTAAACGCTGCTTGGTCTAATATGGATGTGGTCAGCCTTCTCGTATCGGTTTATCTTCTCCAATTCGCTCACTATTTCTGGACATATTTTTGTTGTGCCCATTGGGCTTAGCACTGAGCACACAATACCATAAATCAGGAGCCTTGCCGATGAGGAAATTCGCACCATGAATCAGCAGCGTCCTGATCAGCGCGCCTGCCCTGTGTTTGTTTTGTTGGAACGACAAACCATGTGGCTGCTTCGGCTCTGATTCGGCGCCTGCCCTGTGTTTGTTTTGTTGGAACGACAAATCCTGTGGCTGCTCCGGCTCTGATTCGTGTTAGCAACGAGGAACGAGGCATACTCCGTATCACCCAATGATCTCCCCTCAACCTTTAGGTCACCGATGACGCCACAGTCCAGGTCGAACGGGTGCCCAAACGCCAAAACAAAAATCTGAATCAGTGGTGCTAAGAACGCAGGAGAGAATCATCCAGACGTGATACGCTACGCCAAAACAAAAATCTGAATCGGTGGCGCTAAGAACAGAGGAGAGAATCATCCGGACGTGATGATATTCTTCAGGATGCATGCGTCCACTACCAGACGTCCAGACCACCTGAATCAACCAGCGTATCACCGTAGCATATATTACCAGCAGCGCAGGTGACAGACGGGCTGACAGGTGGAGGTGAGATCGTCTCCTCCGTACAGTAACGCGACAGGGTCCTGGCAATCCGAAGCCACCAATAAACAAAAGCCACCGGAGCGGCCGCACACAATCTACACAGCTGCTCGAAATCTAGCAGAATCGCTGAGCTTGCACATGGCCACGACGCACACGAACATTCAGCGCCGGGAACGAAGCGTTCTGGGTGTATTTTACAGGCTGCCGCGGCGAACCATCCGTCGGCGTGAAGATGTCGTTCAGAGAGCACGGATCACGTCCACAGCAGACCGGCAGAGTGACAGGATCAAATTGGTTGCTTTAGTATCAGCAGCAAGATATGATCTGTCGAGACCAGGCATAGCGCTTTTAATTTATCTCGGTGATATGTGCAGAGTCAAGAGATCGAAGCAGCAGACAAATCCGAATTTCGGCATGGCACATGTGACAGGATAGTGTGATGCCTTTACCTGTTTTTGGAAATACGTCTGCCAGTACTCAATATAATAGTTTCTTTAGGTGTTGATAATGACCATTCCTTATTAGACATTGTGCATAGTTGCTGGGAGTACAATTTATTCCTTTTTTTTTGCGACCAAGAGTACAATTTATTCCTACTAACCCACTATATACACCAGGAATGAACTCGAACTTGAATGCCAGACAACAAAAAAAATGTTACGCTGCCACGATGTTTGCCATGCCCAAACTAGGCTGTCCTGTCCAACGTAGCATGATTACAAAGTAAGGCATTTCTTAGACGTCGGAAATTATAGGCTGATAAAACAAATGGCTCGTATAGACATCGTCTCAAGATCTTTCAACCCAGGTAATTAAAAAACCAACCATTTCAATGAACAAGCAGGGTAAATTGCAAGTGAATAGTTGCATGATACCACCAATCATAAATCACAATGGCTCCAAGAAACAGGAGTTCATCTTATTCTCTCTTATATCACAATTACAGAATGGATGACTGGACCGCGGTTGAAGTACTTAACAGACGAAATACAACGGCAAGACATCACAAGATGGGTAGGAAAGATTCAGCACCAGACAGGACCACTAGGTTACACCATTATGACATGACAGATAATCCACATGAAAATAGCAACTCGACTCAGCTGTGCACCATAAAGCTCTTGGACATGACACAAACAAATGGGCTACGCAAGGGTGTAGTATTCCTCCCGCTCGTGCCGGTCAGGGTCAAGAGCAACAAGGACATAAATGGCGTAGATGATTCCAGGGACATAGCCGAGGATTGTGAGCAGCAAGCAGATGCAGAACTCCATCTGTCAAAATACATAAAGGCTTACTGTCAGTTACAGGGATAGGTAAAATTAATGTTGCTACCACGATAAAACAGAAATCATCATTCCACTGGGTTTCATGATTCAAATTAGTCAAGAAATCTTCGTTCCATTGGGTTTCATGATTCAGATTAGTCAAGTGCTGGTGTTGGATCTGCTCACTCTTGCATTAGGAAGAATGCGGCTGTGCAATGAAAATGCCATTGATTAGTTTTAGACACAGATCGAAACATTGCTACACCAGTGGAACGGAATGGTGAGACTGTGAGAGCATTCAAAGCATGAAGTGATGCTACCAGTCCGACCATCTGCAGGGAACAAAACTGAATCCCAGCACGACGACGGCGTGATTTACCGCTAAAGGAATGAAACAAAAACAATAGACCTTCGAGTACAAGGCGCAGGATTCAAAGGCAGCATATAGCGTCTGACGCTGTTGAATCTTTCCTACCCATCTTGTGATAGCTGTCGCAATAGCTTCGAATCGCAAAAACTCGCCTACAAGACCTAGCTCGAAGCTAGTCGGACGCGCGCGACGGATTCTCAAACGAAACCCGGCGCGGATCCGGTCCATGATACGCGAACAGAGACAGAGCATCAATCAGATAAGATCACGGGAGAGAGAAGCGAAGGGGGGGCCTTACGGTGCAGCAGCCGAACCGGAGGAAGACTCCGAGCGGCGGGAGGATGATGGCGAGGAGTATCTCCAGGAACGTGCAGCAGCGCCCGTCACCCATGGTGGCGCCCTCGGAGCTGATCGGATCGGGATCGGGGACGGAGAGGAGAGCGGAGATCTGGGGGTTCTGCCCTGCGTCTCGCGAGTGGTTTCGTCTCCGTTTGCCTTGCTTGGTCGGTCGGGCAGCCAGACAGGGAAGCCAAGCGATGGGTGGGGACGTGGGGTCGTGCCGCGCACTCTCCCGTGCAATGACGTTGACACGCGTCTCTCTCCTTCGCCAGCCCGGTAGTGCGGGTATGGGCCGCCGCCGCAGGTGGGCTCTGGGCCGTCACGATTGGGCACATGATCCCGTGTTTCCCGTCCGACCATAATTTGAAGCCTTTCTTTTTTCGAGATTGCACCTCATTTTTTCGTGGAAAAGAAAACAGTGGCAGTGCAGTTTGAGGACTATACTACTTAGAGCAAGGTTAACAATTTCGCTCGCTGCTGGCTGCAAGAACGTGGCGTCCCACGCTGCTGGTAGTAGGTCCCGCAAATAGTCCATCGCTCGTATACGCCCGCTTTCATCGATGTTTCGCGAGTCGCTCCGTTCACTCTCTCTTCCATTTTATCTCTCCTTCACGTAAGATCTCGCTGGCTACCCGCCTTTTATTATACTTGCTCTTATATACAGTATGCTAAAGAACTGATAGGTTATTCGGTGGCAGGAATATGTTATGATGTTATATTACCGCATGAGGAGAAGTACGTAGTACTATGTTATTAATTAGAAGAAAAAAAAAAGAAAACAGAATCAGTAGACGCTTGCGGCGCAGATAACGTAAAAAAGCACGCACGAGCACGGGTACCGCGCCTAGTGTACCGTGTACTTGATCGCGTACGGATATCTCCGTGTCCTTTGCCCCTCCTTTTCTAACACCAACTTTTTTTTTTGAGATCCTTTTCTAACACCAACTTGTGCACACGAGGCACGCACGCTGGAGAGAGAGAAAAAATTTACAGCCTCCGTGTCCGTTCGCTAGCCCAGCACTTTTCCGGACGATTCGGCCAGAAATCCGTCGTACAACAAGCCCACATTCCGGATCGATCTCCAGGCAAGGAGAGGGAGGAGAGGAGACCTGGGAGGCTGGGACCAGACCCACCACCTACTGTCAAAGGCTCAAAGCTCTAGCCAATTAACTAATCCGCATGCTGCCGGCGCAAGTTACCAGAAATGGCAAGGCAAATCCAGCGGAATCGGGACCCCCCGCGTGGCCGCGCTATGCGCCTAGCTCCCGTCGCCAAAAAAAAAAAGAGCCCCCGCCGTAGCTGCCGTCCGTACTGTACTGTATATGATATCTAGCGCATGTCCACGCCGAATCTGCGTGCGTGATCGCGCGGGGTGATCCATTTGATTTGATCTCCGGCGCGAGTGGCGCACACATGGCAATATGGCACGGCGCCGAGTCCCCAGGATGCCAGGATCTGACTGAGCTCAACACGCCGCATCAAAGCACACATGCCATGCCACAAGAGCGCCCGGATCGGAAGATTTGGAGTAGATCAAAAGAAAGAAAAGATTTGGAGGAGATCAATGGAGGAGCCGACGGGCGTGGGGCTCAGAAAGATTCCTGCTTTTGCACTGACATTCCACGGCCAAGCTGGAGTTGGAGAAGGATAGAAAAAAACCGTTGCAGAATCAAAATCGTCACGAATAGATAGGATACATACATATACTGATTGATATACAGTTACCAGCAAGCACCTCCTGGCCTACACATGTTAAACTAGGCAGCAGATCGTTTTTGTACAATTCGATGATGCCACGACCACACACCAACTCTGCTCGTTCGACACGTGGTTTTAGAATACTGTTGGAGATTAGCTGACGTGCTCCCGTCCTAACAAACCTTTCCGCCGATCTTTAATCGAGTTAAGTACACCGGCCGGATGCTGGCTTTGTTGCCGTCATCGGAGCGGCACACGTACAAGCCGCCGCCGCCGCTGTTTTCCTGTTAATATCATGGCGCGCGCACTGCCAGGTGTTGATCGCCTCGTCACTCTGCCCACCGACTACACGTATTCTTCCTTGCCCTTTTCATTTTTTTTCTCTCTCTCTCTATTTTTTTCCATCTCTAGAACGGCCTGCTGCAGATGGAATAATGACACTTGTGGCCCAACAAAGGCTGCGTTTAGTTCCCCACTACATCACCAAATTTTCCAAAATTCTCTTTCCAAACTTCACTATTCACCTATCACATCACCTCATGCATGAAACACTAAACGTGGGTTAATAAAAAATTAATTACATAGTTTTGATGTACACGACGAGGCGAATCTTTTGAGCTTATTTAGGTCATGATAGGACAATGTTTACCACAAACAAACGAAAAGTGTTACAGTACACTATAGTGTCGCATACGACATTTTTACTAAACTCTTCCATTCACTTTTTGAAACTAAACACAACCAAAGAAAAGATGCCACGAAAAAAACGTCTTTGTTGTCTGTTCAGAGAGCTGCTAGCTGATCCCCGTTTCAGTCACTACGCATGAGGCCTACTCCAATGGTTGGCTCATATCTAGCTCATAAAATTTTTTAATCCATGAACAGTAGTAAAAGTAAAGAGCTAGCTCTTGATCAAGAGATAATCTCATACACGTATTTCGAGATTGTGTGAGGATGACGTGTGAGGTCATTTATGTTATGAGCTATATGTTAAGAGCTAGATCATTGGAGGAGCTGTCTTTTAGAGTGTTTAGAGCTAGATGTTGACTCTTACCATTGGAGAAGGCCCGAGTGCGGCTACTGCTTTGCTGCTTTCCAGTCATCGGTCAGGGAGGGTGAAAAGGAGGAAGGAAGGAAAAAATAAATCTGGGCCATGGCATGCGGTGGTCGGGGCTCCGGCCATCTGGGACGTAAAAGTCTGACGGCGACGGCACAGGATTCTGCGTAGTACCCTTTGAGGCCCAAATTTCTGCGAGTTTTCAGCGATGCAGATTTTCAGGATACGCAGCGTTACTCTCACCGGAAGTGGAGTCCCGATCAGACGTATCCGAGGACACGAGATCTTTCTCCATGTGGTTCATGGTTCGCTACTGACACGGCTGATCACTGTGATCGTCGTGAACTCTTCCCGTTTCCTATCGTGTGGCCCTCGCGATGTCTGTATCCGGGTTGGGAAATTTCATGGAGTCTTAATAATGTGCCGCGAAATTCCAACTCCATTGCTGATTTTTTTTCATGAAATTTCGATTGGAAATTATTCAGCACAACGACAGGAAGAAATTCATATTTGCATTTCAAATGTTTAAACTGCCATAAAACCCTGCTTGAGGTATGTGTTTTGAGAAAAAAAAATAACAATACCACGGTATGCTACTATCAAGCGTGACTCGGAGGTGGGTGGTGCCAGTGGTGGCCGTGAACTAAATGGACATGCTCCCCTTGTCTCGAAGTAAACTTATGTTTAGGATTTTTTTTGAGACGTTTAGGATTTTTTTGAGAAAATGTTTAGGAGTAATAGTAATCGTTAGAGATGACTTTGGAGAGAAAAAACAGATAATTAAATACGCATGTACTTTGGAAAAGAAAAATACCCAAACAAGTAATGAGCACACATTCTGAAAAAAGAAAACCTTATATTAATAAATATGCGCATTGGTTTAGAAGCTGCAAATGCATTCCTTTGAGGTAAATTTGGAATGATAGAAATTTAAATGTACTTATTCTAGAATTGAGAGGTACGTATTTGCACGGGTGAAAAAAAGTAGTAGTAAAGACTTTGAACTCACTAGATTTTATAGAAAAACAAAAGAAGAAACATGCGCCGTGTTTCTTTGGATGGGGCAAAATGCCCCTTTGAGCCAAGGAGCTTATGGTGTAGTGATAAAGGCCACTGGCTAGAAGACTCCTACCCAGGGTTCAAATCTTGGATGAGGCATATTAAACTTCAAGGGTCTCTCTTGGGGTTTTTCTTTTAAAAAGATGCTCCTTTGACCAATAATTAAGGGTATTAAATAAAGTTAGCTTACAAAACTATCTTTACAACATTGGACTATTTCACGAGACCTATCTAATGAGGCATTTGACCGCACGATTAGAGGACGGTTACTATGCTACTGTAGCAAAATATGGATTAATTAGTCTCATTAGATTTGTCGCACAAAGTTACACTCATCTCTAAAAAGGTTTTGCAAATAGACTTTATTTAGTACTTTATGTAGAAAAGATTCCTTTTAGAAATTTTTGGCCGGAACTATTGAAACACGGCCATGGAATAACTAGAAACTACACGTGACCAGACAGTACATGTGAGGTATCGATCCATATTATTAGAGCAAATACATTGCTACACATCAGTGGTCTAATAGGTTGTCTCATGTAGTGTCATATATGATTTCTGCTGATGTTGAGGAGAGAATGAGAGAATGAGGTTGTTATTTCGCGAAATATGAGCTAAATATTTTAGGAGTACGAGACATCTCTTACAACATAGTACGAGTTTTTATTGCCATGCAGTGAATAATATTTTTTAATATTTCATAAATTGAAAGACATTGTATTACTACAAGATAACTAAAATAACAACTCTAATAATTTGTCTCAAAATTATGTGTCACTGCATGAGACCGTATACTAGACGACATCAATATACTTATCCTCAGTTTATTACCGAAACACAAAATCCACATGACGACTTTCTTTAGGGAAAAATCCACATGACTAAGAAGAACGCATCATGCAAAAGCTCTCCAAATCATCTCGATCAACAGCCCATATAGGATGGCCATGGTGTGCGGTGGATGGAATGGAATGGAGCCGGTGGCCTGGTGGGAGGGAGGGAGGAAGGAAGGAGGGAGGGAGCAGGGAGATAAGTTGGGAGCTGGCGGTGAATAGAAAAACGAGATACGCAATCTTCCCCGTATCCCCCACCCCACCCCTCTCTCTCTCTTCCTGCGGGCGGCCGCCCCCACCGCAGCGCCAGCCCCCGCACCGAAACGCATCTCCTCTGCCCCCAACACCCCACCGCTTACAAATACGCGACCCACCCCACCTCCACCGTCTCTTTCTCGCATCGCCGCGCCCCGCCGCTCCGCCTCCCTCCCACCTCGCCGTCGTCGTCGTCGTCTCGCGCCACCGCCGACGCCCCATCACCCTCGTAAGTTCCTCCCGTCCCCTCCCCCCGAATCGCGCCCCCGCTCCGAATCGCCGCCGCGCGAGGCGAAGCCACACCACCCGGCCCCGCGCGGCGGCAATCCGGGCGGTTGGGTTGGGTCCGGGGGGCCCTTCGCGGATCAATCTCGCCGCGGCGCGGTGGAATGCGTGTGGAGCGGTAGCGATTAACGAGGCCGCCGTTTAGGAGTAATAGTAATCGTTAGAGATGACTTTGGAGAGAAAAAACAGATAATTAAATACGCATGTACTTTGGAAAAGAAAAATACCCAAACAAGTAATGAGCACACATTCTGAAAAAAGAAAACCTTATATTAATAAATATGCGCATTGGTTTAGAAGCTGCAAATGCATTCCTTTGAGGTAAATTTGGAATGATAGAAATTTAAATGTACTTATTCTAGAATTGAGAGGTACGTATTTGCACGGGTGAAAAAAAGTAGTAGTAAAGACTTTGAACTCACTAGATTTTATAGAAAAACAAAAGAAGAAACATGCGCCGTGTTTCTTTGGATGGGGCAAAATGCCCCTTTGAGCCAAGGAGCTTATGGTGTAGTGATAAAGGCCACTGGCTAGAAGACTCCTACCCAGGGTTCAAATCTTGGATGAGGCATATTAAACTTCAAGGGTCTCTCTTGGGGTTTTTCTTTTAAAAAGATGCTCCTTTGACCAATAATTAAGGGTATTAAATAAAGTTAGCTTACAAAACTATCTTTACAACATTGGACTATTTCACGAGACCTATCTAATGAGGCATTTGACCGCACGATTAGAGGACGGTTACTATGCTACTGTAGCAAAATATGGATTAATTAGTCTCATTAGATTTGTCGCACAAAGTTACACTCATCTCTAAAAAGGTTTTGCAAATAGACTTTATTTAGTACTTTATGTAGAAAAGATTCCTTTTAGAAATTTTTGGCCGGAACTATTGAAACACGGCCATGGAATAACTAGAAACTACACGTGACCAGACAGTACATGTGAGGTATCGATCCATATTATTAGAGCAAATACATTGCTACACATCAGTGGTCTAATAGGTTGTCTCATGTAGTGTCATATATGATTTCTGCTGATGTTGAGGAGAGAATGAGAGAATGAGGTTGTTATTTCGCGAAATATGAGCTAAATATTTTAGGAGTACGAGACATCTCTTACAACATAGTACGAGTTTTTATTGCCATGCAGTGAATAATATTTTTTAATATTTCATAAATTGAAAGACATTGTATTACTACAAGATAACTAAAATAACAACTCTAATAATTTGTCTCAAAATTATGTGTCACTGCATGAGACCGTATACTAGACGACATCAATATACTTATCCTCAGTTTATTACCGAAACACAAAATCCACATGACGACTTTCTTTAGGGAAAAATCCACATGACTAAGAAGAACGCATCATGCAAAAGCTCTCCAAATCATCTCGATCAACAGCCCATATAGGATGGCCATGGTGTGCGGTGGATGGAATGGAATGGAGCCGGTGGCCTGGTGGGAGGGAGGGAGGAAGGAAGGAGGGAGGGAGCAGGGAGATAAGTTGGGAGCTGGCGGTGAATAGAAAAACGAGATACGCAATCTTCCCCGTATCCCCCACCCCACCCCTCTCTCTCTCTTCCTGCGGGCGGCCGCCCCCACCGCAGCGCCAGCCCCCGCACCGAAACGCATCTCCTCTGCCCCCAACACCCCACCGCTTACAAATACGCGACCCACCCCACCTCCACCGTCTCTTTCTCGCATCGCCGCGCCCCGCCGCTCCGCCTCCCTCCCACCTCGCCGTCGTCGTCGTCGTCTCGCGCCACCGCCGACGCCCCATCACCCTCGTAAGTTCCTCCCGTCCCCTCCCCCCGAATCGCGCCCCCGCTCCGAATCGCCGCCGCGCGAGGCGAAGCCACACCACCCGGCCCCGCGCGGCGGCAATCCGGGCGGTTGGGTTGGGTCCGGGGGGCCCTTCGCGGATCAATCTCGCCGCGGCGCGGTGGAATGCGTGTGGAGCGGTAGCGATTAACGAGGCCGCCCGTGTTGTTTGCTGCGGTGCAGGGTGCCCTGCCAGGGTTCGCACGGGGAGGAGCAGATGGGGGTGTACCTCAGCACGCCCAAGACGGACAAGGCCTCCGCCGATGGGGAGAACGACCGCGTCCGGTTCGGCCTCTCCTCCATGCAGGGGTGGCGGACCACCATGGAGGATGCGGTGAGTTCTGCTTCCCGATTGGGTGCGATTGCCTGCTACTGTTCCGTTCGCTGCTAACTCCAACTGCGTTGGGTTGGGGGGCTGCGATTCTGGGTGAGATGCATCTGTGTATGGTGGTGGATGTTTGCAGCTGCTTAGGTTGGAGGTTGTGGTCCTGTAATTTTGTGTAAATTTGCACGAGAATCGAGTGTCCAATTGGCGTTTCCGATGGTCCGGGAACCTGACAACCCAGAGGAAATTCTGTCGTGATTCGGTCGGCCAATGGCGTCTCCCCTGTAAGCCAGAAGCTCGAGATAGCTGTTTGTCGGCTAGTCGCCCTCGCTCAGGGAGCTCGCTAATAAGTCTGATAAATCGGTTGTGATGATTTATGATGAAAGCTGGCACACGCTAGCCTGCTTACGACATGAGTTGTTTACTTGTTTGAGTCACTTCTTAAAATGTATCATCTGAATAAGCTTGTCCGCTCTGCTCTGATAACTGATCTACTGTGTATTGTGTCGCAGCATGCTGCTTTGCCAAACCTTGATGACTGCACTTCCTTTTTTGGTGTTTATGATGGCCATGGAGGTAAGTCCTCATATTGTTTCTTATCCTGGTTATTGTCTTCAGTTGCATTTATTATTATTATTACTAAATAAATCTGCATCAGTTTGAGTTTGTTAGAGAATGTGTTCATGGTTTCTCTTATTCTATTCAATTAACAGTTAGATATATTGATGCTTTCTAAAGTAGTAAAGTGTAATTGAAGCACAGTAAATTCAGTATTGCTTCCATGTGCCAAATAGATCAACTGCAAGATTCCATAGCTATTTTATTGTGGTCCAGGGGCATGTTCATCTTATTTTGCGAATGTTTTTAGCCATGGGAACAATGCTGACGCTATCATCAGTGTTGACTGTATATATCAATGCCTTGCTGAGAAGTGTTCTGTTCATGCTTCTTGGAAGCACCTTCTACAAGTCACTGTTGCTTGCCTTATTTGAATTTGTGGAAAGGATTGCACCATTTTAATTCACTGAGACATATAATGAGAAATGAACGAGGGGACGGATAATCGGATATTTTCTAAAGTAGTCTTTCCATGCTGTACCAAAAATCACCCGTATAGATGCTCTGTAATTACTGCCTAGCCTTGTCCATTGTCCCCTACTGCTCTCACTGAAGAATCTGCCAGTGGAGTTCATTGATGACCACACAATGGATTTCTTGAACAATGAAAATGCTAATGGGCAACATTAACTTTGGAATGATCTCAATTAAACCTGTTAACAGCGTAGCACTGCATTGTTGCTATTCTGATATTTGGTTCAAAATACTAAGCTTCTAATTCTAATGTGGCACTAACAAGCCAACAATAACTGTTCTGCATTTCTGTTTTAGTGGTACTTGTAGGTAGTACATACTGTAAATATCACTTGTTATTTCAGGCCAATAATTTTTCCGTACTTTATCATGTAGTTGCGCATCAGATGAGCAATTGTTTTCTCTGGTAGCGTAATATACCGTCCCCCTTTATTATTTCAGGAAAAGCTGTATCAAAATTCTGTGCAAGACATTTGCATAAGCAAGTCCTTATAAATGATGCAAACTCATCGGGTGATTTGCCAGCTTCTGTCCATAAAGCTTTCTTAAGGTAAGTTTCATGCTTATTGTCTTAGAATGAAGCCCGTTTTGTAAAATTGACATTTCTGTTGGATTGCTGAACCTTAACAACATTTTAATCTTTCAGGATGGATGAGATGATGAAAGGTCAGAGGGGGTGGAGAGAATTGACTGAGCTGGGAGATAAGGGGAACAAGATTTCAGGTATGCTAGAGGGCATAATATGGTCCCCCAAGGGTGGAGATTCAGATGATCTAGGGGACGGATGGGACACTGAGGAGGTAAAATGGCTCTTCTTTTTTTTTCATCATTTTTCTTTTCTTTTCTTGAACACGCAGGAGAGTTGCATATCTTTGTATTAAGAGGGAACTGTTTTTTCATCATCAAGCATTACTTTTCTGGTTTGTGAAATTCTGGTCATTACCTTTTCTGGTGTGAAGCTTTGAAGATCTTAGAATACATATTTCATGGCACAAAAGCTTCTCGATATTAATGGAGCTCATTTTTTTTTTAAAAAAAAATGAGCTTAAAGGGATGTTAGGAGTCGTCCTCTCAGCGTTCATCACTCAAACTAATTGCAAAGCCCGTTATGTCCTTTCCCTGTCAGCTGATAGGTTACCTTTCTCTATTAGATATCTTGAAAACAATAAGAACAAAACACATTGAGTCGTTGGCACGTTGCTGAAGATTCTTGTTTTTAGACTTGGGAGATGAGTGAAATGTTCCCATCTTTTCAGCTGGCTAAAGTGGTGAACATCTGATAAGCTCAGGTCTTCTGGTGATAGACTAACAACTATATTGTGCAAGAAAAGTACCTTTATTTTAGAACTTCATGTACTCTAGTGTTCCCAATACAAAGTCCTTTCATATAAGTAAATTAAAATATTGTTTTGGAATGTATTTCCATTTTAATAGTTGCAAGTTCTGCAATACAGGGAGAAAACCTACCCTTGTTTATATATTTATTTATTCCATATTTCCATTGTTGTTAAATTCTAGTAAACTGAGCATATCTGAACCCTTTTAACAAAGTTACTGTGTCAGGGTCCGAATTCAAGCTTTCCTGGACCAACATCTGGAAGCACAGCTTGCGTGGCTGTCATTAGAAATGATCAACTCATTGTTGCAAATGCTGGGGATTCCCGGTGTGTTATCTCAAGGAAGGGTCAGGTACTTTAGATTCCCACAAGTCGGTTTTCATTCTAATCTCCAAACACAAGTTATAAATACGACTGTATTCTGTACTCATCTGTCGTGCAGGCTTACAATTTGTCAACAGATCACAAGCCAGATCTTGAGGAAGAAAAGGAGAGAATTTTGAGTGCTGGTGGATTTGTTGTTGCTGGGCGGGTCAATGGAAGTTTGAACTTGTCAAGGGCAATAGGTATCTCTTCGCTTTCTCAAGCAGAAAATATTCTGTTGTTGCATACAGCATTTTTATTTATTTATGGTTTTTTTTTCTCTAGGTGACATGGAACTGAAGCAAAATGAGGTTTTGCCAGCTGAGAGACAGATTGTGACTGCTGAACCTGAGTTGAAAACAGTGAGTTTTACCGGTCCTTTTCCATCTATATTTCCTTTTCTTTAACAAAATTTACTCAGGATCGCTTTGGCTTTTGATCAGGTAAAGCTTTCTGAAGATGATGAATTCCTTGTTTTAGCATGTGATGGCATATGGTATGGTTTCAGTTTCTCTACTGAATGCAGATTTATAACTATAACTCAGTTACTTGTTAAGTTGTGTACATTTGCATTCATTTTATTTGCGTGCACCATCTGCTTGAGGTCAAAAAAAATCCTTGAGAATGCCACAATCAACTTCAAAGTCTAGTGCATGAGTAGATGCGAACCTTAAAAGTAACTGGAAGTCTGGAACACACTAGATATATACCGATATCACTACATGTATATTTAATCTACATTTTTGGCACCATCCATCTGATTCAGATGTGAGCTAATATCTCTTGGGACTTTGGGAGGTAATCTGCACAAGGGATTACATTTGCTGATATTCAACTGCAGCTTTGAAGCATACTTAGGTGGATATATGTATCCTTATCGCGCACTTTTAATTTAATTGGAATTGGGGGATCCTTATTTGCCTTGCCTGTCAGCTATATACCTATAACAAGCATCTCTAGTTTTCATCAGAGTCAAATACGCATTGAGAAGGTGGTACAAACTGTAGACTGGTACTGGTAGCTCTATTTCAGTTAAATGCAGAAGACATTGATAGTTCCGCAGGATAGAGCTCACCCTAGATTATAGAGAGTCCTGTTCTTGAGGCTGTAAACCTGATGGTTTGGTTGTTCATTTTCCATTCTGCCAACCAGAGATAAGTTTGACATGAGCACATTTGCATTAAATTTAGTTAATGAAATGGTCTATTATCTTAATTGTATATTGTTGTTTCCTTATCTCAGGGACTGCATGTCAAGTCAAGAAGTGGTTGATTTTGTACACAAACACTTGAGCACTGTAAGTGTAGCACATTTGTGTTTGGTACCATTGCGTTTCAAGTTCTTTCCCTCATCTACCCAAATAAAATCCACAGGAGGATAAGCTATCCGGTGTGTGTGAGATGCTACTCAACCGCTGTGTGGCACCTACATCTGGTGGTGAAGGATGCGATAACATGACTGTTATCGTGGTTCAGTTTAAGAAGCCAGTTACTTCAGTTTCTACTTCTAGCGCCGACCAGTCTGCAGTTACTGCAGAAGAGATGCGGCCAAAGTAAGATTTTTTTTCCTTGACTAACAAAACTACATACCCATGCAATTTTTATATTGTTGTAAAATCCCAAGTTTTTATTTCAGAATTTGAGCCCTTGCCTTTGTGAACAGCGAGCCCAATGGCCCAGACGACCCCCTGAAGTAGGATCAAGTGGCACACACCGTGCTGTGGAGCTCTAACCAGTGGGTGATAGATTGCACTGGGTGATAGGCAAACAAAAAACGATAGCGGTGGTGTATATAAGAAAAGGGATTCTATTCTACAATCTCTATAGGGGTTCGTTCCTTCTTTTCTAGTGCTCAGAGTCGTCGCAACCTGTAATACATGGCGTGTTGTTTCTTAAACCGGGTTTTGTGAAATGCATGGATGGGTTGTCAGGAGGTAGCTTTCTTCTCAAAAGAAGTTGGATGTGGCACTCGATGATTTCCTATCTTCTGCAAGTTCTCACTCCGCTCAACGTTCATCGAGACGTTGTTCAAAAAAAAAAACGTTCATCGAGACAGGCAATTTCGCTTGCAGGGAAGTTGATGCATAACTGATGAATCAAAACATAACAGGAGACGGGCAGTTTCGCTTGCAGAGAAGTTGATGGAAAACTGATGAATCAACAGTACTCGCGATAGGCAGCTTCGCTTGCAAAGAATCCCTTGGATTGGGTGACATTGATAAAAAAAAAAGTATCATAGCACACGAATAAGAAAAGGAAAATGTTCAGGGGACTCTGGGAATCTTTTTTTTTTTGGGGAAAAATGGGACTCTGGGAATCAAACTCCTAGTAGAAAGCAGCAACGGCAGCCGCGAGCGCTGCCAGCCACGCGGCCTTCATCGTCTTCCTGAGCGCCACCGCCGCGGAGTCCTCTCCCTTGGCGCTCGCGCTGCCGTGGCCGGTGGAGCCACCGGAGGAGGAGGCGTTGTGCGGGAGCGGGTGGACGGTGATGGCGACCCTCATGCCCTGCAGGCAGAAGCTGTTGCCGTTGCCGCAGATGAAGTAGTAGCGGCGAGCCTCGGGGAGCGGGATGAAGTCCTTGCCGGACGTCCAGTTGCCGGCGACCCCGTCCATGGTGCAGTTGTCGTACCCCGTCTCGTTCACCTCGAACACGTTGTACGTCCCCTTCTGGTACCGGAACGCTGCTTGCACATTTGGCGTCATCACATCAGCACCATTGATGCCTCAAATGGAGAGCTGACTGAAGTGGATCTACATCCTACGGAGTACACAAGGGTGAAGGACTAATTTGCTTGGGGGAATTGACTTACAGATGAGGTCACCGACGTAGAAGGTCTGGTTGCCGGACCAGAGGGAGTAGTTGATGTTGGGGTTCCACCCGTGGTTGGCGCCCACGATGTGGTCCGTCGCCGCCGACGGACCAACCGCGAAGCCGGCGAGCACGGCGACGGCCAGGAGCCACCACGGCATTGCGGCTGTGGGTGGTCTCAACGCCAGGGAAGCGGCCGTGGTTTTTTGAGCAGAGACGAGGTGAGGGAGCAAACGGGAGTGTGGGAGGAAGTGCTGTGTCTATGCCGGGGAGGAGAGGTCAGGAGCCAGCAGCCGCACCGATAATATTGCTGGTGTGTGTCAGGCTCGAGGAGCAGTATGATTCTGCTGCGGATTGTGGCCCACTCGTTTTGCCGGGACACCGCACCGCCGCCGGATTTCAGCAGATTTGGCGGGAAATGAATCCTTTACGCGCCACGGGCTGGCCCCCACGCCTTCCGGGCTTCCAGCGGCAGGCCACCCACATTGCCCTCCATTTTCTGGCGGCGCCATCAACTCTCCCCGGGCTGCAACTGGAACCTGATGGGGCATGCCCGCATGGGCCTGATAAGCAATTCCGGGTTCCGACCATCAGCACCTCTGCAAGTTTCTCCGTCCCGTACAACTGTCTTGCGATCCTGCCCTTGATGCAACAACTACAGCAGCACATAATCTCGTTTCCCCTGTTGGTGCTATTCTCTACAACCAGACTAGAGTCACATGCAGGGCAGCTTCATGATGAATAACCGATGCTTGAAGCAACCTTTGGAAGTAGCATAATGACTTGAAGATAACAGTGCACTTGCAAAATGCCAATACTAGATTTACAGCATAAAAAATGGGCATGGCTGGATGTCTGGAATTATAAGGAAACTGAGGTTACATTCTTGCCAACTTGCCATCAGGGTATTTCGTACCAGTAATTCAACCAATACAATGATTACAAACACACCGGCCATAATGAATTGAATTAATAGTGACCCCAAAATGACAAAAGGGACTCCATCACAATGTGTTTACCCTTATATCTTTCAGTTTATAGAATCACTAAGGTGTATAATCTGACAACAACAAAACATAATCATTCATAACTAAATCCTAGAAAAGCAACTTTCCTGAAAACCTGAACCAAAAGGGGGATAATTCCCCGCTTCACATTAATCATATAGTTCTTTTAACTCAATCACTGAAACATCTGCTCTATTCTCTGCTGTGTTTGCACCTAATCAATCTTCACTGACGAGTAAATCAACCTTGTGAACCAGAAGCAGGCACAGAAACCAATTGTGCCGGTCAGCATAAAGAAGGCATAGGAGGCGAGAAGCATGTACCCAAAGTACAACATGCCAGACACCAGCTTAGTAATCTGCAGCTTTGTGAAGAAGTAGAAAGCGGCGTACAGGAAGAGGTACAGTGCAGAGGATCCTGAGGTGAGGTAAGACCTCCACCACCACATGTAGTCCTCACTGCAGAGCTGGAAATAGCAGAGCACGATTGTGATAAGTTGATGCAAAACAGATGATTCAACGTTGCTCGAGACATGCAGTTTCGCTTGCAGGGAAGTTGATGCATGAATGATGAATCAAACATTACTCGAGACAGACAGCAGTTTACTTGCAGAGAAGTTGATGCAAAACTGATGAATCAACGTTACTCGGGACAGGCAGCTTCGCCCATGGATTGGGTGGCATTGATACAAAAATAAAAAGTAGCATAGCACACGAACAAGAAAAAATTCCATCTTCATCTGGCTGTCTCTTATACACATCTGGAAACCCAACACAGCAAAGATCATTGTAACCAGCAGCATGCCAAAGAATTGGACACCAGTGCCAACATAAACACAGAGCAAGTCAGAGTTGGTTGGTGGACGGAACACATCTCCATGAACAAGCTTCCAGCCGGTTTCCTCTTGTGCTTCTTCTTGGGTTTCAAGCTGATTGTATCGAGAGATATCTCGGTAGAGAGTGCGAAGCATTATCATGGCTACCATACCAGACAGGAAAAGCACGATCATGAGAGAATTCACAATAGAAAACCAGTGAATCTGGTCATCAGTCATCAACAGGTAGGTGTCCCAACGGGAGGCCCACTTGATCTCACTATCCTGCAATAGTAGTGGCAGGTTCCATCAGAATAATCATGGATAAACATTCAAAGAGTAGCTTGTAAGAAACTGCTTCTGCTAAGCAGCTAAACAAAGTAAAACTAAGCAACTCCTGAATCCCAGTTTAGTACCTCAAAACGAACATCATATGTGAATATGATTTCCTTCCCAGCTTCAACCTCCTGAGGAGAATCTGAGTTTATTACAAATTTGCTCGCATGAGGATCACAAGTGCTCAAGCGAGTATTTACATCGTTCCATTCACCATCAAACTGATGCTTGACACTGGGAAAATAAGCACCAAAATATCTTAGGTATTCATAAAGCACAAGACAAATAAATGCTACCAAGCAAAGTTGAAAGTAAACCTGTATGGGTGGACCTCAAATCCCACTATTCTAGAAAGTTCCGAATCATCATCCCTGTGATACTTCACTGTAAATGACAAATGGTTGTGGATGAAGTATTTCTCATCCTTACTCTGAAAAAAAAAATTGTAATAAGAATTTATTTGTCCAATAAATAGATAAAGGATTCCAACAAAAGGTAAAGATTGCATGCATAAAGAAAAGGTAATATAAACTGAGTATAAGGACTTACTCCGGCGTACTGGCCTTTTGCACCAACATGGTATCCTCCTTGATAAGCAATACCGTTCTTATCTTGCCTTGTAATAGGAACAACTAGTGGGAGGTTGTCCAGAATCCTGTGAAGCAACTTATACAGCTTTAGAAAATTACGGCGCTAACTGAAGTGTAATACTACTCACGTAGGTCCGTAGTCCTTACATGTTCACACGGTATTCATCCTCTATCTTTTCCTTGAGCTCCTTGGCGTCTTTCTCGCTGATAGTTGCCTTGCAGACAATCTGACACATCTTGGGCTCTCTCATTTGGAACTATATCCCAAATAACAAGCAGAATGAATAGTTTTACATTAGGCACCTTACCCAAGGACATAAACCTCAATTAGTCTGTTATGTTATACGGTAATTACCACATAAGGAGAGTTCTCAATGCGATCACCACGAAGAACCTCACCAAGATTTTCCGCACTGTCGACTATGGTAGCTGGCTTACAGAATGGAAGGGAGTAATATGTATACGGGAGTTGAGTCTTGATTGATGTCAGCTTATTGACCTTCACTTGAAGTGGATCACCCTGTGGACAAATTAAGAGACCGGTTTAGGAAAATCCTAGCAAAATAAAATGTTAGGATATCAATAGCCTTGTCTAATGTACTACTTTGTTACAGGAGATAACGCGATGAATGTCACTCCTTTACCATGACTCCATGAGTATTCCTCTACACCAGATCTTATTATTTGATCTAGCGCCTCATTTAGGACTTATGAATTTATACTAAATTCAAATAATTTGTAATACTGCAGAGACCCCACCAAAGTCTAGCTTCTACTTAGGTTATGTGTTAGTGTACGGATACAATATCGCAATGTCGGCTACTCCATTCAGGTCACAGCTTCGTAGCGGTTAGTATTTCAGATCAGGATAAAAGAATCAGAGCGGCAAACCAAATTGAAAGGTAGTGCTAGCTTGCGAATGGAGGTGCAACATGTGAATCCCACGCGCAAGTATGGAACGAAACTAATTGAACCGGATGAACGATCGGGGGAAGCTGCACACAGCACACGAACCATCGAGCTCGTCAGCTGGATCTGCGGATCCCGACCCCGGGAGCGGCACCCGTTGACCAGATCCAGCTCGAACACGAACACGGCTACAAAATCATTCACAGGTGCACAACGAAGGGGGAGGCAAGCCGCAGGGACCAAACTAACCTTCGCGAAATCGCTCGGAGCGACGCCGGGAAGGTAGAACCCGGCGG
>OAMR01000324.1:70892-127708 GCA_900205405.1 Echinochloa crus-galli
TTTATGTTTTTTTCTAACATGTTAGGATGTGTCACTTATTCTCCTAATAATATATTAATTTAGATCTTGTTATATCTCTGAACTTACTATTACTACGTAGTAGCGCATTCGGTTAAGCAGCAAGCCTTGTATAGTCTTACTTTGCTAGGAGAGGCATTTCTTACCCGTGGCGGAGAGCCAATTTGGAACTCGCACTCACTTGCGCAAGCTCGTAGGCGATACAATGAGGGAAACCAAAACACACTATTTTTCTTTTGAAGGAAACCAAAAACACACTTATTTGCCCAAAACGCTCTCCAATTCCCTATATATTACTTAAGGTCCAAAGCTATACTATTAATGTGCAATTGTCCACGTGTCATATTACATGCCAAAACTCATTATCTATTGCAGGCCATTTATCGCTCTATTCTCATCTCCGATGAATCAAGCACATCCATTTTGACATCTTGTAGATGCCAAGAAGACATAGTAACATTAATCATCACAGTAGTTTGGCCTTGAGCCAAAATACTTAACATGTTCAAGAACCTAAAAGTACAAACTATAATTAGAGATTTTACAAAATACGTTCGGATAAGTTTAAGAACCATTAATTTACTTATTCATTACAATTCATAAGTCCCACGATTCTCTCATTTTCTCCGTGGTAACATGTCTAGTCCAATTGCTCACGATACTCTTACAGTTTTGGCAGCGTTTCTTTATGGTAGAAAAATATTTCCACCCTATTTAACCAGTAATTAAGGGTATCAAATAAAGTCAGTTTAAATCCCGGATTAATTCGCGAGACATATCTAATGAGACCTTTGACCACACGATTAGAGGATGGTTACTGTAGTAAATCATGGGTTGATTAGGCTTATTAGATTCATCGCGCAAAATATCTATTTCTCAGACAAACATATAAATAAAACAGTAAATTCCTACCTGTTGGTGATACAACAATGCAATTTTCACTCTCTGAATGAAACTTTTGCCCAATTATAATTGCATATGGTAGATAAGTGGGAAATAATATCTTAGCAGTTAGCAATATTCTACTCACCGGTAGTGATGGAAGAACCAGCCAAAAATTCTTGTTCAAAACAATTTGTCGAGGATGGAAGAACCGTACAAAACTTCTCGTTCAAAACTATTTGACCGAACGGCCAAAGAAACTTAGGTGGTGTTTAGATGGAGAATTGGGAGGTTAAATTTGAAAGTTGAATGACTCTTCGTAATCATTGCGTCACTGTAGCATTTTGTTTGTATGTGTAAAAAATTGTCTAAAAATTGATTAATTAGGCTCAAAATGTTCGTCTCGCAGAGTACAACAAAACTGTGCAATTAGTTTTTGATTTCATCTATATTTAGTACTCCATGCATGTTATGATATTTTGATGTGATGGGGAATCTTTTTTTTCATAGTGTATTTAGGAGCTGCTTTTTGGCAACTTTTGGGAACTAAACGCGCCTTTACAGTAGAATATGGGAAAACGGTCAAAGTCAAAGACATCTATCCTTCCTCTAGAAGATTTGTATACCCATCTTGCCTCCTTATCAAGCAATGAATGCCTTTGGCCAGCAAAACAAGCAGCTAATCCAGCAATCATCGATTCATCGAGACCTTTGTTCCATCACAAAGCTTCTCAGCTCTCGCATGTAGTCTAAGCAATTTGTTTCCCAAGCCCCTGTACTTTGAGCGAGCTGCATTAGACGCAAACAGTACACAATTTCTAATAAAGAATACAATTTGCATACGGGTGGGGGTGTTTACTTCCTCAGAAAAGGTGAAAAGTGAAGTGAAAAAGTCACATCAGACACTGTAGCACTTTTTGTTTGTTTGTGCTAAATATTGTCCTACCATGACCTAACCAGGTTCAAAAGATTCGTCTCGTCGTGTACATTAAAACCATGCAACTAGTTTTTTTATTTACTCATGTTTAGTACTCCATACATGAGGAGAGAGATTTGATGTGATAGGTGAATAGTGAAGTTTGGAGAGAGAATTTTTGAAAGTTTGATGATTTGATCAGTAACTAAACGGGGCCACGGAGTAAGTTCCATAAGCTATCGAGATTCGAGACAGTCTGGAGTTAGTTGCGCCAGAATTTCCAGTACACAATTCGGATGAAGGCAAGAAATTAGCAAGAAATTAGGAATTTTCTTCTCCGCCCTGGCATCTTGCAGGGCCAGCGCCGGTTGCTTTGCTTGTGCCCGGCTACCGGCATCGCACCTTCGCACGCACCCGCACCTGTCGCCCCCACCACCGCCGCGCCCACGCCTAGCCTGACCCTGACCTGACCTGACCTGACACCCCCGTAACCGAAGTGGATCTCGGCCAGCCGGCGAGCCGCCCACCTCCTGCGACCGGACCACCGCTCGAGCTCACGCGCTTCGACCTCCTCGAAGCCTCCCCCTCCGCGCGCTTCTGGGCCGCCGACGGGCCCTCCATGGCCGACCTCGCCGCCGGCCGCGCCTTCTCGCCGCTCCCGCTCAACCGCACCTTCAAGAACGCCTCCCTCGAGCTCCCCTTCGCGCGCCCGCTGCCGCGCCTCCTCGCGCTCTACGACCCCGACACCTCCTCCGACTTCGGGCACGTCTTCATCCCCAACGGCACTGGCTCCGGCTCCGAGCTCGACACAGCCGCCGCCGCCGCCGCCGCTGCCGAGCGAGCGCCCACCATGTTCGACAACTGCATCCCCCTCTCGGAGGCGGAGACCTACCGCCTCCGCTGGACGCTCAACGCCTCCGCCGGCACCGTTGAGATCGGCCTCGAGGCGGCCGTCGGCTCCGAGTACTACATGGCATTCGGGTGGACGGACCCCAAGGCCAACTCCCCCGCCATGATCCACTCCGATGTAGTTGTCGCTGGCTTCACAGAGGAAGGTACGCCATTTGCTGAGGATTACTACATCAGCGACTACACCGAGTGCACGATGGGGAAGGATGACTCGCCTGTGTCTGGCGTTTGCCCTGATAAGGTGTATGAGGACGGGAGCAACCATTCAAGCCTGGTGTACGGCCACCGGCGGGATGGAGTGTCCTTTGTGAGGTATGCGAGGAAACTTGATACTGAGGATACCAAGTATGACGTGGCAGTGGGTGCCACAGAGGAGATGGTGGTCCTTTGGGCTATTGGGAAGCTGCGGCCGCCAGACACCCTGCGGCAGCACTATCTCCCCCAGAGCCATGGGGGGCCAAAAGACACGGCCTTTGGGTTTGTTCGGTTGAATTTATCGGAGGCAGTGGACAATTGCCTTGGACCGTTGGATGCAGACAACAAGGAGGATCAGGAGAGGATCATCGCAGATTGAAAAACACCGCTTGTGGTGACATCTGCTCCGGCGGTGCGCTACCCAAACCCACCAAACCCTGAGAAGGTGATTTACATCAACAAGAAGGAGGCGCCGCTGCTGAAGGTTGAGAGGGGTGTGCCAGTGAAGTTCTCAGTGCAGGCTGGGCATGATGTAGCACTCTATATCACTTCAGACCCAATTGGTGGGAATGCTACATCGCGGAACAAAACTGAGGTCATATATGCTGGTGGGCCTGATGCTCATGGTGTAATAGCAACCCCAAAAGAGCTTGTTTGGCTGCCTGATCGGAATACACCTGATCTAGTTTATTATCAGTCAGTGTACGAGCCAAAGATGGGATGGAAGGTTCAAGTGGTTGATGGAGGCCTTAGCGACATGTATAATAACAGTGTCGTTTTAGATGATCAACAGGTTACTTTGTTTTGGAGTCTGTCCCCAGATTCTATATCTATAGCAGCTCGTGGCGAGAAGAAGAGTGGATACCTTGCTATTGGGTTTGGGAGTGGGATGGTGAATAGCTACACCTATGTTGCTTGGGTTGGCAATGATGGGGTTGGGCGAGTAAAAACCTATTGGATTGATGGAAAGAGTGCTGCAGGTATCCACCCAACATCTGAGAATATCACATTTGTTCGGTGTAAGTCAGAAAATGGCATTATTACATTTGAATTTACCCGCCCTCTTAAACCTTCTTGTACCGGGAAGGTAGAATGCAAGAACATCATTGATCCAACCACACCCCTTAAGGTTGTTTGGGCCATGGGAGCAAGCTGGTCGGAAGATGATCTGACAGACAGTAACATGCATTCAGTCACAAGCAGTCGGCCTATACGAGTTTTGTTGTTGAGAGGTTCGGCTGAGGCAGAACAGGATTTGCGTCCTGTTCTGGCTGTTCATGGGTTTATGATGTTTGTTGCCTGGGGCATCTTGCTTCCTGGTGGAATAATGGCTGCCCGGTACTTGAAGAGCTTGAAAGGTGATGGGTGGTACCAAATACATGTCTATCTGCAGTATTCAGGAATTGCTATAATGTTTCTTGGCGTCCTTTTCGCTGCAGCCGAGCTCCGTGGCTTCTTCATCAGCTCGACGCATGTTAAGTTTGGTGTGCTGGCCCTATTATTGGCAGTTTTGCAGCCACTGAATGCTAAATTCCGGCCTAGTAAACCAGCTAACGGGGAGGTTCCATCTCGGAATCGGATCCTGTGGGAGTATCTGCATGTTATCACAGGGGGGTCGGCGATCATTGTTGGAGTTGCAGCGCTTTTCACGGGGATGAAGCATTTAGGCCATAGGTATGACAGTGAGAATGTAGAGGAGCTCACTTGGGCCTTAATGCTGTGGGTGCTTTCAGTTATAGTTATTGTGCTATCCTTGGAATATAAGGAGGTCAAAAGAAGGATCAACAACAGAAGCGCCAGCGGGCACTGGGTATTAGGTAATACCGAGGACGATGATTCAGTTGATCTTTTGCACCCTGACGGTACAGCCAGGAATTCAGAATCGAGTACTTCTGGTGTGATGGAGGTGCAGCTCGAACCTCTCAATAGATGATGTAGATCAAATCTGCCAAATACAAATACACCCGTTTGTTCAAATTCTGTTATATGGATGATGAGGTCAACCGGCATGACAATTTTCCCCTTTGGAGTCTGGACTTGAGTTTTCATGGTTGATCGATCTACTATGGCAGAATGGTTCCACAGGCTAGAGAAGATGTTGAGATTCTGTCTTAATTTTGTGCATCATACTGTTTACATTGTATAGTGTACATTCTTTGACAGTAGACAGGTATAATTTGCCACAATGTCCTAGCGATTCTTTTTAATATTCAGATTTATAGAGGGAAAAAAAGAATTAATTGAGGTGCTCATTCGATTCACAGCAGCAATGTGTGTGTGCCGAGTATCCAAAAGAATCCCATGAATTTTGTACCATGTCCATCTTGAAGTCAGATATGTTCATCTTGAAATAAAAAAAAGGAAATCAGGGAACATATGTTGTTGTATGGCCTGGTTGTTTTTGCCCAGGGTACACATAGATGTAGAATATCCTCAAGTGCTCCGATTTTCTCCACAATCTTTGGAACGCTGTCATCATTTACATAATTTTAAAATAATCTTTAAAATTTGGTTATTTTTTTTAAAAATCTACTCCGTATTGGTACATGTTGCAAGTGAAGCGCAATCCCGTGATGATGGATGGATTGGTGGTGGTACTATTAGAGCATCTCCAAGAGTGCTCAAAAAATAAAGATCCAAAAAGCTGATGTTGGGAGTTTGCTAAAAACTATTGGGAGTAAAAAAGGACGGCTCCACCAACAGTTCCCAAAAAATACACTCCCAAATAAAAATAAATACTGCTAATCAAAGGGACAAAAGAACTTTATGCTACGTTCTTCAGGTTTCAAGCAACCAAATTTGATACATCGGAACCAGGGAGACGAAGCAGTCGTTGTAGGAGGAGGCGTAGCCAGTGCCATTGACCGGAAGCAAGAAGGAACTGCACGAATAGACGCCAGCGCCGTGGAACTCGATGTCCGGAGGCGACAACCGACGGCAGCGTCTCCAACAACACGCAGCGGCCTGGCAGTCCTCACTCAATCAGCAGAGGGCACGGAGGTGCACATCAAAAACTTGACATGCATGGGGACCATGTCAACGCAGGAGGACCCCGATTTGAACGGGGATCAGGATTGGGAGTGCGCTGCAGTGGTGCAAATTTGGCTCAGGTTCCCGTCGTTTTTGGGCGTGCGGTAGTATTGGGAGTTAGGATTGGTTACTGTTGGAGCTGATTTTTCTCTCTAATACCCAAATCTGAGTTTTTGGGAGCACATATTAGACACTCTTAGAGATGCTCTTACTTATTACTTTTTTGGTGCCAATATTATTCTCCGAACATTGGCCGCGTTTAGATGCCGAATGGGGACGGCCGATTCGGGCCTGCGGCCTGACAGGCCTGTCCCCCGGCTCCTGTAGCGTTTCGTTTGTTTGTGCGAAAAATTGTCCAAAAATTTATCAATTAGGCTCAAAATATTCGTCTCGCAGAGTACAACAAAACTGTACAATTAGTTTTTGATTTTATCTACATTTAGTACTCCATGCATGTTATGACATTTTGATGTGACGGGGAATCTTCTTTTTGCATAGTCGGCGGGCAATGTTGCGCACGTAGAGGTAATTATCATGAATATTTCTTCCTTTGATGAATGCACTCTGGCATGGTGAAATGAGTGATCCCTGTTCATCTTCTTTATAGCGTGCCTTCTGGGTTCCTCTGATTCGATCTGCCGCTGCCAAGGTATCTCTTCCTCTGAAGCTCTATTGTCATGCCTTCATGTGGATCTCAACTCCCCAGCAGTTATTTGGTGGATAAAGGGGCAACAACAAAAAAATTATTGGAACATCAACTACCGCTAGTGCATGTAACTTTATTATAATCCACTTTATTGAGCGAAAGTACTTCATTTTCAGTTTAACAGCCAACATCCAAGCTTATATTTACATTGTTTCATTATCTTTCCACTAAAGTATACTATACTATCTTGTTATGAAGCATGCATGGAATTTAATTCTTGATTGTTCATTGTTGCAGTCATCGAAAGTTGAGCTAGTTGCTCTGCTCGACCACCTGCTGGGCCACCCGCTGCTCAGCCTGGACTAAGGCCACCTGGTGTGCCGCTGCTTGCTCATCCAGCTGGGCCTACAATTATTCGTCTCGTTATTACAATGCAAAGGAAATATATGTAGAAATTGAGTAACGATGAATAAATCAGAAATAACCTGAAGTCGGTCCACTTGGACCTGTGTCGCAGATGACCGTTAGAGTACCGGAGGGCTACTGCTCGTGCTCCTTGCTTGTAGGGCCGCGAGAGTGGGAGTAGTGGCCTTGTCTAAAATGTTGTCACCAATATAGTAATGGGCATGCTTCTTTCCTTGTCCAACCCTCATGATCACCTCTCCATCAAGCGGCGTACGGCTCGGATCCCACTCCGGCCCATGGATCTGCCTTCTCGTCTCCGTGTACTGTGGCCGTGGATGGAGGGGGTTGCTGTACGCCTCGGGTGGGGCCTGGGAGTTGTAGGTTGCCCTGGACGACGTGGCCTTGGTCCTGTGCGACAAAACCCATCCCATGAACTCGCTGGACTTAACGCCTCCAGGTGCGTTGGACTATGAAAAAAAGTAAGTTTATTATAAATTTTGCAAAATTGAACGTTACAACATAGAAATGAATCCTCATACCCATCTACCCCTGTATTGCTCGTTTGTAAGGCTGCCTTGATGCTGCGATGGATATTGCGTCAACAAGCGCTTCTCTCGGCCAGCATCCTGTTTCGCCTGCCACTCCGGTGCGAACTACTTGTCGATGATGCGTTCCCAGCAAAAGAAATCATTACGGCACCATTTCGCGGGCATCTACATGTGATCAAGTGAACGACAGGTAAGATATCATATTAAGCGATGTTCTTAAACTGAGAATAAATGCAATTGTACCTGCAAATATTGCTCTCGAGTCAGCTTCAAGGTTCTTACTTCCGCTTTTGAGATCTTGATCCCTAACTTGTTAGCACCGCAGTTTATGACGCATTGAACTTGTGCCTCGTAGTGCATGTCCAACACCAGCTTCTTGCATATCCTATCTGTCAGCTCCTCCGCCTTCTCAGCATATCCATCCAACACCCTGTAGAAATCCTGCACATAAACACGGTGATCTCCAGTCAATATTGCAAAAATGTGCAATGAATATGATGTATTGAACAGTGTAGTGCGAGAAAGACTTATCCATAGTTCGGTCTTGACCCGTGCCGCCTTAGTCTCATAGACCCTGCCGACCACATCTAGAGTATCGGGGGCATGGTGGTAGTGCACCCACGTCTAGGCCGGCTCGTACCTGTCATCACTGATCCAGACCATGCCTGGGAAGTGCTCCATGCACAAAAGACTCAGGATGCCCTTGACGAGGCGGTTGTGACCAACAGCTATGACGATTTCCCAACTCCTGCCAAAAGTGAAAAAGATGATATAATAGTTTGTATTGCAATTTCAAGTTATCAAATGAACAGATATTGACAATGCACAAAGTTACGTACTTTTTGCCCACAGGTTTAATTATCGGGCGTAGAGCTTCAGGTATTGGCCTCGTCGGGAGTCACGAGGGACCTCGCTGCCAAACGGTCACACCACTAGAGCCTCCCCCTGACATGTCTAACGATGTCTCTCCCCTCTGCTCTCCAAATTTCACACCAGACAAGCAAAGGGAAACTGCAGCGGCACTAATCTTGCTGCTATTTTGGCATCTGGTGTAGTCTCTCCAAACTTTCTGTGGCGCTGCCCATCCATTGATCGCTCGCCAACTTCAGGAACACTAGCCTAGTTACAAAATATTCGATGTGCCAAAATCGTTGAACCTAGTTACAGTGGGTCCCATCTAGTAGCATCCCTACCGCTATAGAAAAAAATCACGAGGATACAAGCTCTTTAAGTTTTATTTTTTTTATGAAACAATAGGTAAAGTCCCTATTCGGTTTTTATTATTTTTTTACATAAAAGGTATATGTACATGTACAAGGCTGTAGGCCCAAACGGCCAAACTGAAGAAAAGAGAGAAAAGGCTTACTTGGATAACATAACCAAGAATTTGAAAAGAGCTTCAAATTAAGAGGGTTTAGCTCTAAGGGTTATCTTCAACATCTCCTTTTTGAAGGTTTCTATTTTTTCCAATTCATAATTCTATTGGAGTCTAATAATAAATATAATAGCTGAGTGTGAGTGTCTTGCATACTTTGAAGTATCTGTTTTGAGCAGTTTATTGCCAGTGGATTTTGTACACACCAGCATAACCCGGCTGCCCCCTCGACTACTCTTGTATCTCGATGACTTTAAAATACAGCATTTTGTCTTCCGCCAAATGCAGATGAGCTATAATCATTGGTATTGCTGTTTTGTTTCTGTTAGAGTGAAAAGTGAACGAGGGAAATGAATGATTGATTGATTCATGTGAACAGTGATTGTACACGTATACATGAGTGAACTTCACTGGAGGTCCATGGATTTTTCTCAAGATCTCATCTAGGTCTGCAAACTAAAAAAAATAGTCAACTAGCCAATAACAATCTATTTTAAAGTGTTGTTACACTACTAGAAAATTCCACTACCTCCAGACCGCCGTGCTTCCCTCACCCACAGGTGTGTATCCCGTGCGGCAATGCCGGCGCCGTCGACGGGGAGGCTGCGCGGTGGTCAGAGACGGTGAGATCGAGAGCCAGTGAAAATTCCTGTTCATCTTCTTTTTTTTTGAACGAACTGGCACGAGAGGGTGCCTATTTCATTGATAGAGAAGAGAGTTTACAAAACAAGAGAAAGCCGTAAAAGATTTACATGGAGGGACAATGATGCGCAATTATGCTCTCTAGGTCCTTAGCCCCTGCCTTGACCCAGAGTGAGGCCTCGCTTTTGATCCGATCCGTAAGCATCAGGACCGAGGATTCGTGCCTCCTGAAAATTCTAGCGTTTCTCTCTTTCCACACTTTTCCTCTGGCGATGTAGGGACACTGGTAGGTTTCGGTGGGTCCGGACTCCGGAATGACTTGAGCTTGCGGTCGCTGGCTGACTTCGCTTTTTTTTACTGACTTTCTTTCTTTTTCGAGAGAAAAAATATTTTACTTTTCCCGGGTAAAATACTGTGGATCACAATTTAAAACACGACAGTTGATGAGAAAAAAACTGTACAATAAAGAAGTTTTTTTTTATTTTTTATTCTATGAAAATAGTAATTATCATTATTATTAGACTAGTGGCGACGGAATGTACAAGTTACGATAAAGTAGATGTAAGATCCTTAGATCATCTCTAAGAGTGCCCAAAAAATAAAGATCCAAAAAGCTGATTTTGGGAGTTTGCTAAAAACTATTGGGAGTAAAAAAGGACTGCTCCACCAACAGTTCCCAAAAAATACACTCCCAAATAAAAATAAATACTGCTAATCAAAGGGACAAAAGAACTTTATGCTACGTTCTTCAGGTTTCAAGCAACCAAATTTGATACATCGGAACCAGGGAGACGAAGCAGTCGTTGTAGGAGGAGGCGTAGCCAGTGCCATTGACCGGAAGCAAGAAGGAACTGCACGAATAGACGCCAGCGCCGTGGAACTCGATGTCCGGAGGCGACGACCGACGGCAGCGTCTCCAACAACACGCAGCGGCCTGGCAGTCCTCACTCAATCAGCAGAGGGCACGGAGGTGCACATCAAAAACTTGACATGCATGGGGACCATGTCAACGCAGGAGGACCCCGATTTGAACGGGGATCAGGATTGGGAGTGCGCTGCAGTGGTGCAAATTTGGCTCAGGTTCCCGTCGTTTTTGGGCGTGCGGTAGTATTGGGAGTTAGGATTGGTTACTGTTGGAGCTGATTTTTCTCTCTAATACCCAAATCTGAGTTTTTGGGAGCACATATTAGACACTCTTAGAGATGCTCTTACTTATTACTTTTTTGGTGCCAATATTATTCTCCGAACATTGGCCGCGTTTAGATGCCGAATGGGGACGGCCGATTCGGGCCTGCGGCCTGACAGGCCTGTCCCCCGGCTCCTGTAGCGTTTCGTTTGTTTGTGCGAAAAATTGTCCAAAAATTTATCAATTAGGCTCAAAATATTCGTCTCGCAGAGTACAACAAACCTGTACAATTAGTTTTTGATTTTATCTACATTTAGTACTCCATGCATGTTATGACATTTTGATGTGACGGGAAATCTTCTTTTTGTATAGTGTATTTGGGAGTTGCTTTTGGAGAACTTTTTGGATCTAAACGCGGCCATTGATTATCTGCATGTAGCAAAGGATGTTTGCTTCCCTTTAGCTTGGATATGGGTGGGTGACTTGTCATTTCACAGAGCTCGCAACATGCTGAAAGACCCCTGCTGACCATCAGTTCAACGGGACGAGGTTGTATTTGCAGTGCAGGCGCCTGACGCTGTCTGATTATTCGCATCAGCGTAGAAGCTCCTCGGCGCGGCAGGTCATTGCCGTTTGTTGGTCAACCGGCCAATCAGGCAGGCCGGACTCAAGCTTGAGGCCGGATCGGTGGAGCCACCGTCCGTGTCCCTCGTGCGCGTTTCGCCGTGCCCGTGCTGCCTCTGCCTGCCTGCGTCGAGGCGGCCAGGCGGGAGACCGGCCGGGTGGAGCGTCAGGTCAGCGCGGACGAGACGTGCGCGAGCGCGAATGGCTGGTGCGGTGCGAGTGCGACCGCGAGCAGGTTCGCCGGGGTGGCGCGGACCACGCCGTCCGCGGATGGCGGGCAACGGTTTCCGGTGGCGCGCGGGGCTCCTCTAGCTACCAGCCGGCCCGCCAGCATCATCCTCTCACAGCTAGTATTTTTTGCGTTTAGGCCATTTGAGCGGAAAAAATATCACGTTTAGATCTCTTTTAAAACGAAAACGTTTGGATCCAGAGCCAACGTGAGTTTCGTTTCAAAAGACGTCTATCTGGGATCTAAACTTGGGTTTCGTTTCAAAAGAGGTCTAAACGTGATATTTTTCCATCAAATGGCTTAAAAAAAAGACGGTCTCCCAGCCTGGTCTGCGGCGGCGGCAGCGGATGAGAAATCGCATCTGGTACTCCCAAGTACCAAACCAACCAGAGGCCCTGAGGAGGGTTCGACTCCCACCGCGGACTCCCACCGCGTTACGAACTCTTTCGCGATAGAGCATGCATCCAGCACCGAAAAAAGAATAGACTTTCCAGAGCGTCCTTTTTTCGAGACCGTGCTTGAACACGTTTTTTTCATTAAAAGGGAATTTCCAGAGCGTCCTGACTAATGAAACAGGCGTGGAGACATCAACAAGGTCCCGTGTACCACGAGGATATACACGTACCATCTCCGTTACAACAGGCAGACAGGGGTGTCGAGGTCAGAGCAGGGCTACATACAAATCGTCCACGCGGGTCGCCGTCGGCAGGAAGAGCGTGCGTGGGCTTGCAGTTGCAGCGGGCGGAGCTCTCCAACTCTCTCAACTCCGGTGACCGGTGCTCACTCGGAGCTAGCCCTGGCGGTTGAAGGGCAGCGGAGGATGGAGAACGAAGACGGCGACGGCGGCGGCGGCGGCCATCACCACGCCATCCGGGTCCAATCTCCAGGTCTGATTCCCGACTCCTGCTGGCTCCTCCCCATCGCCTCCCTCTCTTCTCAGGGTGAAATTCGGTCGCATCGGTCGGTTTCCTCTCCCTTCTAGAGTTCTAGGCCTCGATTCCATCCTCAGTTCCTCACCATTCATCCGGTACGGTTCACGCGTGCTTCTGCATCTGATTCTGGCCTCTCTTCATGTGCGCTCTCTTCTCAACTCCATTAGAATTGCGTCTTGAGCGCACGCCCAACCTCCTCCTTTTTTGTTTAACCTATATTGATCTCAGTAAGCCAGTAAAAGTGCCTAGTGCGTCCCAGTGGAGCCTAGCAAGCACTACCGTTAGGAAGCTGGACAGCAAAAGCACAATGATAGAAGCTTAAATTTGCTTTATTTAATAGACCCTGCATAAATGATGTCCACCAAAAGAATAAATTGGGCATGGCCGTACATGGATGATTGGGATTGGGGAGTGGTTGGGCCCTTTTTCTTTAAGAAAAAAGACCACGTGGAACAATATGTATCATGTCAATTGTCAAACGCTACGATACTAAAGTTTCTTCAGAAATCATGAACCCCAGTAATGCTTGTTTATGGGCGGTGTTCACCTTCCTTCAAATCCAAAACTTCCCCCAAATTTTCTCTCTAGACTTCACTATTCACTATCAATTAAATCTCTCTCCTGCATGGAGCATTAAATATAGATAAATAAAAAAACTAATTACATGGTTTTAATGTACACGACGAGACGAATCTTTTGAGCCTAGTTAGGTCATGATAGGACAATGATTACCACAAACAAACGAAAAGTGTTACAGTGCGCTACAGTGTTCGATGTGACATTTTCATCTAAATTCACATTCCCTTTTCAGGGAAGTGAACACCGCCATGAAATTCAATGCCTTATTCCTGGGTAACTGTTCACACTCAGTTATCTCAATTTGCCTAACAAGGATTCAACCTTCCAAGCGTGTCGTGTGAGATGGCTTCAAAGTCTTCGCAGAACGTGAAAAACTTCAGTTGCCTCATCAGTTTGCCACAAACTCTGAATATCTTACTTCTAAACTGACCAAATTTCACTCCATATGTTGATTACTTACCAAAACAGTTTTAACTCTTAATACCCCTACCGGTAGATCCTATCGATCGTCATCATATCTGAAACATCTTCAGCTTTCTTTTCTTTTCATCTGGGGTATCACCGTGCTTCAAGCATATCTGAATTTCTAACTTCCATGCTGCGTGTGAAACAGATGTTGCAGTGGAGGACGAGACCTCGAACTCAAATCACTCCCCGTCGCTGAAACAGAAAGCGGCCGAGGTGATCGCCGCCTCCCTCGAGACCTACCGGAGCAAGCCCTTCTCCTTCTGGCTACTCCTATGCCTGAGCAGCGGCGCCATGCTCACCGCGTTCCCGGCCTCGAGCCTCCTCTCGCGGCTCTACTACACCGACGGCGGCCAGAGCAAGTGGATCCTGTCGTGGGCCGCCGTCGCCGGCTGGCCCCTCCCGGCCCTGCTCCTCCTCCCGCTCTACCTCCTCGGCAAGGCGTCGCCGACGCCGCTGTCGCCGGCGCTGTGCTTCTGGTACGCGCTCCTCGGCTTCCTCAGCGCCGCCGACAACCTCATGTACGCCTGGGCCTACGCCTACCTCCCGGCGTCCACGGCGTCGCTCGTCGCGGCCTCGTCGCTCGCCTTCTCCGCGCTCTTCGGCCGCGCCATCGCCAAGAACCGGCTGACCCTGTCCTCCCTCAACGCCGTCGTCGTCATCACCGCCGGCGTGGTGGTCGTGGCCCTGGACTCCGGGTCGGACAGGCCCCCCGGCGTCACGGCGGGGCAGTACGCGCTGGGCTTCGTCCTGGACGTGCTCGGGTCGGCGCTCCACGGCCTCATCTTCGCGCTCTCGGAGCTCGTCTTCGCCAGGGTCCTCGGCCGGCGCTCCTTCCACGTGGTGCTGGAGCAGCAGGCGGCGGTGTCGCTCTGCTCGTTCGCCTTCACCTCCGCCGGGCTCGCCATCGCCGAGGGCTTCCCGGCGATGCGGCGCGAGGCGGAGCAGTTCGCGCGCGGCGGCGGCGAGGCCGCGTACGCGAACGTGATGGTGTGGACGGCCGTCACGTTCCAGCTGGGCGTGCTCGGCGGCACCGGCGTGCTGTTCCTGGCGTCGACCGTCCTCGCCGGCGTGCTGAACGCCGTCAAGGTGCCGCTGACGAGCGTCGCCGCCGTGATCTGGTTCCATGACCCAATGAGCGGGTTCAAGATTTTGGCCCTGGTGATCACGGTCTGGGGGTTCGCGTCCTACATGGTTGGGCACTCCTCTTCCAAGAAAACGTCAACAAGCTGATACTATAACTTGAGTTCGTGTCCAAAACTTTGTTTTTATATATAGGTTCGCTGCAGGACATTCTTCTTCTCCTCGAGAATGTGTAAAGTTTTATAGTTTCGTTTGTAACACCAAATCACAACCGGCTACTACTACGAACAACCATTGGACCCAAAGGGTTGGATCAAGAACACCAACCAAGGTTCCAATTCCAGGAGGATCTGAAGCATCACTACAACGCACTGAACTGCTGGAACCAAACTGCCCCAAACAAGAAGAGCTCTGCGTATGGCCAACATATGAGGAGCTGACGTGCTGTGTTACAATCACGAGTCACATACACAACATGACAACTCTAGAAGCTGCATTCTATCTTTCTTTTTTTTTTGAGCACAAGCTGCATTCTATCTTGTAGTTCACCTCCGGAAGTATGATTGCCAGTTGGCCAATGATGAGGAGTCTGGTTCTTTCCTCTTGGGGAACAGGAGCCTGAGCGTCCGACTCAAGGAGATGGCCCAGGCCCAGGCCCAGCAAACAATGGCCATCTGATAAGCTGCCAAGGCACAGTTCGTGTAACATGCAAAATATAGATTAACTGTTTTCGTTGTTCATTCTGTTAACGCCAGGCGTATTATAAAGAGAATCTGGTGGTCATTGGACCAACATCTAAAGTAGGCAACCGGTTCGAATCCTCGCGGTGCTACTCTTGCTAAAATTTGAAGGCTTAGCATCGGCCAAATGTATCATACCGAGAACCTGGTCCCCATCGTCCTACAACGCGGGGGCTATTCTAGCCTATGGCTCCAAAAGAGGAGAAACCGTGTTATTGTTACTAGGGAGCAAGCTTCACTTGTTTTAGTCATTGTGTCGACCTAAAATTTGCTAAAACAAAATAAATGGATGCCCTAGTAAATTTAGAGGGGGAGAAATGAACTAAATTAGCGACCTAGAAAACACCTTATCAAATATTTAGGTTGTCCATCTCATCGATTTCGATTCGGTTGTCCATCTTTTGGGTTAAATATACCTAATAGTTCTTTTAATTTTTTTTTAATTTTTTTTTGCGAAAGGTTCTTTTAAGGGGTTTAAAAAGGAGATCTCTTTAAAGGGTTGCGAGAATCACCTCCACGACACATAGCTGCTCTTGAACAGCTTATCAGGCCGTTTATCCCAAGTTAGTGCAGGGCAGAGAACCGTTTCAAGTAGAGACATCTTGATATAGACACTGCTCTCTCTGACCACAAATATAAGTATTTTTATTTGTTCGAAGTCAAACAATTTAAACTTTTACTATCATTGGTAACAAAATTATAAATATTGATAGTATAAAAATGATGTCACGAGATTCATCGTGAAACCTACGATCATAATATGTAACTTGTTATTTTTGAAATGATTTACTATTATATTATAGATTTATTAGTTAAAGAAACACATCGTGAAACCACGGTCTTAAATGTGTTTCACGAAGAATCCGGTGGTACGTACAGATTTTGAAACATTGTTTAGTCCCATGATTCGAGTAAGAAACAAAAGTCGTCAATTCTTTTTGTCTCTGCCATGCAAAAACAAGAGCCGATTCTTTCCCTCTCTGCCATAAATCGGTTATTACCTCGAATGACCATGATGAATGGGTTCATCGGAACCACGTCAGACGATGCAACGGCCACTGGAAATGGCCTAAGAAAAAGAGAAGTATAGTATGGAGGGTCCAAATTAAAGGCTCTCAATGCAAAGGGGAGAATTGATGGATATACTCCAGCATCTGCCACATTCCCCTAAAATAACATTGGTTCTATCGACGGCCGAGCCTAGCTTGATAATATGTTCTGATTATGCCTAGCTGTCCAGAGCGCACCTGCATTAGCTATTGGCCGATCGTCCGTTCCAATGGTAATTACTAATTAGCACTGTTAGTACAGCGACCAGTGCTTACTGATGAAGAGTTTGTACCAATTAAGACACGTACTGTTGACGTGCCATGCCGTGTTGTGGTCGTGCCGGAGTGGTTATCAGGCATGCGTAGAGAGAGAAAAAAAAAGGTACATCTGGGCTCCTTGCCCGCGCGCAGGACTGAATGAATCCTGACGATCGCATCATGCATCATTCTGGTTTTGTTTCGTTCATTTGCCATGCGCAGGTCGCCTCGATGTCGAGAGAGGAGATCTCGAGACCCCCCAGCCTTGCACGCGTCCTTTGTGTGGCCTTTGGGTCTTGTTTCCACGCTCGGAGTATTCGATTCTGGCCGGGCGGACGAGGCTAGGCTAAGCACCATCGTCATGCAGAGAACAGCGGCCGATTCGATCGATCGAATCGCCTGCTTTGTTCCAAGTACAGTTTGCACCCCGGTGTCCCTCCGCCCCTCACGATAATTCCTGTATCCAGGTCGACCCCTGTTTTGTTACAATGTCTCTCAGCCCTATAAATTCCCCCTGTACAGCGTTTGCTTAACCCATCCGATATGATGCAGCCATGCAGGCCTGATCCAGCTTATCCCATACCCCATTTCTTCCAACAGGGGAACACGTCACGTTCTCCCGATATATCCTGGTCCAGAGTGAGTGCTTTAGCATCGTCTCTCTAATGCATGGCTCCCCTGTGACTCGAAGTAGGTATCGGTCACGAGGTAAGCTGCGGCCACTGTAGTTTATTTCAGTTGAAACCAATGGAGATACACTCTGAATATGGAGCAGCAAAGCTTCTTACAAGCATCCCCACGCTAAACATAGGACGAAGGGATGGAAGCAAGGTGCATTTATCCGTGTGGCTGTGTCCTTTACAGACTACAGAGCGTATCTGCTGGCCTGCTGCCTCAGCAGTCAGCACAACCCCACCAGTACGACTTTTGAGTGACTTGAGTCCAATGGAAGGACCATATATTACAAACCTCCCAAGGAAAGTCTGTCTATGCAGTTGGAAGCCACGACCACAACGTTGTACTGCATGTGCAACATAAATTCACCACCGGCCCACCGCATGGTTGAACAGCAGGTCAAGCGGGAGAGATGCTGGTGGCCTTGTGGGCTGCGCAGCCTGTAAAATCGGGCCCATATTGGAAATCTCGGACATTTCAGTATATCCCTAAAAAGAACACATTTCATATTTTGCTCACAAAAAAACAAGATATTTCATATAAAAAAAACTTGTAAAAAGCATCTGAGAAATCAAGATGCCACGAACGGAGAGAAAGAGAGACACCGAGCTGAGTCGAGATGAGGGTGACCTGTATTCACAATCACAATAGACTGACAAGCGAGAAGGCATCGTGTTCTCCGAGCCCGTCCGGATTGAACTAAGCCCCTCCCCGAATTAAAAACGCAATTAAATTGATATATAATTGCTAGTACTATAACCTTTCTCTCCTCTTCTAACAAGCAACGAGATTTCCTCTAGTACCCTGTATTATATAAGCCGATGAACCCGCGAACCTCCTTTCTCCTCCTACTTCCTCTGTTCATATACTCAGGCTCCACAATTAATCCTACGACGTCCTTTTGGGTGTGAGCCAAAAATTGAACTAAACCGTAATGGGCCTCTACACTGCTCTGTTCGTGTTCCTCGCCAGCCTTGCGTTCGGCGGAGCCCTCTGGGTCGATCATCTTGTGACGGCCACAGGCGAGGCCCCGTCGCCGTACGCGATCGCCTCCGTGATGTTGATTTCCATGTCCTTCTTCCTGAGCATGACAGCGATTCACCTTAGAGTTGTCGCTGCGTTTCAATACCCTGCTCCAGGCGGCAGCGGCGGCGACGGCGGCGGTGGCGGTGAACACCTTCGTCTCCTGAGGTACCTGATCGCCATTGGAACAGCGGCCGCCATTGCTGCTGTAATCTCCCGGTGCCTGGTGTGTGTGAATATGACAAGTGCGAGTACGCACGCACAGACGTCGTCGATCTAAAAACCCTGATAAGTACGTGCACTGCATTCTTCATTCTCTCGTCCTCTGGTATCCCCGTTTTATTTTACCCGAACTCCGATCCCGTGTCTTTCTTTTCAGCAGCCAAATTGGTTCGACTGGCAAAAGATACCGGATGAATCAGTTTGTTGGTTTAATGTGAATTTGAAACTACTACGTGGAGATCCATTTCATGCATGCATGAAAAGCTTAAAGGGCATGCAGCGTGAGATGTGCGAGTTGAAATGAGAAGCTGTCCGGCCCGTGTATATACGTATATAACCGTTCTGTCATTGTGTCATGATGTAGTATATCTCATATCATATCATGCATGCATGTGTGTGACGACGAGCGTGCACGTGCATGTACTGTGTGCACTTGTGTATGTCTATATATGCTGTCCGAATAAAACCAGGAAAAAATGGCAACTTAGCTAGCTTGCATAATACTGTAGATCCTGTTGTTCCAACATAAACATCTTGTGTCGTGTACAATCAGGGTCTAACAATTCTAGCTTTACCTTTACACACATGACATGGATGCGAGCTCTTGGGGCATTAGGGTTTTTATGTTTTGGGGAGGGGTTTGGTGTGGCGGTGGTGGATGTGGTGGTTTCCTCTCCACACGAAAGGAGGCGAAACTGAAAAAAAATACTACAGCAGCAGTAGCGTACTGAACAACACTGAGGCCTTGTTTAGATATTGAATTTGTGAGGTTGAATTTGGGAGTAAGATGTCACTTCGTAATCATTGCGACACTGTAGCATTTCGTGTGTATGTGCGAAAAATTGTCCAAAAATTGATTAATTAGGCTCAAAATGTTCGTCTCGCAGAGTACAACAAGACTGTGCAATTAGTTTTTGATTTCATCTACATTTAGTACTACATGCATGTAATGACATTTTGATGTGATGGGGAATCTTCTTTTTGCATAGTGAATTTGGGAGTACTCTTTTGGGATCTAAACAAGGCCTGAACACTCTGAAGATGCTGGCAGTACCTGAACCAGCTGTTCAGTACTCCTAGATTCTTACCCGATTCCCTCCAGAATTTCGTGTAAATATTTGTGCTGGCAATTGAAAACTGTTCGCTGCACAACGAGCTGTCAAAAAACTGCGTTTGTGCGTCGTCGCGCGCCCGGTATTTTTCTATTTTCAGTGCGCGATTATTTGCACCTGCGGACCTGCCCCGTCTTTCCGTTCCTCCAAACTAATGTATGGACGACAATTGAAGTATTGATCTGTCCTGGAATGCTCCGATTATGATTGGCAAGGAGCCAAGGAGTATCTTGAGAAAGAAAATGAACAGTGTGGACGAATTGGACCATTCCCCTGTCGCTACTTTTAGCTAGCAGTTCAGCATGATACCATCTTCATCTGGTGAACGCTTTGCATAGAGTTTATAAATAAGAAATGGTAATTTACCACAGAAGTGGTCGTGCCGGAGTGGTTATCGGGCATGACTAGAAATCATGTGGGCTTTGCCCGCGCAGGTTCGAATCCTGCCGACCACGGTTTTCTGTGACCTTTTGTTTGCGCTGTATTATTTTTCTTCCCGTTTTGCATTTCAAGATGCAGAACTTGGCATGTTTCCTCCGTTTTTTTTCTTTGCGCACCAAAACTTCAGAGGACGCCGCACGATTCTTCCGTTGCCTGCTTAACCATTTCTGCTTCTGCCTGTTGAAGTGGTGATCGTCCAGGTTTCAAGAAGCCTGGACATATATATAGTAGCAGAGAGTATAGTGGACGCCGATGCCAAAATTATTTTTCCTCGTTTTCCTTTAAAGAAAAATGACGGGCGATCAGCATAGTGGACGCCGTCAGGCGTCAGCTGATGCTGGGCCCCATATTAATCTAGAAAATGTCGATCACATAATACTAGTACAAAATGGATGAGTTACAAGACCAGTTTACCCAACAAAGGGCGAGAGACATGGTCTGGATGGCCTCGCAAGCAAAACAGCAGTAGCCGCCTTCCTGAAATGCAAATGGTCGCTGCATTCCGGTGACAACCAGGTGCGGCGGCGGGCCGTGGATGGTGGGCCGGCGCAGAATCGGTCGGAATGTCCTGTCTACTCCCTCGTGGAAGTCGGCGATGGCACCCTTGTTTATCGGGAAGCCTTTTGTCTTGCTCTATGCTGTTCAACAATGTGAACTTGATTTTTCTCGTTATTTTTATTTTAAATTACACAGTACAACGCAGACGCTCACGTACGCACACTTACCCCTAGAATACACGTATGCAAACCCTACTCCTATGAGCACCTCCGATGGACTGAGCACCCGGCAGATCTGGAGATTCCCGAAGTCACCATTGGCACCTCATTGTTGACGGGAACGTCGCTTACCACTTAACGCATAGCGCCAGAAAATCCTTGAAAAAATCTCAGGAAAAGGTGCGAGCACCAGGATTTGAACCGTTATTATTGGATGGAAGACCAGATGGAATAGATTCGTCTCCTCACGAATTAGTGGATTGGGAGTACGAAAACAATCCAATATTTGGCTCAGGATATATTTGGTTTTGGCATACAAAAATATTGGGCGTTGGATTGGACTCCAATTGAAGCAATTTTTTTTGGTTTTATCCTCAAAATTAGTTACTGGGATATTTTATTGAACACTCTTAGAGACATTCTAATGAGAGATCGGCAATTGATGTAGTTTAATTAGAGGGACTTGGTAGGTGATTAATTAGTTTTCAAACCTGAAATGCATTTTCTTTTCTGAAACATTGAGCCCATATTTGAATCTGCTTTAACATACATGATATTTAGAATAAATAAAATAATACATAATTAAAATGCAATACAATATGAATGCATCTTATTTGAAAAAGAATAAAAAATTTACATATATTAATTTAACATTTTTATATTGAATGTTGACATCCAAAGTGTTGGATTAGATTTTACAAAATGTTAAAACCAATCTTTCAAAATTTTGATTTTTTTAAATCTCAACTAAATTATTTCAGTATTTTTATGTGAAAACGCCCATCCTGTGATGAATATCTAGTTTGTTAATTTTGCAAGTTAAGGCCACTGTAGTTTCAAAATGAGTAATGCAAGGACGATTCTATTTTTAGAAGAAAATATTTATTTGTGAATCGCACAATCTCAACCCAAAAGGTCGCCTCGGTTTTGTTAGTTTATTTTGAAAAAAGGATACTTTATTAATTTTTACTTAGATACATCGAGGTGATACATCCACCTGAAATTGAATCCCGGCCTCTGCCATTTAGACACACAGCCCAACAAAAGTTTTGTTAGTGACATCACGATTTGTTCCCGACCCAAAAGGAACTTGAATTGGTTTGAAACTGTAGATGTAGTAGAGAGAACATTATAAAGGAATAGGAATTTGGACAGTTTTTAACTGCCATTACTAATGAAGTACTCGATTCAGGCTTCAGAGTTTAGGGTTTAGAATGGCACATTATCTACCAATATTGAACTACATGGAGGTGAAGACATGAATCTGTGGCCGGTGGGCCTTTTCGATGAGCACGATCCCAGAATGTAATCAAATCAATCTATTGTCTATTCAGTACGTCGTGAAAAACCAACACGACCCTTGTTTCTTACCAAAGGGGGTGTTTAGTTCCTGTAAAAAGGTAAAAAGTGAAGTGAAAAAGTCACATCGGACACTGTAGCACTTTTCGTTTGTTTGTGGTAAACATTGTCCTACCATGACCTAACTAGACTCAAAAGATTCGTCTCGTCGTGTACATCAAAACATGTAACTAGTTTTTTTATTTACCCACGTTTAATCTGTGTTTAGTTCCAAAAAGTGTAGGGGAAAGTTTGGAAAAAATGTCACATCGGACACTGTAACATACTGTTGGGCGTTGGATTGGACTCCAATTGAAGCAATTTTTTTTGGTTTTATCCTCAAAATTAGTTACTGGGATATTTTATTGAACACTCTTAGAGACATTCTAATGAGAGATCGGCAATTGATGTAGTTTAATTAGAGGGACTTGGTAGGTGATTAATTAGTTTTCAAACCTGAAATGCATTTTCTTTTCTGAAACATTGAGCCCATATTTGAATCTGCTTTAACATACATGATATTTAGAATAAATAAAATAATACATAATTAAAATGCAATACAATATGAATGCATCTTATTTGAAAAAGAATAAAAAATTTACATATATTAATTTAACATTTTTATATTGAATGTTGACATCCAAAGTGTTGGATTAGATTTTACAAAATGTTAAAACCAATCTTTCAAAATTTTGATTTTTTTAAATCTCAACTAAATTATTTCAGTATTTTTATGTGAAAACGCCCATCCTGTGATGAATATCTAGTTTGTTAATTTTGCAAGTTAAGGCCACTGTAGTTTCAAAATGAGTAATGCAAGGACGATTCTATTTTTAGAAGAAAATATTTATTTGTGAATCGCACAATCTCAACCCAAAAGGTCGCCTCGGTTTTGTTAGTTTATTTTGAAAAAAGGATACTTTATTAATTTTTACTTAGATACATCGAGGTGATACATCCACCTGAAATTGAATCCCGGCCTCTGCCATTTAGACACACAGCCCAACAAAAGTTTTGTTAGTGACATCACGATTTGTTCCCGACCCAAAAGGAACTTGAATTGGTTTGAAACTGTAGATGTAGTAGAGAGAACATTATAAAGGAATAGGAATTTGGACAGTTTTTAACTGCCATTACTAATGAAGTACTCGATTCAGGCTTCAGAGTTTAGGGTTTAGAATGGCACATTATCTACCAATATTGAACTACATGGAGGTGAAGACATGAATCTGTGGCCGGTGGGCCTTTTCGATGAGCACGATCCCAGAATGTAATCAAATCAATCTATTGTCTATTCAGTACGTCGTGAAAAACCAACACGACCCTGTTTCTTACCAAAAGGGGGTGTTTAGTTCCTGTAAAAAGGTAAAAAGTGAAGTGAAAAAGTCACATCGGACACTGTAGCACTTTCGTTTGTTTGTGGTAAACATTGTCCTACCATGACTTAACTAGGCTTAAAAGATTCGTCTCGTCGTGTACATCAAAAACTATGTAACTAGTTTTTTTATTTACCCACGTTTAGTACTCCAAGCATGAGGAGAGAGATTTGATGTGATAGGTGAATAGTGAAGTTTGGAGAGAGAATTTTAGAAGTGGAAGGTGTTGACGACCAAAATTGGCACGGGTGTGCAAACTTGTCTAACCGGTATGCACAAACCGGTCAGACCGGTTTAGTAAACATTGTCAAAATACAAATTGGACTTCACCATTGCGTAGCCCTTGTCGCGACGATCAAGATGCATATGTGGAACGCCTATTTTGGACTCCGGATGAGAGAGTTATGGCTTCGGGAAGATTCTGCACCTGGGAAAACCGGTCAGACCGGTTTTCCAAACCGGTCTGAACGGTTTAGGTCTGAATTTGAGTACGTTTAAAACTCTGAGTTTTATATCATATTGTAATCGACTCAACGGGGTAAGACCATCCCACCCTATAAATATAAAGGGCCAAAGGCCGATTGAGTATGATCCATGTAACATCCCGTAATTTTATGCAGGAATGTTGAATGCAAAAATCCGAATTTCAAAAATTTTCGGTGAATTGTTGTCCATGAGATCAAATTATAAGATTGTCTTCTATTTTTTGCCCCCTTTATTCCTAGGCAAATTAAATTTAATTTAATTAAAATCAATTTGAAGTGCTAAGGATTAATTTAGGTGTGATTTGGTTTTTGTTGGGCTCTTGTTCTTTGTTTGGATTTGAATTCAAATCTTAAATTTGAATTCAAATCATTAACAACTAATTCCTAAACCCTTCAAACCCAGCTAACTGTTCGCGGGCCTAATCTAACCCCAAGTCTGAAACACACCCTTGATCTCTCGCTAAACAGCTAACCTAGCCCGGCCTGCTAACCAAACCCACGGCCATCTCCAAGTCTGGTTTCCACCCCTCAACTCCTGCAACCTAGCCCAGCCGGCCACTTCCTTTCTCTCTCTCCGCCGTAGCCCAACACCCTTTCGGCCCAGCAACCGGCCCATTTTCCACCGCGCCCTCTTCCTCCTTCCTTCTTTCGCTGCCAAGCGGACCCCACGCGCACAGTTTTCTTCCTTCTTCCCCTTTCTCTCTCGCGGCCGGCTGAGCACGCAGCCGCGCGCGTCCGTGAGCACCTCGAGCCAATCCCATCAACGATTGGGTGGCCCGTCCGATGCGCGCCGCGTGTCCGAGGCCGTGGACGCCCGAATCTCGCCGTCCGTGCCCTTCCAACCCTAGCGCCTGGTCCTATAAAACCACAGCCACAGCACCCTCTTCCCCTTGAGCCGCCGCCGCCCCAATTGGGGATTCCTCTCCAGCGATTCGTGAGTGGGTGAGAAGAGGGAGGTGTTGTGGGAGTCGGAGCGGTAGGAGAAGGACCGAAGGGGAGCCAAGAGGAGCCGGAGCACCTTCCTCGCCGACAAGCCGAAGCCGCGGGCACCACCGACGTGGAGGACGCCGGAGAAGGAGCCAAGCCGGAGCCGCTGCTCGGAGGAGGACGATCGCCGTCACGACCGGGACCTTCACCAAGCTGCTGCGTATGCCTACATGCCCCTAGGTGAGCCGCCGCCGTGCCGTCGTGTCGCCGCCGCAGCTAGCCCCTGTCCCGGCCTTCGTGCCGATGTGTTTCTGCAGGACCTCGTCGCCGCTCTTTTTTTCCTTCCTCGCAAACCGCCGACGACCCTCTTGCAGCCGAGGCCGCCGCAGACCGGGATGCCTGCCCCTGCGCGCACGCCGAGGCCGTGTCACGGCCGTGGGCAACCACGAGCACGCACACGAGCACCCGAAGCGCCGCCGAGCCGTGGCGTGGCCCAGCGCGAACTGGAGTCCATGCGCACGCGCGCTGACCCCCAGCCAAGCCTAAACCCCGCGCCGATCGGTCGCCGCCTTCCCTGACCTGGCGCCATGGCCGCGCCGCCGCCCATTCTCGTCAGGGAGCCGCTCCGCCGGCCCGTGCTTTCCGTTTTCTTGCCAAACCTCTTCGCGAGACCAAGCCGAGTGTTTTCCCTTCGAAACCCAGCCTTGTCGGCCTCCCCTTGACGCTAACCGCCGTCGCTGTTGCCGCCGGTGCCGCGCACCAGAGCGCGCCGTCGCGCTCCCGTTCGCAGCCGGCCACAGCCACACCGCGACCCACACCATCTTCACACACGAGCGCCACAGAAAATCCTACCGCGGCCACAAGTTGATCCCGTGAGCTCGGTGCACCATGGATCCATGACCCGGCGCACGGTGGACTCGGTCCACAGCGCCTAAGCCGCCGGCCTCGCCTTCGTGGGCCTAAAGCTTTCACCAAAGTCCAGCTTTCCACCCTGAATTCTCGTAGCCCATATCTCTTTCGGCCCGTTTCCAGCCCGTTAACCTTTTCCCTTTTTCTTTTCCCTTACCGCTATGTATTTATGTCATGTTTGAGAACCTTAATCAATGTATGGATGTGATATTCTCCTGAAATGAGTTCTGTACGTGATAGCTGTTGATTCTGGGACTATCACAAAGGTACAAGGAGTCGGATTCTCGTAATCGGGAATCCGGTTTCAATGGTACAGGGAGTCGGATTCTCAGTTTCGAGAATCCGGTTCGTTTCAATTGGTATCAGAGCCATACTTGACCGTAGTGCGCAGCCCTAGACTTGAAAACTAGGACAGAAGCTCTAACTAAGTCTGTTACTATATAAGAAATCCCTTGAACTATTATTATTCACACCTTGTGCTATTGTTCTCTCATCTAAACTTGCTAACTCTTGCTACTAACAACCCCTCTAACTATGTGACGGATGATAAGTTTTGTGCTCATCGTCGTGCCATAGTAGATATAGTCCATGACCACCACTGGACCAGCCACGATCTTAAGCCGAGTAGATGTGTTAATCTTCAAGGTTCCAGGAGTTGGCCTCAAGATAACACAAGTGTCTAAGGTGTAATGCTTTGATTGAGTGCTCGGTCCTTGTGGCTGTTCTTGTTGTTTTCCCGCTGTTCACCTTGAGTGTAGTATAGTGTTTAAGTCTTTCATCTGTGCAACTCCTACAATTAGTTACGAGTGCCTATCATCCTACCTGACCACCACTCATCTGGTTCGTGAATTTCAGAAAATGCCTATCCGAAGGTCGAGCCGTCTGCAAGACCGAATGGTGACGAAAGTGACCAACAGAAGTCATGCAATGAGCACACCAACACCAGAGAACAACACTTCAGAGGCCACAGAAATGGAAGGAGTGGAAGGATACACAGTGTTAGAGGCACCGGTGCCACCACCCGTCCCCGTAGCAGAAGTGATGACTGTTCAGACCCAGCTGATGCTACAGATGGCACAGGCCAATGCCCAGATGGTACAGGCAATGCAACAGTTCCAAGGAGATCTGAACCAGAACCAACATGGCCACCGCAAGGAAGACTTCCAGATGAAGATTGAAAGGTTCATCAGATTGAAGGCACCCACGTTTGACTACTCAGACGAGCCACTAGATGCTCATGACTGGCTCAGAACGATAGAGGCCAAGCTGGACTTGACCAATTACACCGATGAAGAGTGTGTAGCCCTAGCGGCACACCAGCAAGGAGCAGCTAAAGCTTGGTGGGAGAGCTACTGTGACTCTCACGAGAACCCAACACAGATCCCTTGGCTGGAGTTCTGCGAAGCTTTCAGAGAATACCACATTCCTGAACAAGTAATGGCAGACAAAGCAATGGAGTTCAGAACCATGAAACAAGAAAGTAGGTCAGTGGCAGAGTACGCTCGACACTTCGCTAAAATGTCGAGGTACGCCCCAGAGGAAGTTATCACCGAGAAGAAGAAACAATTTTGGTTTCAAAGAGGCTTGCATAGAGGACTTAGAATGGCACTTGCTTCTAGCAGTCACAGCTCACTTCGAGAGATGATTGACAGAGCCATAGCTGTAGAAAGGGAAAGAATTGACTTAGAAGACACTTGGAGAGTCAAGAAGAGAAAAGCCGAGCAACAGCACAACCTCAGGTTGAGTCAGAAACCAAGAAGTGGCCAGAGCAACATGCTCCGCAGTGGATTCCAGAAGAGCTTGAGCCAAGGAGGACTAGGTTTTGACAGAAGTGTAATCCTAACCACTGAGAACAAGACCAGCAACTACCCTGCTCAGGAAGGTTCGAACCAGAGGCAGAAAAATACACCTAGAGTTGACAGTGGCGCGGAAGATACCTGCTTTGTATGCGGAAAGCCAGATCACAAGTCGTTTGAATGTCCAGACAGAAAGCACAAGCAGTCCCTAGCTAAAACAACAACACCAGGCAGCCAGAAGAAGCAGCCGACCACAGCCCTCAGAGGCCGACTCAACCACATGACCAAGGAGGATACAGAGGATGCACCCGACGTGGTACTCGGAGAGTTTCTAGTGAATGGCACAAAAGCTCTAGTCTTATTTGATTCTGGTGCGACCGGATCATATATCTCATCAAGGTTTGCAATAGCGCAGTCTTTGCCAATGCGCTGGAGAGTCAAACCTATAACCACAACTTCTCCACTGGGAGAACTCAGATGCACCCATGAGTGCCCATCAGTCAGCATGGAACTAGGAGGACTAGTATTCTCAGCAGACCTGACAGTGTTGAAGTCAGATGGCATTGACGTGATCCTTGGCATGGATTGGTTGACAGCACACAAAGGAGTGATAAGTTGCTCGCCAAGGACAGTAGTGTTGACACACCCGAGCGGTCTGAAGGTGTCAGTCAAGCCACAGAAAGCAAAAGAAAGACCCAGGAAGCCTTCCATGAGAAAGTTTGTGTATAGTATCAAGGAAAAGACAATTGAGGAGGTGCCAGTAGTCTGTGAGTACCCAGATGTTTTCCCAGAAGAACTACCAGGCCTTCCACCTGACCGTGATGTAGAGTTCATAATTGAGTTGCAACCAGGCACAGGGCCAATTGCCAAGAGACCGTACAGAATGTCCGTGGAAGAACTTGAAGAATTGAAAAAGCAATTGAAAGAGATGTTGAGAAGTGGAGTGATCGAAAGCAGCTGAAAGAAATGCTAGAGGGTGGGGTGATTCGACCGAGTGCGTCCCCATGGGGATCGCCAGTACTGTTCGTGAAGAAAAAGGATGGTTCTATGCGCATGTGCGTAGACTATCGATCTCTGAACGTAGTGACTATCAAGAACAAGTACCCGCTACCTCGAATTGATGATTTGCTAGATTAGTTGAAGAAGGCAAAGTACTTCAGCAAGATAGACCTGAGATTAGGGTACCATCAGATGAAGATTAGAGAAGGAGACATTCCTAAGACAGCCTTCGTGACTCGATACGGACAGTACGAGTTCACAGTAGTGTCTTTTGGACTAACAAATGCCCCAGCTTACTTCATGAACATGATGAACAAAGTCTTCATGGAAGAATTGGACAAGTTTGTAGTGGTATTCATTGATGACATCTTGATCTACTCAGAAACAGCAGAAGAACATGAAGAGCACCTGCGCATAGTGCTAGAGAAGCTGAGACAGCACAAACTCTTTGGGAAGTTCAGCAAGTGTGAGTTTTGGTTGGAGAAAGTTGCCTTCTTGGGCCACGTGCTGACTGCTGAGGGCGTAGCAGTGGACCCCGAAAAGATTGAAGCAGTCTCCGAGTGGCAACAACCGAAGAGTGTCACAGAAATTCGAAGCTTCCTAGGCTTGGCAGGATACTACAGAAGATTCATTGAGAATTTCTCCAAGATTGCCAAGCCAATGACAGAATTGCTAAAGAACAACGTACCCTTCAAGTGGACAGACAAGTGCGAAGAAAGCTTCCAAGAGCTCAAACATAAGCTTACCACCACCCCAGTGTTGACTCTGACAGACATCCGGAAAGACTTTGTGGTATACTGTGATGCTTCGAGACAAGGTCTAGGATGTGTACTCATGCAAAAAGGCAAAGTGGTTGCATACGCTTCAAGGCAATTGAGGAAGCACGAAGAAAACTACCCCACCCACGACTTAGAACTAGCAGCAGTGGTTCATGCCTTAAAGATCTGGAGACACTATCTGATTGGCAACAAGTGTGACATCTACACTGATCATAAGAGCTTGAAATACTTCTTCATGCAGACAGAGCTGAATATGAGGCAGAGAAGGTGGTTGGAATTGATCAAGGACTACGACCTGGAGATACACTACCATCCAGGGAAAGCTAACGTAGTAGCAGATGCCCTGAGCCGTAAGAGCTACTGCAACACCTTAATGATGGAGGAGAGACATCCGGAGTTGATAAGAGAGCTGAACATGCTCAGACTTGAGGTAGTGGAAGAAGGCCAGCCAAAAGAGCTGAGAGTGAAATACAACTTGGAAGAACGCATCAGAAATGCTCAGAAAGACTGCCCAGAAATTCAAGAGCTGATTCAGGATATTCAACGTGGAGTAGCCCCAGACTTCCGTATTGATGCTCAAGGAACAGTATGGCTCAAGCAACGCATTTGCGTGCCGCAAGATGATAAAATCCGAAAGACCGTTCTGGCAGAAGCCCATAGCTCCAAGTATTCAATTCACCCAGGATGCACCAAGATGTACCAAGATCTAAAGGATCGTTTCTGGTGGAAGAAGATGAGAGAAGACATAGCTGAGTATGTTGCCAGGTGCGACTCCTGCCGAAGAATCAAGGCAGAACATCAGAGACCAGCAGGATTGCTTAAGCCACTGGAGATTCCAATGTGGAAGTGGGAAGACATCAGTATGGACTTCATAGTTGGACTACACCGCACTTAGAAGGGAAACGATGCCGTGGGTGATAGTAGATCGATTGACCAAAGTTGCCCATTTCATCCCAATCAAGGATTCCTTTATGGTACATAGGCTAGCAGAGCTTTACATAGACAACATTCTCAAGCTGCATGGGGCACCGAGAAGCATAGTGTCCGACAGAGGACCACAGTTCACAGCTCAGTTTTGGAGAAGCTTGCACAATGCAATTGGGACCACTCTGGAGTACAGCACAGCCTTTCACCCACAGACAGATGGTCAAACCGAAAGAGTGAACCAGATACTGGAAGATCTGTTATGAGCTTGTGTGCTAACCTACAGCAAGGACTGGGAAAAGAGTCTGTCATACGCAGAATTCTCTTACAACAACAGCTACCAAGCTAGTTTGAAAATGTCCCCATTTGAAGCCCTGTATGGAAGGAAATGCAGGACACCTTTGATGTGGTCTGAGGTGGGAGAGAGAACGTTCTTTGGCCCTGATTCAATTGTGGAAGCAGAAGAGAATGTGGCCAAGATCAGAGAGAACTTGAAGATTGCCCAGAGCAGGCAGAAAAGCTATGCAGATAAGAGAAGGAGGGACCTCGAGTTCAAAGAGGGAGACTTCGTATACCTGAAAGTGTCACCGCTCAGAGGCACCAAGAGATTCCATGTTAAAGGGAAGCTAGCCCCCAGATTTGTGGGACCCTACAAGATACTGCGAAGGATAGGCAAGCTAGCCTACGAGCTAGAGCTTCCAGATGACCTAGCAGGGGTACACCCAGTGTTCTATGTATCCCAGCTGAGACAGTGCTTGAGAGTGCTAGAGCAAGAAGTCAGGACAGAAGCTTTGGATCTGCAAGATACACTAGAGTACCTGGAGTACCCAGAGAAGATCTTGGACAGAGCAGTTAAAGAGACAAGGAGTATCTCCATTCCCTTCTGCAAGGTTCAGTGGAGCAACCACACAGAGAGGGAAGCAACTTGGGAGAAAGAGTCAGTGCTGAGAGAAAAGTACCCACACCTGTTTGGAGCAACCACACAGAGAGGGAAGCAACTTGGGAGAAAGAGTCAGTGCTGAGAGAAAAGTACCCAAATCTCGAGGACGAGATTCTCGTGAGGGGGGAAGACTGTAACATCCCGTAATTTTACGCAGGAATGTTGAATGCAAAAATCCGAATTTCAAAAATTTTCGGTGAATTGTTGTGCATGAGATCAAACTTATAAGATTGTCTTCTATTTTTTGCCCCCTTTATTCCTAGGCAAATTAAATTTAATTTAATTAAAATCAATTTGAAGTGCTAAGGATTAATTTAGGTGTGATTTGGTTTTTGTTGGGCTCTTGTTCTTTGTTTGGATTTGAATTCAAATCTTAAATTTGAATTCAAATCATTAACAACTAATTCCTAAACCCTTCAAACCCAGCTAACTGTTCGCGGGCCTAATCTAACCCCAAGTCTGAAACACACCCTTGATCTCTCGCTAAACAGCTAACCTAGCCCGGCCTGCTAACCAAACCCACGGCCATCTCCAAGTCTGGTTTCCACCCCTCAACTCCTGCAACCTAGCCCAGCCGGCCACTTCCTTTCTCTCTCTCCGCCGTAGCCCAACACCCTTTCGGCCCAGCAACCGGCCCATCTTCCATCGCGCCCCCTTCCTCCTTCCTTCTTTCGCTGCCAAGCGGACCCCACGCGTACAGTTTTCTTCCTTCTTCCCCTTTCTCTCTCGCGGCCGGCTGAGCACGCAGCCGCGCGCGTCCGTGAGCACCTCGAGCCAATCCCATCAACGACTGGGCGGCCCGTCCGATGCGCGCCGCGTGTCCGAGGCCGTGGACGCCCGAATCTCGCCGTCCGTGCCCTTCCAACCCTAGCGCCTGGTCCTATAAAACCACCGCCACAGCACCCCTGTCCCGGCCTTCGTGCCGATGTGTTTCTGCAGGACCTCGTCGCCGCTCTTTTTTTCCTTCCTTGCAAACCGCCGACGACCCTCTTGCAGCCGAGGCCGCCGTAGACCGGGATGCCGGCCCCTGCGCGCACGCCGAGGCCGTGTCGCGGCCGTGGGCAACCACGAGCACGCACACGAGCACCCGAAGCACCGCCGAGCCGTGGCGTGGCCCAGCGCGAACTGGAGTCCATGCGCACGCGTGCTGACCCCCAGCCGAGCCTAAACCCCGCGTCGATCGGTCGCCGCCTTCCCTGACCTGGCGCCATGGCCGCGCCGCCGCCCATTCTCGTCAGGGAGCCGCTCCGCCGGCCCGTGCTTTCCGTTTTCTTGCCAAACCTCTTCGCGAGACCAAGCCGAGTGTTTTCCCTTCGAAACCCAGCCTTGTCGGCCTCCCCTTGACGCTAACCGCCGTCGCCGTTGCCGCCGGTGGCGCGCACCAGAGCGCGCCGTCGCGCTCCCGTTCGCAGCCGGCCAAAGCCACACCGCGACCCACACCATCTTCACACACGAGCGCCACAGAAAATCCTGCCGTGGCCACAAGTTGATCCCGTGAGCTCGGTGCACCATGGATCCATGACCCGGCGCACGGTGGACTCGGTCCACAGCGCCTAAGCCGCCGGCCTCACCTTCGTGGGCCTAAAGCTTTCACCAAAGTCCAGCTTTCCACCCTGAATTCTCGTAGCCCATATCTCTTTTGGCCCGTTTCCAGCCCGTTAACCTTTTCCCTTTTTCTTTTCCCTTACCGCTATGTATTTATGTCATGTTTGAGAACCTTAATCAATGTATGGATGTGATATTCTCCTGAAATGAGTTCTGTACGTGATAGCTGTTGATTCTGGGCTATCACAAAGGTACAGGGAGTCGGATTCTCGTAATCGGGAATCCGGTTCGTTTCAATCCAATCGATCAAACACATTTATCTTTTATTATGTTTCGCATTACTTTTATCTCCAAACCCTAGCTCTTCCAACCTCCGTATCTGCTGTTCTTTTCTCGTCTCGACGACGTTTGAGGACGTTCTAGGTGGCCTGCCGACCTTAGAACAACCCTAGACTCTCAAGCTCCGACGGGGTCCCTTCCGAGCTCGAGGTTTTAGGTTTTCGCCGTCACACTATCAAAGAGCGGTCTGACCGGTTTCATAAGGCGGTCTGACCGGTTTCGCTTCAAGGCAGCGGCGACTTCGTTGGCGCGATCCCGTGTCAACATATTTTGGCGACTCCGCTGGGGAACGAAAATCAGGTTATCATGGCCGATTTGTCAAACCCTAGTGATACGACATCGTTTGATTGAGGAATATCAGCAAGAATATGGCAGAGCAGTTCAAAGTCTATTCTTGTCTTGCTACCATAAGACAGGACAAGGAGTCATCAAGATTAAAGAGTGGCAGCCACCATCGACCATCGCCCATATTAAAGGAGATACAATCTTCTGGTACTATATCTGCCCGTCTATCTACCTATGTTAAATTTTTTATTACTGAAGAGGATAAGGTAGATTTAATTCCTATTGATCTAGAGTTGGCTATTGAAAAGCCGACTAATACTATTATTGATCCTTGCAACTTGCCAAATTGTGATGTTGTTGGTCAAGAAATAAATCGGTCGTCTCTAGCCGAAATTGTTGATCCAAAATCCCCTAGCATGAGAATAGAAAGTGTGTCTAGTACTTCAACGCTCGGGGAGCAACAAAACAAAGGCAACGGTGCCGGTTGCATTGTGACCGGTCTGACCGGTTCTCAAACCGGTCTCACCGCCTCATCTAGGGTTTCGCAAAATAAATTAAAACCAAAGATGATTAAACCCAAAAAACCTAAGATTGGTGTTTGGAAAACCATTGAATTCAAAGGCCGTCATAAGCATCAAAGAGAAAAGCCGAAGTATAACAAAAAAACTTCCGGCTAAGTCTCAAAGACAAAAGATTGTTAATGATGCTAGTCAGTCTTAAAATTTCAAACAATCAAAATCTTCTCCTAGGGAGAAGTTCCATAATCGGAATCGGCAATGGAATAATTCTCACGAATCAATGTCGTTTCCACCATATGGATCACCTACACCGCAGCCATGGGAGTTTTGTTTTAATATGCCTTATTCTTATTCTTCTCCTTGGTATTATAATTCATATATGCCGTCTCTTTCTAGACATTTGTGTTCAGATTATATTACTTATAGGGAGCCGGTAATTAATAAGCCATCACCTATGCATAATGACCGTTTTGATCAAAAGAATCGGTCTACACAGAAAAATAAGCGCAAGGTGATCAAGCAAGTTTATCGTGTCAAAATAGATGGACGATTGAATAAAAATTTAGATTTGACACAAGATAAAGAAAAGCCGACCGTTGAAGAAACGTCGGCTAGTTTTGTTGCTCAAATTGTCCCCAATAGAGACCATACTTCAAATAATATAGCTGAACATCGCTCAAGTTCGGCTGGAGGGCAAGATAAAAGCAACCATAGCAGGACTGGTCTGACTGGTTCGTCAGATCAGTCTGACCGGTCTGAACTTGGGAAGTCTGGTGGTGCAAAGAATAGGATTAAGCCAACCTTTGAGGAGCTTCTGGATAAATACAAGAAAATATCTGCGCAAAAACAAAGCAATCAATTGTAAGGCAAACGAAGCAGGAGTTCTTCACCACCAAGATCAAGAAAGCATCAACGGTCGTCTTATTGGTTTTCGTCATTCATCCCGTCGATGCATGTACCATGGACTGAATATTCAGGTGTGTTTAATTCATGGTTTGGTCATAATTCTTGGCTGCCCTATTATAATTATCAATATGATGCACCAAGGAACTACGGTTGGCCTCAATGGCCATATCAAGATTTCAGTTATTAGATATATTGATGACCTGATCATTGAAGATTATTTTCTGGTACGCAAGTTTGCCAAAAAACAGGGGGGCATATGTTGACGACTAAAATTGGCAGGGCTGATTTCAGGTTTTATCCCATATTGTAACTCATCAGAAGGGGTACGACTTCCCCGACCTATGTAATAAAAGCTAAGGCCGATTGGGAAAGACACCCAATCGAATCTCTCAATTATACTTTTATCTTTTTACCTTTTGTTCTCTTCACCCAACTTTTCCAAACCCATGTGCTGTCCTTCTTCTGTCTCCATGGCATGAGGAGGCGCCCTAGCTGGCCTGCCGAGCCTAAGGCAAACCAAGGTGCGCCAGCCCCGACGGGGTCCCTCCCGGGCGGGCGTTCGTTGGTCTCTCGCCGGGCACCGCCGACGAGACCGGTCTGACCGGCTATCGTACCGGTCTGACCGACCTGCGTGGAGGAGTAGCAAGGAGCCCCTCCGTGCGCCGTACGTTAAGTGCGATTCGTGTGTTGAAGTGCGATTCGTGTGTTGGCCCCAAATTAACGTCAACAGAAGGGAACTAAACAGGGCCGTCTTTAATTCGTCTGCTCTATGCTGCTCAACAACACGTGACCCAACGTACATCGTGAGCTAATGAATCAAACAACATGGCGCAACCACTGATGATATACGGCGTATATCCGTTTCCTACGCATAGATGTTATCGCTGGCACGGTGATTCAGATGACACGGACGCAGAAGGATTTTTTTTTTTGGGTCGACAAGGCCTAGGCCACAGCTTTGCGCATATGCATGTTTCCATTTCTGTAATTACTAGCTAGAGGAAATTAAAGGCTCTGCCAGGCCTCGTAACTGTAATATAATCAGTTAAGAATCTAGACTGGCCATGATGGTCATCGATCGATCTTGCCGGATAATATACATATACCGGCCCGACGAATCCGAGATTTTCCTTATTTCCTCCTCTGTAATTTACCAGGAAGGAACAGCTGCGGGCTGCCGGATGGTTGTAAGTTAGGTCCCATGGCGCGTATATATATTAAATTATTAGTCGATCACCATCGTACATCAGTATATCTCACATATTATGTATATATACAGGATCAGTGCCCGCGCAATGGTTTCTTCCCTGAACGTTCTTTTGTGTCTCTGCCGCGCGCATCAGCCCCTTGCCGAGTGCCCCGCCCTCCATTGCTCCGCTGCTTCTAGCTAGGTGGTGAGTGTGACTAACTCCTCCATCTCCTCTCGCCAGTCACTCACATTCTCCCAGCGTGGGTATAGCTCGTTTGAGTCAGGTCAGGTCTCAGGTGGTGCTCGTTTGAGTTTTTTTTAGGACAATCACCCATCCTTATTAACTTTCAGAAAATTGGGTGATACAAACGCCGTCTGGTGGCTCCGAAAACCAAACATGTCTATCTAGAGATAAATAAGCACTACTCTTTACTACATTATGTGTATTCTTTTATTAGTATTCTCATGAACAAACACCGCCTCTCTGAAATCTTTAGCCCTTGCTTGGATCTCCTGGACGACGTGCTCATAAACACTCAGCCCTGCTCCTTGTATGCTTCCGATGATGCTCAAGCAATAGCTCGTTCGAGTGACTCGAGAGGATGGCTGCACGGGCGGGCCAGTCCGTCCATGCAGGCCCAGGACTACTCTGAATTTTGGGCCACAATTTCTTTTCACTAGTCAGATTCCGAAGGCCCAAGCCGAAAGACTGCTAAGAAGCTCAGCGGTGCTGCTGATGTCGCCACTGGCTTCTAGTAGAATATACAGAGGCTCGACTCGGCCAATGCAATCATATTGTGTACATAAAACAATGCAATCAACGAGCTCGGAACCTAACCAACACCTTCAGAAAGAATTCTTGCATCGTGCCCATCGACAAATTATATTATTAAGAACAGAGCCACGTCTACCAGCAGGTTATGTTATGTACAAGAAGGTCGACAGCATATCACAGAAATGGGGTGGGTTTTCTCCGCAGATACGACGACCCCTGCCTCTTGCTACTCGTCGAGAGGACAACGTCAACAAGTGCGAGATCGAAGAATAAAGCAACCCCGTACGCTGATTCGTCGAGAGGAGCTAGAACAACGCCGCGATCTAGCTAGCTGCCATCATGCATGAAATCAATAAGCGAATCCTCTCTAGCTTATATATACGCTAGCTAGCTAGGCTCGGCGCCACCCAAAATTGAATTGAACCACACACACGAGCACCGACCGCATGCGGCTGCACCAATGGCTGACGAGTACCTTGCTGTTGCCGGGGCGTTGCTGGGCCTTGCCTTCGTCTGCCCTCCGGCACCCGAGCAGCCGTTGCCGACCACCCCCGCAGGCGCCGCGGCCGCCGCCTTGATGGCGGTCGCCGTCTGCCTCGCCGTCCTCACCATCGTCGTCAGGCTCGCTACTGGTGGCGCCGTAGTCGTCATCAGATTGGACAAGCTACTGATCTCTGCAGCCACTGCGGCTGCGGCTGCTTCCGTTGCCCTACGGATAAGGGAAACCACGTACTAGCTATGCACCTGCCAATTATATATGCATGAATCATGTCTGGGCTTCGGGTGCATATCAAGATCCTTGGTGATATTTTTCTGGATCAATTGGAGATCAATGACGACATGTGTTGAACCGGGGGTGAAGCAAGCCTTTGGCGTCAAACTGATCTTAGATGCGTCAAGGGAATTGTGCTCTTCATGGTGCTATGATTTCTTCCTGCTTGTGTGTCGCATCGCATCTCACATGTTTGTTCTGCCGTTATATATGCCATGTTTATGTATTGTATGTATGTATGTATGTATGTTCTGTTTATGTTTTATGTTAATATGTGGCTTGGTTCCAAACATAACCCGTGGTCATTTGTATGTTGACATATTTTGCGGTTTGAAACATTTCTAATCTTCGATTCCTTGATTTTAATGTTTGTTCATTGTTTGGTTGATCTTTTTTTAGGGCAATCGTTTGGTTGATCTTTGCTTTTATCCTTGTGATATATATTAGGTTCAGGTCTACCAAAATAATTGGTTTTTGTTTGTTGAATGATTTTGATTCGCATGATTCTTATGATTTGGATTATGTAGGGCCTTAGATCTTACTAGCACATAGCCGACATATATTTGGATCATTATATCTCTGGCCTTTAGAGTACGATTGCTAGTGACTGCATAGCCATCATATATAGTCAGTCGAACACATCTACATCTTACTTAGCTACTATGTTAAATTTAACATAAGATTGGTTGCAGTTTACTGCTATTCTAATCGGGGCTTTAAAATGATATGAAAATATATTGGTTTTATGGTGTTCTTGCCTCTACTTTAAAGTGCAACTATAATTTTGCTCTCGTTTTTTTTAACTTTGTGGATTTTCCCTTTGTGGTCTTTTTGACCATTGACTAGGGGTAATTGACTTGTGAATAGTATACGATAAAATCATAAAGTAAAAAAACAAGGATAAAATTACAATTACACTTCAATATATATTTATATGCATGACCGGTTCAATTTTATTATGAACTATATAGAATATGTATATAACGTTGGTTTTCCAAACAAACTTGGCTGAAACTGTCTAGCCAGAGACACTCGGTCACTAACGGGTGGGTCTGGTTGCATTCAGACCACTGTAAAAAATAGCGTGCTATAGCGGCGCTATAGCGTGCTAATTGAAACGCCGCAACGCAATTGCACTTTTTGCGCTATTTGCGCTATTCGCACTGTAGCGCGCTATAGCGCCGCTATCCTGGAATAGCACCATAGCGCGCTATTCCGGCGCTATTGTCATTTGATTAGACCGGCCCATATGTTGATAAAAAAAAAGAAAAAAGAAAACAATCTGGCCCAAACTCTACCCTATCTGGTGCTTTTATGCCTTCATGGATGTATGGCTATATGCTTTTATGGCTATGGATTGTATTTGTATGCACTATGAACTCATGGATATATTATATATATATATATATATATAAATGAATATAACATGTTTTTTGTTTCCTGTATTTTTGAAACAAATAGCGCGCTATAGCGGCAGCATGACGCTACGGTGCATAGCTGCCGCTATAGCGCGGCCATAGCGGCGTTATAGCGTCCAATAGCGCCCAGAAATGGCTGACGCTATTTTTCATAGCACGCTATTTAAAACAAGGATTCAGACCATAGATCCATGCTCCCAAATTCCCACCCCAAAGTTCACTATGTAAAAAAAAATTATCATCACATCAAAATGCCGGCACATGCATGGAGTACTAAATATAGATAAAATCTAAAACTAATTGCACAATTTTGTTGTACTCTGCGAGACGAACATTTTGAGCCTAATTAATCAATTTTGGATAATTTTTCACACATACAAATGAAATGCTACAGTGTCGCAATGATTACGAAAAGACCCCAAACCCCCCAAATCCCCACCTCTATTTTGCATCTAAATACGGTGCCATATTACTGCAAAGAAGAGTTGCCCTAATTTATATGGATCTTTTTCTTCCGGTCCATTTAGACCATCCAAATATTGTATATCTTTGTAATTATAACAATAATTATGCCTGCAAAATTATATTTAGACCATTTAGTTCTTATCTATACTAAAAGGATCCTAAAGAATTGAAAACACCTCCCACCAAAAAAAACCCACCCCACCCTCTCACAAAGAACCCACCTGTCGGGCTTTGGTGGGAGGGAAAAACTAGAAAGCGTCAAAAATTTTCATGTTCCAGGCACTTTTAGTTGTTTCCGCGCTCGTTTTTTCACCCAAAAAAGGACCCACCTAAATATACCCACATTTATACCCACGTCTATACACAATTATCCCGTATTATTAATAGACCATAAATTGGAGAGTTTTTCTTTATATAAATAAATGCCAACTATTGAGTCCTAGAGAATTGAAAATACTTTCCACTAAAAAAACCCACTCACCCCATGTTCCACTAAAGTGACACTGTTTTTAGTACCTATATGTCATCAATAAACGTGCGTGGCACATGAGTTTAAACAAATGTATAGAAGAGAGTTTAGCAGGGCATTGCAACTATATTTTATATGTTATGTTTGATTTATTTTATACATACCTTTATTATTAATTGTGTGCAGCTAATGGTACGTGATGATTTTTCGGAAGTTTCGTGGACAATGCATGAGAAAAACAATTTAGACCAAAATTAAAATGTATGTTTTATGAGCAAACATAGATCATTAATCAATGAGGACATCAATGTTCAACATAAACAACCTACATCGTTAATTCGTTATTGTCATTCCCTCTACATTTTCTTTAAGATAACTCAAGAAAAACCTCGCTCCTTTAACTGAGAAAAGAAATTCAGTGAAATACAAAAGTTGACCTAGCAGTTTCGTAATTCTAACACCAAAACATAAGAAAAATACCAAAATGGCCTAGGAGTAGAAAAGGATTTGCTCGTGCCCGCCTCACACCAAAACTAGTGATTAACGCGCGCCCAGCGCGCGGCCGATGAGAATGCAATATCATACGCTGAATTTATGGCATAAAAACATTCTACTATAAACTTATTTATTAAGCTACAGACATGATATCACAAAAATTCACATAAAAAATATATGAGTTCATCAAGCTATAGATGATAGAGTTCCATAACAATTAAGTTGAATATTAACAGATACATATTACATACAAACAAAGGGTTCAATAGGATTCCATGCAACCATATATTACATATTGGAGCCATACGGTTATTGTTCAAATAATAAAGGGTTTCACACAGTCATATATTATATAACGGACAATAGTTGCGGGGTGCTCTCATAGTAGAAACATTGGTGATTGCTGATAATTGTTGGTGAAACAGCCTGTATATAACGGAAGAAAAGAAGATGCCACTGAGATATGAGAATGAAATTGCAATGCATTATATTAGTATTTTGGTTGATTTTATAAAGATTGTACCAGCATAGATGTTTTGGCAGGCGGAATCTGATAAATAAAAAGGTTTGCGATAAGTTAAAATATTTAGTGGGAAAAGAATACGTAGAATAAGCACCTATTCATACCTGGGTAAGCGTAACTCTCAAGGCCGTCACCGCTGCTAGAACTGGCGGTGTTATTGATACGCCTGTACTCAGTTTTAGGTACCTATTTCTTTTGTTTTTGTGAGGACCAGAAGACTTAGATTATTTTTTTCTTTTTTTGGCCATCGACCTCGGTCTTCTCGGAAGGAACCCTGTATAGAAGAAATGAAAATATGAAATATTCAGTTTTTTAAGAATTACCAGTAAGTGCGACATACAGAGAGAACCTAAGATGTTTAGAAAGTGACCACTTGATAATCATGTTTATGAAAGGTGACAATTGTATAACTTGCCACCACTGGGAAAACTGTACCAAACCGATAAAATTCAAGGCATGAGTAGTTCAATTTTTACGCATTACTTAATGCTTCAATCAAGTCTATTGTGATATGTTCTAGTAATAATTAGACTGCAAAGAGAAGAGAGGATCAATGTAGGGAATGAAAAATCTTACCAAAATAGTCATCTTCCATTATTTCTTTAGCATATGACAAGAATGAGATCAGCATGCTGCAGAAGGGGCAGACCTGAAACAGAACACCATGTCATCAAGAGTAGCACCTGAGGTTGGAGCTGAACTGCGAAATCCAAAAAACAGAAGTATGAGTATGATTCAAAGTAAAAAAAAAGAGAGGGGGGAAGACAGGGTGCTTGACCATCAATTAAACAACGGTGAAAAGACATTAAAACTAAGAGGTTTTAATCCTGAAATAAAATTAGTAGTATTCAATGCTGTGCATCAGAAGCCCTGATTGTAGACATCAAGGAATAACTCAATCATAGTTTGCAAATTATAGAGTGCTTTCGCAAAAAACAAAATTATAGAGTGAACTCTTATGAAGCTTCCGCCAGGTCAAGGGCCTAGAAATGTTTCAATCTAATCCTCTCTTATTGATGCACCGACGGTGGCTCAAATAGGCCGCCAGGTCAAGGGCCCAGAAATGTTTCAATCTAATCCTCTCTTATTGATGCACCGACGGTGGCTCAAATAGGTCGGCAGCGGCCCGCTCCCAGCTACCTTCAGGTGCATGTATATCAGAAGGCAACCTTTAAATGATCTTAGATTTTAAAAACAAAAATGAAAATAAACCGAGACAATAAAAGGATTATGACAGACTTTACCGATCAAGAAAAAAATTGCAATCTAATGTTCTAAGCAGGATAATGCATCATCTATCGGAGTATATTAGCAGGCACTGAAGAGAAGAATGCCATAACATCCGTACGGTATATAACTAAACACAGAAGATAAAGGGAAAGTAGAGAGAAAACTTATTACTTACCAAGATGTTATCACATGATTCTGAGAGAAATCATCTTCACCAGGAACAGCAAAATAAAGGATCTTAAGGCCAGTCACTAATCCACGAAATAGAAAAAATCTTTATATAATTTGTCATATTCCTTTTCCATAAAGCCGCATATCGGTCTCATGGGAACCGATCATCATGTTTTCATATTTCCTCCTTACCAGGTTACATGGACACATAAGTAGTCTGTAATATAGATACCAAAATATCTTTTGCCTCATTTTGCAATACAAAAAAAATAAGTGCAGGAAAATCTGCAATTATGGATGCAGAAAGAATTAAGTTTTATTTCTGATTTTGAGAAGTAAAGGACTCTATCACTGAAATGGAGGCTAAAGGAATCTATCACTGAACACAGGGAAGATACCTTCATGAGGTTAAAAAGCTTGTGCTTTGCTTCAGGAACAATCCGGCAAAGTTATAGCATCTACAATTGAAGGAACAATCTTGGGTACTTTGCACCTAAAGGACATATTTGAGCTACAATTTTAAGAACCAAAACAAAGAAGGGCTTCTACTTTCTTAGTCTAGGCTGTTACAGTAACCTACTATATTTCCGCTCATCATTATGCAGGCTACCAATTTCCATGTCACTGTTCCTGAAGAATTGCTTGCCTGATGGTAAACTTTTTCATATCAGCATGGGAAAGAAAGCATGTGCGATAAGATGTGTCCAGCAAACATGAGAACAAAGTGTCGTACTTAGGAGATGGTTCATGCATAAAGTCTGATATGACCACAGTGAATAAATTTGTGTGCCTTCCATACAAAAAAAATTGCATGAATAGATTTGAAATGAAAGAAAGAAACAGCATCATTGGGAATTATCCTAAGCAAAGAAAGTAGCAACATTCAGTAGAACTACAAACATGATTATTTGTTACTGTAATGAAATTGTAGCATGTCACTGACAACAAGGGAAAATTGCATAACACGGCATATCAACAAATAAAGAAACTGAACCGGTGGAGTTTCGCTGAACATGGTCCAGCACCTCGCCAAAAAAAGAGCATGATCTAGCAGCTCGCCTACGGCAGCTCTTTAACTTAAGTCAAGCGGCTTTTCCAGTGGCTAAATGTCAGCCAAAGCACCACCTACACAGACAATACGTCACAGGCAGCTGATTACCGACCTAGGCAAAGGGACAATGGATTTTTTTCCGAAGTTTCTGTAGTTTTTATCTGCAGAACAAAGAGTAAAGGAGCAGCAATAAACTTACCGAGAGGCCACGATGTGCAGGAGCTCAAAACAACACAACATTAATAACTTAGCTTTAGCGGATGCTGCAGAGCATCCAAGCATCAAGCCTAACAACACTAAAAAGCCACATCTCAAATGAAGCATCAGAACATATAAGTATGTATATTTGAGAAAAAGAAGAGTTCATAGAACAACCATACTAAACACTCAGTACGCAGCAGTGAATACCTGAAAAGAAATTAATACCATATACTGTCATACCATCAGGAGTAACATAGCAGAGCAGAACCCACCCAATGCACACAACACACCGCCGATGGATATAGTCAACAAGAGTTAAATGACTTAAATTAGACCCTGTACCATATTTAAAAGGAGTAAAGAACAGCCACCATTAAGCCCACACCAAATGGAGCAGCCAGAACACTAACCAAATTAGGATGAATTGAAGGAATAGTTGCTTTGCTGATATGGTAAGCAGAAAAAACATGTGCCACAAGCATAAAATAGTTACATATGTGCAGTAAGGCACAAAGACAAACCAAATTATGGAAACAGACACTGTCATACATTCATACTGTAAAGAAGCATGGATGGTAAAATTATGTAGCAAGAAAACAATGTCCCATTCTATGGGTCCACTATATTTGCATTAATAGCTGAATGGAAGAAATCAGATAATGATATTGAACTATTTCAACAATTTTCAAAGTTGAACTAAATCTGCAGTTTGGAATAACTACATGGAATTGCCCATAGCCAAGTAAAATTAATGCATACAACCAATCAAAATTAATGGAAGCAGTAAATAGAATTTTTTGAATTGATATAGACTATAGAAATAAAAAAACCTATCACATGTATAACATGCTTACCTTAGGATCGGTTGAAGTGATAGGATTGCAGTCTATTGAGTGTTGTAGGTGCTGCTGCTGCTTCTGCTTGCCAGCTCCTGTGTTGAAATCATCCATGTACGGTTAGTGGGTGAGGCAGCGACAAACGTGAAGGTCACCATATTAGCTATCCCGTTGTAGTATTCTTCTGCTCATCAAAGCAATAGCTTCATCGGAGTATGGTTCACCTTTACCAGGACACCGAACGCCAGATAATGAGAAGGCAATACTGCAAGTCTCCATAGGAATTGTTAATTTGAAACTCTGCAAGTCTCCATAGGGATTGTTAGTTTGAATCGATGGTCGCTGCAAGAAAGGAAGGAAATCTTTGGCCTTCTTTACAGATACCAAACCATACAAGAACCACACTGATAGGTTAATGATGGTGCATAAGAATTTCAAAATCAAAACTAATCGAACAAACGAAGAAAACTTGCAGTTGTAGGGATTTTGTGCAAAATGTAAGCATACATTATGTAATTGCAGTGGTCTAGTCCTTCTGATTCCTGTAGATTTGGTAGTGGAAAAATGATCATGACTCGTTACTGAAGGCATACATTATTGAGGAGCATATACCTATACCTTTAAAGTTGAATGCTCAATGATCTCAGAAATTTTGGCTATGAACTAAATAGCATGGAGTACTATAGCACAAAAATAACAGGTAGTTCGGGCAGGTATTCTTAAACTGCTTAAATAACCAGAGGTATCCCTGATTCCTGGGCAGCAACAGTATGGTACAGATGCATCCTACACAGGTTAGAAATCACGATAGCAAAATATCATAAATGAACACAAATCAGTGATTGAAGAGGAGAGGATGAGCAGCAACTACATACCCTTGCCATAGAAAACGTCCAGATGCGGGTCGAGGTGAACACCATGGGAGAAGCAGCTGAGGAGAGCAGCGCGAGGAGAAGAAAAGTGGAGGCCTGGTACGGAGGTGCCGACGGCAGCGGCGGCAGCTTCCGTGTTGGTGGAGGTGCAGAGGAGCGCAGTGCCCCTGGGCGACGAAGCTGGCAAGGAAGGGAAGGGTTGGAGGGAGCGCACTGGGCATGCATTTACCTTCCGGGGCGGGGTCTACGGCAGCCGGCTGCGGCGGCGGCAGCGCTGCCGTGTTGGCGGAGGCGCCGTCGTACCGACGAGCACAGAGGCCGGGCGACGAGGTCGCGACTCTGCCGGAGGACTACGGGAGGGCGAGACGGCGTGCGCTGGAGCCGTGGAGGTCAAATGTCGTGACTCCGGATCGGAGGCGGAGATAGAGGCGTCGGCCTCGGCGTCGAGGTCGCCGTGGCCCGCTTCCGCGGCGCGCCTACCTTCTGCGGCCACCGCCCGCCTTCTGCGGGCATCAGCGCCGCGCGCCGAGCGATCCTTCCGCAGCCACCATCGCCACGCGCCGCGCCCGCCTTCCGCGGCCGCCGCCGTAGCGGAAGCCGCTCGCACACCTCTCGAAGCGGAAGGGCAGCCGTCCGCGGCGCTTTGGAGGAGGCAGAGGGGCGCCGACGGCGCGACGTGACGCGACGCGATGGCGGGGCTTGCGCTGGGACGGGTGGAGGGGGCCGGCGCAGGTGCCCGCTAGCAGAGGGGAGTAGCCCAGAGGAGTGAGGGAGGGAGGGAGAGAGAGACAGCGGCGAAGGCGGCCGGCGCGGCGCCCGCTTCGTTTTATGCAAAATTACCGAGGGGAGGCGGAGGGTGGTGAGGGAGGGGAGATGCGCTGGCGGGCCGGGGAGGAGGGAGTCGGCGGGAGGCGGGGACGGGCGGCAGCGGCCGGGGGAGGCGGAGCAGAGGGGCGGCGACGGGGAGACGGGCGATGAGGCGTTTTTTTATTGAGGGCCGGCGTCGATGGAGTCGCGCGAGATGGGAGGGAAGGAAATAGGACGGAGGGAGACGAAGCAATGCACAGCGCTCTAGAACCAGTGAATCCACCGGGCGCTTCGCGAGGCTTCCGACCGATCAACGCGCAGCACGTAGCAGCTGAGAAGTGGAGGCGCCACAGAAAAAACAAGCCGCCGGATTAAAATCGAAGGGTGAATTTTTTTTTACTGTGTCCTGCCTGGCCTTGCGCCGGAGCCGCCCCGTTTCATATGTACTCCAGTAATGTAGCCTCCCCACGTGTCAGCTATGCTCGTGCCCGTCTCACACCTGCCCGCCATTCCCGCCGCCTCCTGCACACGCGTCGTCAGCTCGCTCCGCCGCCCGCAGCCGATCCCGACCCAATCAAACCCTCTCAATCTCAGCTCAGCAGACAGCAGCCACCGCCCACCGCCCTGCCCACGCCGCGCCGCGCCGCCGCAACACGGAGCAGCAGCCCACGCGCATGGATCCCGACCAGGTCGCCGCCGCTGGGGCCCAGCACGAGGACCTCGGCGACGCCACCACGTCCGCAGACGGTGGCGGCGGCAGCGGCGACAGCTGGGCGCGCGCGCTGCTCCGCCGGGGATGGGACCTGTCGCGGAAGGCCGCCATCGCCGGCGTCGCGGCCACGGCGGCGCCCGTCGTGGCCCCGCCCCTGCTCATCCTGTCCGTCGCCGGCGTCGCGCTGTCCTTCCCCTTCGCCGCCTACCTCGCCAGCATCGTCGCCACGGAGCGCCTCATGGGCGCCCTGCTGCTGCCGCCGCCGCCGCCGCTCCGCACCCAGCCATACTACCACGCCTGCGACCTCGACGGTGATGAGTTCTTGGACGCATCAGAAGCGCCCGGCGGCGACTACTGGAGCGAGACGGACGACGATGGCATCGTGGAGGAAAACAAGAGCTACTCGTCGTTGCCTCTGTCGCGGCATCCTCATCTCTCCGAGGAACCGGTGCCGGCATGGAGTACGATGCCAGAAGGTGAATTTCGTTTCCAAGAATTAGGCCAGGAGCCATTTGTGTTGGATGATAGGGAACAGAAAGAGGAGGACGATGACTATATTACCATGGAGGCGCTGCCCCGGCCGGGTTTTGATGATTCGAGATCAGCAGCACCGGAGTTCTACGAGGAAGACAATATGGTTCATGGAATCGTAGAAACTCCGGTTGCTGCTGAAGAACCAGTCCAAGAGCTATCTGTATCAGACAGTGGGGATAAAACAGAGGATGGCAAGGGCACAGGTACAGAGGAAATGGAGTCTTGCAAGGAGATGGTGTCACTGGGCATCGGCATTGATACCGCTGAAGTGAGTGACTACACTTTGCCGGACGATAACACGCTGCAGAGTAAGATAGAAGGTGATGTAACGGCAGAGATGGCGCAGGAGGAAGTGAATAGTGGCGCCAATCTTGCTGCAGAGGAGGTGGTTGGTGTGCAAATGGTTGCCATTGCTACTGAACTGCCAGAATTTGAGCCGCTAAACCCGAGTGATCTTGTGCCTCAGGAGTCGCAGGAGATGGCTGAAGCTGTGTATGTTGATGATGTTCTCGGGAGTACTTCGACAGAAGCCATTGTACTGGATATTGGTGATACAAATACAGAGAGTGTGGAGCACAATGGCGAGGGACATGTTTCTAGTGTTGTCTCAGTGGTGACCGTGGATGATGTCGCTGATCTAGGTTGCAGTACGAGCACACCGGATGTCCTAAACGTCATTGATGATATGATGAATGTTGAGAGTAGGCCAGATGTTGACCACTCTAATCAGACAACTGGTGTGGAACACATACGGGAGAACAAGGGGTTCGAGGAGAAAGATCTAGTTGAGGACAAGGTAAAGTCGTTCCATGTTTCCTGGTTCACTCCATCATTTAAAAATTCTATAAATTTCTTTTTATCCATAATGGTTATATCAATCTTGTTTTATGCAAAATTACTTGGTCGTCCTATCTGGTATTGTTTATCGGTAGAATTCACTTCAACCTTGTGAACTTGGTTAGAATTGACCTCATGCGCAATATGAAATGTGTTTACTGGGCTGTAAATTTGTAAAAATAATTGACATCTGTAAAGATGCCGACTAAAATTTGTTTGTGAAAAAATTGGCAGTCGGCGAAAACAAAGGATAGCAAAAGCATGGATATCAAGATGCCTACTAGGAGCATGTCACCACAAGACATTGATGTTTCTAAATCGCAAGTAGTGCCCGATGATCAGAGCAAGAGAGAAGATGAAGTAAAGGTAGAGATGGTGCTGGAAGAAGTGACGAGTACTACTGATCCTGTTACTAGGGAGGTGGTTGGCGTGCGAGTGGACATTATTGCTAGTGGAAGTGAGTCACTGCCACTGAGTGACCTTGTGGCACAAGAGTTACAGGAAGTGAGTGAAACTGCAATTGTTGATGATGTTCAGGGAAGTACTGTAAGGGGAGAGATTGTGAAGGATGTTGATGATAAAAACACAGAAAGCGTGGAGCACCACAGTGAGGGAGGTGCTTGCAGTTTTGTCTCAGGGTCTTCTGTGGTGACTATGGATGATGCTGAAGGTGTAATGTCCAATAGGAGCACATCTTATGTCACTGCCATCAGCGAAGATATGACAAGTGCTGAAGGTAGGCCAGATGTTGAGGATTCTCATGAAACGACTGGCTTTGAATACAAGCTGACAGATGAAGGCAAGAGGAAGGTGGTAGCTGAGGACAGGGTGAGTTAGTGACATATTTTTCTCTTATTTTCCATGGTTCGCTTCATTATTCAAACCGTCTATGAATTTCTTATTTAGAACTTGTTATTATATGGAAAAACACCATCAGTGTGGTGTAGTCATGGATGAGTGACCCTACCCACCAGAATCTGGTGTCCACCTATTTAGATGCTTGTGAATTTAATGGCTGCCTGCATTCCTAGTTGGGTAGTCAATCTAAAGGAATTTGTTATTATGTTGTCACTACACTGAGTGGGCCTCAAATAAAATAACATTACTTTATCTTTCTATGTTTATATAAACCTTAGTAGTTCTGTTAAAACAGCTTATGTCTACTTTTTTCATCATAAAAGGCTAAAGTTTCATTGGCAAAGAGGAGTAAGGATATCAATAACATTGATGGTATTTTTTAGTCCTGCTTATTTCGTGTTCCCTTCATTTGAGAGCTCTAATTTGAAGATTTCCAAGCTCTCATTCATAGAAAACTAAGACCACATTCGTCATGAGCTAGCGAAGTTAGATACAACCATAGTGAAATCAAATCCCACGGCATAGCAGGAGAAGTATTGTTTGTACAATAGTGTGTTTCAATTGCTAGAACTATGTGTTGATAAACAGAATAATTTTTTGCTGTCGTAGTTCTAAACTTTTTTTGCCAGGCCTAGTTTCTTTTGGCAGTTACTGTACTGGTGGGAACTTTCAAAAACCGCCGGAATCAGGTGTTAAACACAATGTATATTTGCGAGGACACAATGAAAAATATTGTCTCTTCTAGTCTTTCTTCTACTCCCTCCGTCCCAAAATATAAGCATTTCTCAATTTCTGCGCATCACTTTTGATCGCTCGTCTTATTCAAATTTTTTTAAAAATATAAAAAATATTATGATATGCTTAAAATATATACAATGATAAAACATGTCATAACAAAAAAAATAATATTTTTATAAATTTTTTGAATAAGACGAGCGGTCAAACATGGATAGAAAAAGTCAACAAATGCTTATATTTCGGGACAGAGGGAGTAATACCTTTTTACTCAATAATTTGTTCTTACCAACAACTAAGGAAAAGACAGTAGTCACATGACCAGGATACATGGCGTAAAGGAAAGAATGGTAACGATGATGGCAGGAGAGAGAAAAAATAACTAGTTCAAAGCTTGGTTGTTATCTCAATTTTTTTATTGCTTCATGCCATGAGACAGCATGGAACAAATGAAGTTAATAACTGCTAATCTATGGCCATCAACAAGCAATGAACAATTTACTGATTGATGGCTCTTTTCTTCGAAGCCGTAATTTGCCTAGCATGATCCATAATCGTCTATGCTTCCTTCTTTATTAACATGAAAGCATAACTATCACTTGTTTCCACCAGGACAACAATACAGAGGAACAGTTGAGGGAGCAGCTTGATACACTAAGAACAATAACAGGGTACCGCCCGGCGACATCTTTGACTCTTGAAGCCGAGCTTGCCGGGCTATACATATTTGTGGGCGTGGAACCTCCTGTCAGCTCGAGGGATGCCTCAGACCTGACAGAGATCAACATGAAACTCCGGTTATTGAAATCGATCATAGGAGTGGAGTGAAGATCTTAAGAGGGAATTGAATTCTCAGGAGGTCTGTGGTGGTGTACAAAGCATAAATTTCAGCAGCCCACGGTCCATGCCGCACATGAACTCTGTTAGACAATTGAGACCTGTGTATCCCATTCTCTGTTTTCCTGAGAATACGTGCCTACAGTTCCTGTTCTATGTGGTCCTCTCTCGAAATGTTTTCCGGCCTCAACTGTTACCGTAAACTTTTACATATGGTGGAAAGCTTCCTCTTTTTACGAGACTCAAATTGAGCTATGGTTTTGGCTTATTTAGCCACTAGCAGTCACATCCCTGAGAATCAGTCGCTCCAAATCAGCACCATCCGCTGTTGCAACAATCCTATGTCGGCCTATTCTGGTGGTTGGTGCTGGTTTTGCTGAGAGAAAAACACTCATGGCAAGCGGGCAGGGCGATAATTATATATCGAGGCAGCCACACTACTGCCGATTGAGGTGTTCTGCAGGATCAAACTTGATTTCGTCCATGGTGGGATTGTGCTCCACGGAGTTCACAACGTCTCGCTCTTATCTAACACTACCTCTAGCTGTCCCAAATTATAAATCATTTGAGCTTCAATAGTTCTAAATTATAATTTTTTGGTTTTTCTTGATACGTAATATTTACTAAGCAAATTTCAACGTCCTCACTGTTTTTGCTACAAACTCTGTGATTGTTATGATATATGGTAAAATTAGTGTCTATTTATGTGCATGCATTGAGATTTAAGGCACCATGTACTATAAAAGCCTGGTCAATCCACAGTTCACAATGATTTAAAATTCTCATACGTTTACCAGCAAACGTGTAAAAACAAAGGAACTTTTTGGCATTTCGTTCATTTGAACTCTGGGGCCAAAGCCTTGTGTTGGAGTCATCGAGCACCTGACTATAATGCCAAATACCAACCAACCTGACGTGAATAGTTAAACTCCTTAATCCGCACCTAAACTATCGTTCCTAGTCATCACTACTCGTAAGTAAGAGCGTGGCACCACACAAAGCAACTACACTCACCCCCGGTTCAGGATCGGAGCTGAAGCTGGGCCTCATGGGGCCGCCGGCGACACATCCCCCCTTCGCCTACCTCGACCTCCCCCCGACCCCACAAGTCGATGATTCGTCCTCGCATGGCGACGATCTTGTTCTCCCGCACATAGCGCGCTTCCTCATGGAGGAGAATGACATCGACGACGAGCTAACGTACCAGCTGTACGCCGCCGACCACCCCGCCGTGCTGTTCCAGGCGCAGCAGCCCTTCGCCCAGATCCTCTCCGACGCCGCCTCTGATGATGCATGGGCCGGTAGCTCCGCCGCCGACGAGCTCTCCCCACCACTGCAGTCGGCGACGGCAGCCAACTACTCCACCGGCAACCAAGGCAACAACCCGGTCGCAGCCTCTGATTTGAGCAACGGGGAAGCGGCGGAGCCAAGTAGCAGTAACTTTGTGCCAGGCAAGAGGAGGTGTACGGATTCGGACGTGGTAAGCACGAGCATGGCGTTCCTCAGAGGCATGGAGGAGGCCAGCAAGTTCTTGCCAAGAGACATGAACACGGTGGACGGTACGACGGCGGGCCGGAGGCGGCGGCTTGACCTTGACGAGGCCGTGGTGGAGATCAGCACGGGCCGAAGCACCGGCACCTGCCGGGATCACCGACGACACCGGGCGCCGCCTCGCCGACTGCGCCCGCCGGCTCGGCGTCCCGTTCAAGTTCCACGGCATCGCAGCTCGATCCGAGGACGTCCGTCCCGAGCACCTGGACATCGACGCCGGCGAGGTGCTCGTCGTGAACAGCTTCCTCCACTTCAGGTCCCTGATGGACGAGAGCGTGGTCGTGGACCGGCCGAACCCCAGGGACACGGTGCTGGGCGCCATCGGAGAGATGAAGCCCAAGGTGTTCGTGCACGCCGTCGTGAACGGCGACTACTCCGCCGCGATCTTCACGACGCGGTTCCGGGCGGCGCTGCACAACTACGCGGCGCTGTTCGACATGCTGGAGGCCACGGCGGCGCTGCGGGGGGAGGGCGACGACGAGGCCGGGAGGATGGCGGTGGAGCAGGAGGTGCTGGCGCGGTGGGCGGTGAACACCATCGCCTGCGAGGGCGCCGACAGGGTGGAGAGGGCGCAGACGTACAGGCAGTGGCATGCCCGGAGCCGGCGGGCGGGGCTCAGGCAGCTGCCGTTGGATCCGGGCATTGTTGAGATGGTGAGGGAGAAGGTGAGGAGTGAGTCACACGAATGTTCCATGATCGACGTGGATGAAGGGTGGCTTCTCCATGGGTGGAAAGGGAGGGTGCTCTACGCCATTTCCACGTGGACATCAGACGAGAAATAATATGGATAGATATCCCCAGTCACCGGCCTTCTTTGGACGATACAGCCGGCAAATCAAGTCCCCTTGAAACCATCATAACGTGGCTTGTCACATTTTGCTAGACAGTTGGCTTGTGCTCGTTGAGACATCGAGCCGACAACTCAATTTGGATGAATAAGAAAACGAGCTAAAAGTCTAGTATATTTTAGAAAACTAGCAAGAACGCACGGCCGACACGCGTTTAATAAAATCGATTTTTTTATTAACGATGAGGAGTCCTGATAGTAGTTGGCCAGATACCGTATTGGTTGTTTCTTTTTCACGGACTGTTTAGTCAAACTCTTAAAAACAGGAGGGGTAATGTTTCAATATTTTGTGGGCCCATCGACCCTCGAAAGTTTGGATCTTTATAGTTTAGTATAGATAGGCCTTAGCCTAGCTTTATATAAAGCAGTAGATTATCTGCTGGGTTACCAGCTTTTACAGATCAAAGATTCGTGAAAGCAAACTTCCCCCAAAGTTAAGTTCATCTAAAGATCCTCTAGCAAAAAACAAAGAAAAGGATACAGACCAAAAGAAACCTTTACAAAGAACTTCTAAAACCCCCTCCACTCTCTAATCTGTCCTCATCTAAACCAAACAACAACTCAATCACCACTACTTTCACGCTGCCGCAACACCAACAGTCGGCCCCGCAAACTTGCAATATCATTGTCCAACGTCAGTATGTCTTCCCCCTGCTCAGTATCTTCCATCTCTACATAAAAGAAACAATACAGAATATTACCACTTTGGGTGAGGCTATTATAATATTATTGAACACGAAATCATTACGGATTGGAAAAAGTCCAATTTGATGCCCTCAAGTACAAGGTAGGTCCAAATAACCTCCTAAACAATAGAAAGATTTACTTAACCCCTTAGTTTTATTAAAACAGATCACAACACACTATTGATGCACAAGTAATACCAGAGTTGCTGATTTGATAGGTTTATAAGCTGATTTTGCTGAGTAGGGTTGACATGTCAGCATTTAACATGGCAGGTACATTTAGGTCCAGGCCGCCCCCTCCTGTCTGCGTGTCGCCGCCTTTTGATTCCCCATCGCTATGATGGTGGCAGTCTGTGCTCTCGGGTTTGCTTTTTGGGCTGGTGGATACTTTAATCCTGAGGACCATGTGTGTCCGATGACCGATGGATAGTCGCTTCTCAGTGTGATGAGTGATTGACAACGTTGTGTGAACTGACTCTTGGCTGAGTATTGCAGGTGTTCGATGCGGCTGGATTTGCGTTGGTGCAGGTGAAGAACAAGCGCGAAAGGTCTCCGAGGAGTGGAGACAAGTAGGCTTGGTTCGAGGGACCCGGTGACCAGACGAGATCGAGTGCGGTCGGCATGGTGCAAGAAAAGCAAGACGAAGTCGAAGTCTTGGAGCCGGTGCAAGGTAGCGGCTGACGACCGAAGCTTGCACGCGGGGTTTGATGGTTGGGCCACAAAACCATCGGAGGAGGGTTTCTCGGTTTGGGCCTCAAAACTGAGTCCGAAGGCCCAACGTGACGGAGACGGTGATCCGGGCGCGTTCGGGAAGCTTCGAAGCGGGGGACACGCGGCGGGATCCGGGAGCTTGCATCGGAGGGAAGCAAGACCGGATGGGTGGCTTCTTCCAAAATTGCCCCTGAGGGGTGTGTATCTTGTTTTATGTTTGTAGGGGTAGTTTGGTCCTTTGCCATCTCCAGGTGACTTAATATATATAGGGGTAGAGGGGGATGGCATGAGTAACTCTTTGGAACCCTAGCTTATTTTCTTTCTTCCTCTCTCTTTAGGCTAGCCCGTGCTTCATGTTGATCTTAGCGGGAGGATGTTTGGGAGGTTGCTACCCTTGTATAGAATCTGACCTTTGTTTGTTGGAATGAAATCTTGTGCTAGTGATTGACGGTCCGCACGTTCTTGGCGGACGGTCCGCCGTGTTCCCGGACGGTCCGCATGTGATTGGCGGACGGTCCGAGAAGAGGCTTTCGCTTCTGGTGTCACTGTTTCCTTGACGGACGGTCCGTCTCGTTCCCCCGGACGGTCCGCGACACTGGCGGACGGTACGCGGTAGAGCCTCGGACGGTCCGTTTTTCGCCTGAAGTCTCTGGAGATTCGGAGAGGGTTCTCGGACGGTCCGCCTTGTCTAGCCGGATGGTCCGCCCTGACCACGGACTGTCCGCGACCCCTGTGCGGACGGTCCGCCCAGACTCAGACAGTCAGCAAGGGTTTTGTTGTGCTTCCGCTTTCATGTGTTGTTCTCGCTTGTTCCTAGGGTAGGTAGGTCCGCTGTGACTACGCTATCTTGGCAAGTTTGTGAGGAATCTTTGGATAGTGATTTTTGGGATATAGGCCGAATTTCGAGAAGAAATTTTTTTTTATCGGCTCCCATTCACTCCCCCCCTCTCTGGTCGCCGTATCGATCCTTCAGTAAGACTCTTATAGCTCCCCTGCTTGTTCGATAGAAAATAGGATTAGTATGAGATATCCACAATATATTGGAACCCATACAAAATTTGGATGATGGAAAGAACAACCGGAATTGAACAACAGCAGCAAAAGATAGATTTAGGTCTGCTGTTGAAGGGGCTCGATTCACAGATTCATATGTGGAGACTGGAGACGATGGGATCGGTTCACAAGTATCACATGTTTGTTCAACCGCCAAACCACTCACACACTAAACTTCAAAAGACAAAGCATCTTAAATAAGCTGGATAGATGTTTTCCTTTGAATTTTTGTCAGGTCCTTCGTCCCCAAGTTCTAGAAAAACCAACTGCAAGAGAGCTATCGAAGCACCAACTTGGCATTTGCACAAGAGTTCACTAGCCGTAATTGTAATCTCTTATAACAACACAAGTCCTTTCAACGGGACAATACAACAACAATCGAGAGTACTTACAAGGCATATCGAGTGACCAAAGATAAAAATGAAAGGCCGCGAGTATATCCGACAGTTACACCAGGATATTCTACAGTGACATTTTTACAGGTCCAAGCCATCCAGTCCAAGACCAGCAAGTGGATAGCTTTCAAGGCATTCATCTCAAGTGAAAAACAATCGATGCAATCTTGAGGGTAGGCCTTAGACAACCATCAGGTAACATATCACTTGTAGTCTAGATCGGGACCCATTCCAGTTCTAACTCCAAATCACCAGATTCTACGTTCTGCAGCTTTAGGTGCACCTCCTGTTTTACCTTGCCCCCTGCAACATTGACGGTGCTATCTTTCAACAGGGCATTGTCTTTGGTCATGAACCACCTTCCAATCTGCATATCGCCAAGGCGCGAAGTATCTCCAAAGGCCATAACGGCTGTGATCATTGGCTGGAGATCTATCTCTGCTTCACCCATGATATCATCGGCAGAGAATGTATCATGGTCATACACTTCCTGCAAATCGAGATTATGCGTAGTATTTTATGTCATTAAAAGCCAGCAGCTTCTGTCTTCAAGCCTTATATGTATAATGATGTTTAAGTGGCTTTCTAGTTGTTTCACTCCATTGTTATTAACTTATTATGTGATTGAATTGAGGAAATTACCCTAAGAACAGTACTATAATTCCTTACACCGTTAACATATTATACTTTCTTGAATTGGAATCCTTTGACTAAGAGGAAAATAATATAAAGGGTGCAAATGATAAAACTTACTAGTTTTAGAGGTCCATGATTTCGAGGTATAGATATCTTAAGAACCTCATTCCATACTGGATTCAGATCACTCTTTTTAACCGTTGTTTGAGCTTTCTGAAATTAGGAGTGATAGTTGAATAATTTA
>OAMR01000324.1:128870-233868 GCA_900205405.1 Echinochloa crus-galli
TCCGCGTGACCTCCTCGGACAGTCCGTGACACTGGCGGACGGTCCGCGGTAGTAGCTCAGACAGTCCGCGAAAGGGCCTGGAGCTACTGGAGATTTGAGGTGATTTTACGGACGGTCCGCCTTGTCTAGACGGATGGTCCGCCGTGACCACGGACAGTCCGCGACCCCTGTGCGGACGGTCCGAGCTGACCCAGGCAGATTGCGAATCATTTTGGTTTTTGAGTTGTGCTTCCGCTTGTTAATTTGTTCTAGCTTGTTCCTAGGGTTGGTAGGTCCGCTGTGACTACGCTACCTTGGCAAGCCTGTGAGGAATCTTTGGCGAGTGACTTTGGGACATAGGCCGAGTTTCGAGAAGAAATTTTATCGGCTCCCATTCACTCCCCCCCTCTCTGGTCGCCACTTCGATCCTTCAATTGGTATCAGAGCCGGTTACGGATCTTCGTGATTCTAACCAGTCTTAAGATCCAAAGAAGATGGCGTACGCCGGAAAGGGTTCGGGTCCTCCACTCTTCGATGGGAAGAACTATAGGATGCGGTCGGTTCGCATGGGAGCTTTCCTCCGAAGCAAGGGACAGTTGATATGGGATACCACTCTTGATACTACCTATGTCATCCCTGCTACGAGGGTAACCCAGGAGGCTAGGGACAAGTTTGAGGCAAATGCAAAAGCCGTTGACTTCTTGTTCAAAGCGCTCGACGAGCATGAATTCAATCGTGTGATCAAAGAGCATCTTGCTTGTAAGATCTGGGAGAAGTTAGCAATCGCTCATGGTGGAGATAGAAGGCTCGGCTCTTTTTGACTTACCGGAGGGAATATGAGAACTTCACTCATTTGTTCGGTGAGTCGATAGATGCCATGTTCCAGAGGTTCACCGTGATTGTGAACAACATGAGAGCCAATATCGCCGAACTTCCGTACACAGACCATGATATGGCCATTAAGCTGTTATATTGCTTGGATAGGGATGTGTGGGCTGCAAAGTTTGAGGCGATTACAGAATCTGATGCTTATGAGACACTCACAGTCGATGGGTTGTTCTCTAAGCTCAAGTCCTCAGAGGTTGATAGGATTGCTAGAGCCAAGCTTGAGAACCCGACTGATCCTCATAGTCTGGCTCTGATAGGTGGTTCTAGTTCTAGGTCAGGTGCTAACTCTTCACGACAGTTCGCTTTGTCTTTGCTTGTGTCTTTGCCAGATGAAGAGTTCGAGGTGCTGAGCGAGGAGGATCTCGCGCTGCTGACAAGGAGGTTCGGGCGCATGTAAGAGAACCACAAGAGTACAAGGCGCATTGGGAGTACGTGCTACAGATGCGGCAAGATGGGGCACTTCATCGCCGAGTGCCCGGAGCCAGCTGAGCCCGACCGCAAGCAGTACAAGAAGAAGGACGAAGACCACAAGCACAAACACAAGTACAAGTACAAGCACAAGAACCGAGCTATGGTGGCCGGTGCAAGCGACGTCGACACAAGTTCAAGCAACTCTTCGTCAAGCTCAAGCAGTGAGGATGAAGATCAAGGTCGACGCCGGAGGGACGATGCCAAGAACTTCAACGGCTTGGCGTGCATGGCGTCCCGAGGCTTCTGCACCATGGCGCACAACTCCGACAACAAGAAGAGTACAAGAGAAGATTCTGAGTCAGAGTCTGAGGATGAGGTAAATCGAGATCCCAACTTCTTGTTAGAGAAAATTCTAGGTTGAATGAATTGCTTGATAATCGTGATGATGTGCTTCGTAAGACCAACAAGGAGAAGAGGGAGTTTAGATCGTTGCTTGGTGAGTATAAGGTGAAGGTTGTTGAACTTGAATCTCTGCTTGTTGCCTCTAAAGAACAAATTGCTAATCTTAAACTTTCACTTGCTAAATCTCAATCTGAAATTGATGCCATGAAAACTGCTCCTGTTGTTTCTGATGAGCATGCTTGCACTGATTGTGATGCCATAATGAATGAATTGATTGAGTACAAGAAAAAGCATGTGTCTAAAGTTGAAGAATGTGACTTGCTTAAGTCAAATCTTAAAGAATTAAAATCTAGACCTGCTTTGCTTGGAGCTTGTACTTCTTGTCCTGTCTTGCATGCTAAACTTGATGATGCTCACACTAAAATCAAATTTCTTGAAAGTTCTTTGAATTCTTCTGTCAAGCATGCCTGTTCTACTTGTGAAGAAACTGCTTTGAGGATTCTTGAACTTGAGCATCATGTTAATCGTGTGCAAAATGAGAACTATGAATTGCGAAAATGTTTGGGCTGGTTGTCAAGTCGTGAACCTCAATTAAGCATGATGATTGCTAAGTTCAGAAGAGCTGATGGTTGTGGTCTTGATTCAGAGTTGGTTGTTATGAATGAGGGAATGATTTGTGAGGGTGTGCCCTTTCCACCACAAAATGTCCCATCCAAGAATACCTTTGAACCTAAGCCCAACCACTTGAGAAACAAGCTTGACACCACTCCAGATCCACCAGAATTCCCACCTCAAACCAACAACTTCCAAAAGAAAGTGATCTTTGTGGGAGAGACGAGTGTTGAGGGAGAGACTAGTGGTCTCAAACCTAGTGAGAAGCCTAAGCAAAAAGAAGATCCAAAGCCTAAACCAAGAGAAGATCCAAAGCCAAGGCCAGTCCGCTACCACTGTGGGTTTTTTCGATTCCTAGAGAGGATGCTCGTGGCTTTGCTCCTCGTGGGAGAGTTCCTCAGAGACGTGGTGGTTTTGCCAGGCGTCCTCCTCCTCGTGGTCAGTACGAGTTCAGGAGAGACGACCGTGGTTTTGGTTACCGGAGGGAGCCTGGACCGCGTTTTCCCCCGCGTGGTGTTCCTCCGGTTAGGCGTGAGAGGTTTCCACAGTTTGATAGGTTTGGTAGAGTGGATTTTGCTAACCCTTCTTTTGAGCAGATGGCTCAGCACTGGTTTAACTTTTTCTGTTCTAACCCCAGTGTTGAGTCGTTTGCTCATTCTTGATCTCGCTTTTGATTTTGCAGGTGGGAGGCTTGAGGAGCTTGTGGTTGATTGACTCCGATTGCTCTCGAAACATGATGCTTACGAGACACTCACAGTCGATGGGCTGTTCTCTAAGCTTAAGTCCTCAGAGGTCGATAGGTTCTTTGGATGATTTCTACCTTGAGTGACTTTGGTAGTGCTCTCAGAAGGTGATATTCAGGTGAGCGAGAAGTTTGTGTTGAAGCGTGTTGCTCTTGTCAAGTCGCTTGGCTTTAATTTGCTTTCGGTTTCTCAGCTGCTTGACGAGGGCTTTGAGGTTCGGTTTGTTAGTGGTGCTTCTCGGATTCTTGATTCTTGAGGTGATCTTGTTTGCATGATCATTCCCGAGAGTCAAGTTTTCGTTGCTGATTTCTCGAGGTCCTTTGGTGCTGCTCGTTGTCTTATTGCTGGTTCCTCTTCTGAGCTTTGGAACTGGCATAGGAGGTTGGGTCATTTGAGCTTCGACTTGCTCTCTCGTTTGAGCAGTCTTGACCTTATCCGAGGATTGGCAAAGCTTCGATTTGAGAAGGATTTGGTTTGTGCACCTTGTAGGCATGGCAAGATGGTCGCTACTTCCCACCCATCTTTGACCGATGTGATGACTGAGCGTTCTGGGGAGCTTTTACATATGGACTTGGTTGGTCCAGCTCGCGTTCGCTCAGTCGGTGGGAAGTGGTATGTCCTTGTGATAGTGGACGACTATTCTCGCTATACCTGGGTGTAATTCTTGGCGGCTAAGGATGAGACGTTTGGTTTTGTTCGAGATCTGGTCTTGAGGTTGAAAAATGAGCGAAATGGAGATGCCATACGAGCTATACGCAGTGACAATGGCACGGAATTTAAGAATGCTCATTTTGAGGCTTTCTGTCGTGACCTTGGTCTTGAGCATCAGTTTTCCTCGCCTTATGTCACTTGTCAGAATGGTGTTGTGGAAAGAAAGAATCGGACCATTTGTACAATGGCCAGGACGATGCTCGATGAGCATAGGACTCCTAGAAAGTATTGGGCCGAGGCGGTGAGCACCGCGTGCTATGTGTCTAATCGGATTTTCCTTCGTGCCTTCAAGAAGAAGACTTGCTATGAGCTCTTTCATGGTAGAACCCCCAAGGTGAGTCACTTTCGAGTTTTCGGTTGCAAGTGCTTCATTCTCAAGAAAGGTAATCTAGATAAGTTCGAGTCTCGGTCTCATGATGGTATCTTCTTTGGTTATGCTAATCATTCTAGAGCATATCGTGTGCTCAATCTTGCCACTAACCAAATCATGGAGTGGGTCAAAGACCATTGTATCATTGTGAATGTTTAGCCCATGAGTTAATTTGTGTAGAGTGTGCAGGTGATGAAGAAATGGGACAGACGATCTTTGAAGACAAGGATGGAGATGTTGAAGAGGATGATGGAGATGACGCTCCTCCAATGGTCCATGTACCTACTACTTCCACTACGACGACTACGGTTGACGATGGTCCATCCACCACTTCGACATCAACTCATGTACATGGAGATCAAGTGGAAGCAGCTGTTGAGGGGGAGACGATTTCAGTGCGCGAGGCACCAAGACACATTCAAGCTCGCCATCCTTCCTCGTGGATCATAGGAGACATTGATGAGCGTACTACACGGTCAAGGTCAAGGAACACATCTCACTTTGCTCATTCTGCTTTTGTTGCTTCTTTTGAGCCCAAAGATGTTGGACATGCTTTATCTGATGCGAATTGGGTCAATGCCATGCACGAAGAGCTTGAGAACTTTGAGAGGAATGAGGTGTGGGAACTAGTTGAACCTCCACCAAATTGCCATCCTATAGGTACCAAATGAGTATGGAAAAACAAACAGGGTGAGAGTGGTGAGGTTGTGAGAAACAAAGCAAGGTTGGTTGCCCAGGGGTTTTCACAAAAAGAGGGAATTGATTATGAGGAGACATTTGCTCCTGTTGCCCGTTTGGAGGCAATTCGGATCCTTCTAGCATTTGCCATTGCTAAAGGGTTCAAGTTGCACCAAATGGATGTGAAGAGTGCCTTCTTGAATGGGGTGATTGAAGAAGAAGTGTATGTGAGACAACCACCTGGGTTTGAGAGTGAGAGATACCCACACTGAGTGTACAAACTCCACCGAGCACTATATGGCCTCAAGCAAGCACCTAGAGCGTGGTATGGGATATTGAGAGGGTTCTTGCTGAGTAAAGGGTTTGTGATGGGCACCGTTGATAAGACCTTGTTCTTGCTTCGTGTTGGCAAAGACATCTTGATCGTTCAGATTTACGTAGATGACATTATCTTTGGTGGCTCCTCTAATGCTCTTGTTGCAAAGTTTTCTGAAGATATGAGCAGGGAATTTGAAATGTTGATGATGGGAGAACTACAATACTTCCTCGGGCTGCAGATCAAGCAAGTCAAGGACTGGACTTTTGTCCATCAAGCCAAGTACACGAAGGATTTGCTGAAGAAGTTCGAGATGGCGGATGCAAAGCCATTGTCCACTCCCACGTTGACTACAACAGCTTTGGATGCGGATGAAGACGGAGAACCGGTGGACCAGAAGAAGTACCGGAGCATGATCGGCTCCCTCTTGTACCTGACGGCAACGAGGCCGGACATACACTTCGCCGTGCGTCTGTGCGCTCGTTTTCAGGCTTCACCAAGGACATCTCATCACCAGGCGGTGAAGAGAATCATGAGGTACCTTCGTTTCACTTCTGAGCTGGGTTTGTGGTACTCTGCCTTCTCCACACTCACAATACACGGATACTCCGATGCGGATTTTGCTGGGTGTCGGATGGACCGCAAGTCCACTTCTGGGACTTGTCAGTTCCTTGGTTCCTCTTTGGTCTCTTGGTCTTCTCGCAAACAATCAAGTGTAGCCCAATCCACAACCGAAGCCGAGTATATAGCCGCAGTGGTCCAGCTCGCGTTCGCTCAGTCCCTTTGGATGATTTCTACCTTGAGTGACTTTGGTTTGAGTTATACCCGAGTTCCACTTCTATGTGATAGCACAAGTGCCATTAGCGTTGCCAAAAATCCCGTGCTCCACTCCAAAACCAAGCATATAGAAGTGAGATACCATTTATTGAGAGACCATGTTGAGAAAGGCCGAATTGAGCTATCCCATGTGCCTACCCAAAACCAACTAGCCGATATCCTCACTAAACCGCTTGACCAAGCTACTTTTGCCCGTTTGCGAGGGGAGCTCGGGGTGTGTTTTCCCTTCTGAGTTGGTTTTTAGAGGCTCTTTATACTATATGTATATACCTTGGTAGGCTAGTCATCTTGTTCTTGATAACTTTGTAATATATATGTTATTGTGCATCTTGTATCATTTGCATTTGCATATGTATATTATTGTGTGCATTTGTTCATACCTTGCATTTTAGAACAAGCTTCTCTCATATGGATTGATCACTCTAATTTGCTACTCTTGAGCTTGTGGACGTGCTAGTAGTCCTTGTGGTAACTAGCAAAGCTCTTGATATCATTGTTGTTTACACATGTGAGTTTACTAATTTTTGGATAAGAAATGAAAAATTGAATCTCACCCATGAGTGGATGAATTACCATGACTTGTTCTTGCCTAAATGCTTGTTAATGCTTAGGTTGTGTTTGGAAATCTTTGTCTTGCAAATTGGGTCAAAGACCATTGTATCATTATGAATGTTTAGCCCATGAGTTAATTTATGGAGAGGCATAAGCTTCTTTTTGCCGCAAAGGCATTTATTCCGAGATAAAAGTATCTTTTATCCCGAAATTGTGCTTATGCTTGTAAAATATGCTATTCATGTCATTTGTGCTATATTGAATATATTTTGGGTGCTAAACCGTTGCATGTTGTCTACCAAAGTGAAGTCACTTATTTAGAAGTAGACACATGGCTCGGTGGCTTTGACATGACATGAGTTATCTTATGGGTGTTCATGATGATCTTTTGCTAAGAATTGATGACCTTGCTCAACCTTTGTATGATCATGTTCATTTTGGTTCGAATATGTCATGGCTATGATTTCTCTCATGTGGTGAGAACTTTTGTAAAATTGCTCAACTTGCACTCAAATTGATCCAATGCTTATTCAATGATGAAATCTTGTTGGCGATGCTTTTCCATCATCTAGGACTATCTTGCATGCTCATTTGCTCACTTGTAGCATCTTATAGTGCTCATTGCATATTTGAGAAGCTCTAGGTTGTGTTATTTTGCATTTTGTGCCTTGATTCATGCATTGGCAACAAGGGGGAGAAATTCATGCATTTGTGCAGGGGGAGCTACTTGGTAAGTATTCACATGGGTATGCACTTGTCCAGGGGGAGCTACTTGTTGTATGTTGCTCTTATTTCGTTGCTGTTCCGATGTTGTTCAAGCTTGATGTCTCGGTTGTGTTGAGCCGTTGCCCTTGTCTTAGGGGACCGAGATTTTCTTGCTTTGGTTGGGAGCTTGGTTTGGCGCTTGTTTGGCGCTTTGGTGTGTTGGGTTGCATTTGTTGTCTAAATCGTATCCAGTTTTACATTCACTATCTATGTGTGCTATGTGTGTTGTCAATGCACTCATCAAGGGAGAGATTGAGGACCATGTGTGTCCGATGACCGATGGATGGTCGCTTCTCAGTGTGATAAGTGATTGACAACGTTGTGTGGACTGACTCTTGGCCTAGTACTGCAGGTGTTGGTGCGACTTGGTTTGCGTTGGTGCAGGTGAAGAACAAGCGCAAAAGGTCTCCGAGGAGTGGAGACGAGTAGGCTTGGTTCGAGGGACCCGGTGGCCAGACGAGATCGAGTGCGGTCGGCATGGTGCAAGAAAAGCAAGACGAAGTCGAAGACTTGGAGCCGGTGCAAGGTAGCGGCTGACGACCGAAGCTTGCACGCGGGGTTTGATGGTTGGGCCACAAAACCATCGGAGGAGGGTTTTCGGTTTGGGCCTCAAAACCGAGCCCGAAGGCCCAACGTGACGGAGACGGTGATCCGGGCACGTTCGGGAAGCTTCGAAGCGGTGGACACGCGGCGGGATCCGGGAGCTTGCGTCGGAGGGAAGCAAGACCGGATGGACGGCGTGCCTGGCCGGGAGAAATATCTGCCTTATTCCAAAATTGTCCCTGAGGGGTGTGTATCTTGTTTTATGTTTGTAGGGGTAGTTTGGTCTTTTGCCATCTCCAGGTGACTTAATATATATAGGGGTAGAGGGGGATGGCAACTCAACTCTTGAAACCCTAGCTCATTTTCTCTCTTGCTCTCTCTCTAATCTCTCTCTAGGCTAGCTTGTGCTTCATGTAAAATCCGAGCGGGTGGATGATGGGAGGTTGCTAGCCTTGTATAGAATCTGACCTTTGTTTGTTGGAATGAAATCTTGTGCTAGTTGAATCTCTTTGTTTCTCCCCGAGTTCATTTTTGGGTCATTTTCTTGTTCATCTCGATTCGTCGTTTCTAGACCGTTTGGCTTCGGATTTGTTTGTGGGGATCATGGATGAGTGCCTTGCGCCTCTTTGTGTATGATCATGCCCCCTCAAACGCCGGGAATCGGTCTCGATTTGATGTTTTTGGGATGAACTCGTGGTAGGTGTGTTCTTCCATGTGATCCGCGATTTCTTGGTTTGTAGAGAGTTAGAGGTCGAGATTTTTGGGGCATAGCTTCACTTTAGGGTGCTAATCATCTCCCCAAAGTTTCGTCTCAAGAGCTCTAGCCGTTTGGGAGATCCAGTGATGGATTTGGGGGAGTTGACTCGCGGGTTACTGTAGCTGTTCTTCCTATTCATCCGTCGGGCCTCGCGGACGGTCCGCACGTTCTTGGTGGACGGTCGCCGTGTTCCCGGACGGTCCGCATGTGATTGGCGGACGGCCCGAGAAGAGGCTTTCGCTTCTGGTGTCACTGTTTCCTTGACGGACGGTCCGTCTCGTTCCCCCGGACGGTCCGCGACACTGGCGGACGGTCCGCGGTAGAGGCTCGGACGGTCCGTTTTTCGCCTGAAGTCTCTGGAGATTCGGAGAGGGTTCTCGGACGGTCCGCCTTGTTTAGCCGGACGGTCCGCCCTGACCATGGACTGTCCGCGACCCCTGTGCGGACGGTCCGCCCAGACTAAGACAGTCAGCAAGGGTTTTGTTGTGCTTCCGCTTTCATGTGTTGTTCTCGCTTGTTCCTAGGGTAGGTAGGTCCGCTGTGACTACGCTATCTTTGCAAGTTTGTGAGGAATCTTTGGATAGTGATTTTTGGGATATAGGCCGAATTTCGAGAAGAAATTTTATCGGCTCCCATTCACTCCCCCGTCGCCGTATCGATCCATCAAATCCATTTAACTACCTGGATAAATTATCAGTTTAATTTCAGTATAGATTGTTAATTTCACCACTCCTCACTGCAAGATGTAAAATACATTGATATTCTCGGATCGCCGATATTTTTAGCAAAAATAAGAACAGCAAGTTCGTTTCACATTCTTGACACAGCAAGTTGCAAGAATGCATTGGTGTTCTGATTTCACATTCTTCAGGGCAAAAACAAGCACTGCAGGTTCATTTTACATTGCTCATTCACTTTGTTGCAGTTACAGTCACTTCACTACATTGTTGTCAGGGATACAGCTCATTACAGTACCAGTAAACTACACAAGCACACACAATTCAGCATCCTTCACTGCAGATCCAAATAATGATGCACTGCAATGCATCAATCTTTCAAACGAGTTGTTGGTTTTTCTTGTCGCTTTAGCCTTCTTGAGAAGTTGATACTGATGCATCATCAGCCACTTGCAATCTATCCTAGACATCACAACACATAAGGACAGTCCCATGCATATGGATGCCGCAATTAGTCGAGCGCATACAAATTCAGCATATGACCCAAAGAGATACAACCCTATTCTAGCAGTGTCATCAATAATGCACAGTCACGGGGAATTAAAGCAAACATATCTTGAGTTCAATAGAAAAATTCACGTATCAAGCGATTACTGAAGCCAAGTGTATTATTCTGTTAGATACAAATATTTACCAAAGGAACAATTCATTGAACACCTATCAAGCATTCTGTAGAGTAATTAGCTAATCATAGACATATAGCGGCGGAGCTAAGGGAGCTAGGGGGCTCTAGCCCCCCTACCCATCTATAACCCATAGGGATGAAGAAGAGAAGTGAAAGGGAGAGGAGAAATGAAAGGGAGAGGAGGAGAGGAAGAAGCATGAGAGGATCAGCCCCCCACCCCTAGGGGGAAATCCAGCCTCCGCCACTATAGAGACGGAGGGAGGGAGCTACATGGCGGAGGCCAGGTAGGGCCAGGTGCTACGCAGTACTGAAACATATGATGAGAAGTGAAGAAAGGAATACCAAAGAAGGGGGGAGTTTGAACTTATATGTCACTGTGCCATGTTGGATGTTAACATGTCAATCCCAATAAGCCAAATCACCTTCTAAACCTGTCAAATCAGCAACTCTAGTATTACTTGTGCACCAAAGGTGTGTTGTGATCTGGTTTAATAAAATTAAGGGGTTAAGTAAACCTTTCTATTGTTTAGGGGTTATTTGGACCTACCTTATACTTAAGGGTGCTAACTTGGACTTTTTCCTTGCCATAAAAGTCCAATATATCTCAGCTCATCGAAAACTCAAAACATCATATGCGGCTGAGGAACTCAACAATTAATCAACATATATAGGGACTGCTTCCAAGTTCCAAACGTTGACGAGCAATTTGATTCAGCGGCGGAATACAATCAGCTGCTGTTAATCGATTTTCCGGAGAGCTCAGCAAAGCAAGCCAGCTGTTGTTTCTGGTTAGTTAGCTTTTTATTTTTGAGGGAATTCTGGTTAGTTAGCTTGTCGTCTCATGCCATGGCCCATGACATGTTCCCTGATGAACTGAATCAAAAAGAAATGTTTTGGGCTGGGCGGCGCATTTTCTTTTTTTTGGAAATCTGGGCGGCCGCATTGGCGCAGCTAGCAGTGTCCTGGACTCCTGGCTGCTAGCCCAAGAACGAAACGGCCTGTCCCATTCTACTAGAGGCCGTCGGGTCACTCGGTCAGCACGCTGCAGAGGCAAAGCGTCGAACAGATGGCGCGCATCCTTCGCCGCGCGCTCTCGCACACCGCCGCCGCCGCCGGCGGCAGCGCGGGCCCCCGAGTCGCCGCCGCATTCGGTTCCACTTCCTCCCCATCCTCCGCCGCCGTGCCTCTGCGCTCTCCCCTGGACGACCGACTTCTCCGCCTCCTCCGCTCCGAGATCACCTACCTCGCGGAGCGCAGCCCTCCCTACCAGGTAATTTCCTCCCTCCCCCTTTCCATTCCCCGCGCACGATTCGCTTCTCGCGTTCGCGGCAAGGCCCAACCCACACGGCTTCCTCGTCTTCCCGCAGCCGCCGAGGAGCTTCAAGTCGTTCGCCGTGGAGGACCGCCCGGGGGAGCAGTGGGTGCGCCTCCGCTCCCGCGCCGGGGCGGATGAGGTGGTCAAGGTCGAGGCCACCATGTTCGACGGCGCCGCGGAGCCGCTCCCCGACGACGCGCCCCTCTTCCGCCGCGTCGAGTCCCTGGAGCGCGGCCCGCGCCTCCACCTCAGCCTCATCGCCGAGGTCACCCGGGGCGACCGCGTCCTCGGCTTCATCTGCTCCGCCTGGCCCGACGCGCTCGCCGTCCGCCACGTGCTCACCCTCAGGGCTGGCAGCGGCGGCGGCGCCAGCAGTCATGGCGGTCGCGGTGGACGCGATTTCGTGTATGGATTAGGATTATTGTCCGTGCACGAAAGTTCAATTTGGTTCTCTGTTTCCTGAGGTTTGTGTGGTTTGATTCACAGGAAGCTGGGTGCCGAGGAGAGGGAAGCCGTGACGAAGTTCTTGAAGGAGAGGGAGGTGGATGAGGAGCTCGCTGAATTCTTGCACGATTACATGGCGAACAAGGAGAAGATGGAGCAGCTCCGGTGGTTGAAGACTGTTAAATCATTCCTCGACAAGTAGGATAAGAACACCCACTGCAGGTAATATGGGTGATGTGTATGGACATATCCTTGATTCTAGGTAAATTTTAGTATTCTCAGCCCGAGTAGAAATGAATTCAAGTAAAGCTTGATGGCAGAATTGCTTGAGAAGTATAATTAATTAGTTGGCCATGAGAAATGGTATCTGGTCACAAGCCATAAACACATATTGTGGGTATTGACGATAGGGTTTCCTAGAAGTCTAGCTGGGGAAATGGTGAAGAGCAAAGTCAATATTCGCAAAAAGACCCCCGAGATCTGAATCTTGTTGCATGTTTCAAAAAAACCGATAAGCCACGGCTCTCCGCCCCTGACCCCCGAGATCTGAATCTCGCCGGCCCCCTCCCTCCCGTCTCCGGCGAGCTCGCCGCAGCGGGTAGGGAGTGGGGCCCTCCGCTCTCTTGCCTATTTATAGCTAGTAGTTGTAGTCTTGTTTGCCTTTGTGCTTGTGTGCCTTCATGGCTTTGTCCCGGCCTATCGTCGCCTCCGCTGCCGGTGTTGTCGTCGCCGGGGTTTTCCTCGGTGTCTTCCTCGCCGCTGCCGTCGTCGACCTTCAGGTTAGTGGTAATAAAATAAATCCTTCCTCCACCTTTGCAGGTCTCCTCCCCTTCATCCCCCCACCCGCAACCGCCGTCGAGATCTGCCCCTTTCCACTGATGTTCCACCGCCGCCTGCTCCCCTGTATGTTCAGCAGCCTCTAGTTCTGCTGCTCTTTTTCTTCACTAGGCAGCTTCCTCTCTGGTGCTGGTTTGACTCTTCCGCCTCCATTTGGGATCCCGGTTCGTGCTTCTTCAACCTCCGGCAACGGCTACACTTGAATCCTTCGGTTGCCGGTGAGTCCCGTCTTCATTGGCACGACCGTCCCTTCAACCGTCGCTTGGCGCGGTTCGTCCACCCCGGCGTATGCCTCGTCCTCGAAGCCTCTGCGCTTTTTCGCCGGCGGCCAGGTCTCCACCACCACCGTCTCCGTCGAAGCTGTTTCCCTATCCAGAAGTTGCAGGACTTTGTTGTAATCAGGATCTCTTTTGAGGTCTTCTTTGTAACTTGGCTGTTGATTTAATATAATATGTGTTGTTGTCAAAAAAAAGATATTCGCAAAAAAAAAGCAAAGTTAATCTAGTTAGCAGCTTTTTAGCAGTCGAGAATGCTGATATTTGAAGACTTTGAAGGCCTGGATAACTCACCTTGTCTTCAGGCCTTGTTGGTGTTGGATAAAAGAGAAAAGCAACAACTGACATCAGCTTTGTTGATACAATTATACCTATGGCCAGTCCTGTTTTGGAAACTCAAGTTTAGTTTTTGGTTTCAACCTGCAGTGCATGTAGTCTACTATGACTGTCAAACGATATGCACCCATTTACTCTCAGAAAGTCCATACTCCAGAAACATGTTCCTCTGTTGCCTCTATCTTGGAAATCTTCAGCTTCTGTTTCTAGAATGAGGATTTTTTTTTTTGAGGAACTAGAACGAGGAATTGATACAACTATATATATACCTGATCACCTGTTTTCTGTTTGGAAACATTTACTATTATATATCAACAATTTTTAGTCTTAATCTTTGACCAGCACCCCTAAATCTCTGAACATGGTTCCATTTGCAGGCGCCCCCACTGTTAGCATTATTTCCAATCATGGCACTCTCTGAACTGGGAATGAATAGGCTCCAACAATTGGTGTTAAGAAATGGTCTCCTGCAGTCCTTGTGACCGTGCTATATGACTGCTTATTCATTCTTGTTGCTGAAGAAGTTATATAACAGCTTGCGAAGCAGTGCTCATGGAAATTGATGATCTGAATATCCTACCGTATTATCATTTGTTTGTGATCAAGATTGTTCTCAATCATGTATCTGTTGAAATATATGCAGCTTGATTTTTTGCTGTACGAAATCCGTTATTCTGAATTCTGATAGCCCAATGTCGAAGGACCTGCAACTGTTGCCCGTTTGGGGTGGACGGCTCAGATCCAGGCGCAGCAGATGAAATTCATGCCCCTTGCTCCAGTTGGCCTTTTTTTTTTTTGACACGCCCAATTGGCCAATTCAACAGAGTATGCAAAGGAACCTGCCAGGTAGGTAGTAGGAGACGGGGTAGGTGCTTATGACCTCACTGACGAGCGGGGTCCACTTGCTGATTCAACCCTCTCCTCAACGGCTAGTTCCACCCCAACCGTTGGGACAGAAACAAACAAAAACTGAGGAGCTCTCCCACCAAATCAATCACACCTCTTCTCTCCCCGATCTCCATCTCTCTCTCTGACGCTCCCCTCTCCGGCTCACCTCTCTAGAGATCACCAAGAAGCGGCAGAGCTCTGCGGCCATGGTGTACACGTACACGCCGACGTACTACTCGGGGCTGCAGGACACCATCGCGTCCCTCTGCAAGTCCATCCTGCCGTCCTTCCGCGTGGGCCGGCGCCTCACCGCCGACCAGGCCGCCGCGCGCCGCCACGCCGACCAGCTCAAGTGGCAGCAGGAGTCCTTCCACCGCATCCTCCACCTCGCCGCGCTCCACCGCGAGGGCATCGTCCCGGCCTCCGACGTCGCCGCCTTCCGCGGGCCCATGCTCGCCGCGCTCGTCGCGCCGCCGCCGCCGCAGCACCCGGAGCAGCCCGCCGTGCTCCGCGACAAGCTCCTCTTCCTCCAGGAGCTCCTTCACTCCAAGTGCATCTCGGCCGCCGAGTACAACGCCTCCAAGGCGCCCCTCGTGCAGCGCCTCGCCGCGCTCGGCGTCGTCGTCGACTGCCCCGACGCGGAGGTCTCCGCCGAGGAGTGGTCGGAGATCGACCTCCGGGACCCGCCGCCGCCTCCGGCCTCCGACAAGCCGCCCAAGCACAAGGCCTTCATCACGCCATGGAAGAGCAGATCCAGGAAGGAGCAGGACGCGAACGGCGCGTCCAGGCCGCCGCTGGCCCCGGTGGACCAGAACAACGGCAAGAACGCCGCGTCGGTGCTCATGGCCGAGGGCTCGCCGGCGGAAGCCGTGCCCGCCGGGAAGCCCGAGAAGGGGAAGAGGAGGAACCTAGCAGCGATGTTCAACAGCGGCGGCAATGGCTGCGGCGAGAACAAGGACCCTGCGGCTGCGGGGGAGGAAGGGATCGATGAGAAGGAGACGGCGGCGAAAGGCAAGAAGAAGAGCTCGTGGGGGTTTGACGGGCTCAAGAAGTGGAAGAAAAGCAGCTGCACCAACGGCGAGGCGGCGGCCACCGTCGAGCAGCCGGAGCGTGCTCTGCCGCGGTCGTCGTACAGCGAGTGCCGGCTGGAGGCGAGCCCCATGGCTGCTGCCTCTGGCCCGGATGCCAAGAGGGCCAAGACGAAGCTGCACACGGCGACGGGCGATGACTCTGCTTCCGAGTTGTTGCATGATAAGGTACTGTGAATCGGTGACTCTTCCCAAAATGATTATGCCAGATTCAAGGAATGACAGTGAGCGAATTATAATTTTATATGATTGTTTAGGACATACTAGTAGGTTAGATTATTTTTATCCAAGATGGAAATAGCGCAACTGAGAGTTTGTGTGACGAATTACTGAAGGTTCTGGTGGAGAACACAAAGAAGGAGCTCTCAAGGATCCAGGCTGAGCTATCATCTACAAATCGGAACTTGAACTTCTCGTAAGTAAAAAATCGTGCTCTGTTAATGGCGAACGTAACTTTTCTTTTGCCATTTTGTCTTGTTTGACGTGATCTTAAGATCGTTCCTGTCTTTGTAGGGATCAGCAAATCGAGGCCATCTCTACAAAGCTTCCCGTGGACAAGTCTGACCTCAAGCCCTTCTTCCCAAAGTAAAACAAGATATCACTGGACCATCCACCATTCAGATCGGTCACATGATTTTCGGCATATCTCAGACGATCTTGTTGGTTTTGCAGGGCATGGTGTGATCAGCACGGGGACGGTGTGATCACTGCCGCAAAGAAAGAGTTCAAGGAGCACGTCGATGAGATGGAGAAACACAGGGACATCGCTGGCAATGAGGGCTGGGCCACCTTTGAGGACATCAACCTTGATGACAACTTTAACCCCAGGGCCTTTTCTCAGCATCAGTCAGACTCAGAGGTGAAGGGGAAGAAAGTCAATGAAAGCCTCACCAGCAGTTTCACAAACCCCTTCTATGACGAGAAGAACCCGTTCTTGAACACAAACTACAATTGATGTGATCATAGGAGTGTGATGTTTGGGTCTTTGACGTTGGAATGTATCAATTCGTTTATAGTTTACCAGTGTTGTGCTTTGGGTTCAATTGTTATATTGGACCAGGGTCGCTGTTTATGGTGTAAGTTATATGATGGGAGCGTGTAGCTCCTTCCCTTGATTAATCATTTACTACCCTTGATATCTATGAATCCATAGCACTTGTTTCTTTCCCAATTCCCAGCGACCCTGACCTTTGACATCAGATGAATGCCCCTACGGTATACATACGGCTGGTAGTTCATTTGGTTTCACAAAGGATAAACCGGCAGTGCAGATGCAAGTCCCTAGGGATTATATACAGCAGGCAGTTCGTTATTCTCCCAGATATGCAATGCAGTTCTAAAAGATGAAAAATAAATGATATATACACATGTTACACAAAAATAAAGATGGCACACCGTCAGCTAATTGAGATAACGCCTGCAGTATCTTGATCTACAAAAGCATGGGATCCTCTGGCCTTCATCTTCCCGGTTGAAGTGGTAATCGTAAGTAATTTCCTCCCCTGGGTTTATGTGGCGTTCTGCAAAGAACATTACCTGGACAGAGCAATAATGTAATCAAATTCTAGTCCACCACAGTTGGGACTCCTGAGAAGCCTGAAGCTCGAAACTTCTATATAATTCTTAGCAAACTTCATCTTGTAGTTTGCTGTTTGGCCTTGCCGTTTTTATTTCGCTTTTGATGCTGCTTGGGACATATTGGTTTTCTAATGAGGTTGATGCATTGCATTGGACTAAAATTTACAATTCAGTATGAATTTTGTAAGAAAACAAATATAAATAGGCAAAATGAGTACCTTTTTCTCATTCCTGATTGAGATTATTTTCGCAACACAGTTTGGCTGATGCAACAAAGATTAAAAGAATTGAGTGAATATAGGAACATTTGAAATAATAAGCTGATTAGGGCTCAGTTTGGAACACAGGTTCAATGCCCACTAGAATCTGGGAAAAGAATCGCATGTTCCAGGTGGGGGATCTAAAGACATGTTAAGCACATTTATTACCTGGCACGAATGGTTGACGAATCTTGCAATCCCACCTTTGCGGGTGGCATCAATAATATGTTCCTTGTCGATCTTAAAGAAATAACAGGCACTCTTATATTGTTGCCGTTTCCCAGACTGGTATTCGATCTCTCTTTTGTCAGCAACCCGCTGCCCAACAATTTCACCAACATACTCTACAACCTGAACTATTTTGATGCAAAACTTCAGAATGATTTCATTTGCTAAATTCCTTTATTAGTACATACAGCCAAAAAAACAGAACTGATGAATTACCATAGAGCCACGCGGAATAAACACTGATGTGTAGAGACCAAGTCCATGTATGCCAGATTTATAGACTACCAAATGCTTCCATCCTTTTAACTGCTTGTAATGGATGTATTCCTTCTGAAACGAAAAACATGCATGAAAAGCTTAGGAAGCAGTTGATTCTATAATATATGCTGCAACCTATGCTGTCTCACTGTAGCAATATAGCATATATAATGGTATACACTATGATGAAAGAAAACTGAAAGAAGTTACCTGTCCTCTTCCACAAGGCTTTGAACCATTTATGCGTACCCAAGCATTTATCTGTTCTTGGGAAACACTGAAGTCACCACTGTACTCTTCAGATTTTTTGTGGCTAGTACCAGGAAAGCCTTCTCCCTTTCGACCTTTAAAACCCTGTTTCAAGTAACAAACAGCTATACAGATTTCGATTTCCAGGCAATAGAAAGGTTCAAAAAGCATTACCTCTGTACGGGCACATGCCCAGTTGCTGCTTCTCAAGCATTCCTTCTTAGGATTAACGTGACTAGAAAAATCATTAGCATGATCAATGCACCGCCCGTAAAAGCCAACATTTTCATTGTGCTCACCTTCGGGCTCACTTTGAAGCAAACCCTGTTGTGATATCATAAACAAATATGAATGTGGACAATATAAGCTCAATGAACGTAATATTAAATGCAACCACTGAGGCAGATACATTTTTCTCTTTTTTTCTGGTAAGAATGAAATTCAAGATCTGAGAAATTACAGAAGAGCCAACTATAGCTTTAACACCAAATAAAGAAAAACAGGAACGGCGAGGAATACAGTACCATTTTGTTACTATCAGAAAGCAGCACATGACTCGTACCATCCTAAACAATCAAGGTGCGTGGAAATTATCAACAATAAACCACCTCCTTGTTCCTTACATTGCTTGACGAACATGTTAAGAATTTGGGCATTCTCTATGTCATCTCGGGTTTACGTAATATACAAAAAAAAAGGTGTAACTGAAGTTTCAAACTATTTCCTATGAGCATGCAGTAAGTAAATGTATTGAGAACATAAAGGACCACCTTTATCCAAAAAAAAACTTATTAATGTGCAGGTATCATACCCTCTGGTGTGCACACCAAGGATGAAAGAGCACCGAACAATTTACATCTCGGCACTTGATAAATGAGCCCCCAGTTCTGTCACATATTGAACACGCCTGATGAAAGAAAGAAGTTGCAAGAGTCAAGTTCAAGATAAAGTTCATTAAAAAATATTAAATTTAGAATTGTAATACTATTGGACAACATCATTACTAAACATCAGAGGATTCCATGCTCAGGTGCAGAAAGGTTACTCCATCAAATTATCATAAGAACATGTATGTATGGAACTCACAGTATTTCTCTTGGCAGGTGAAGCACCTGAAACATCAAAAGCACTCATTGTGGCGGCATTTGGGCATTTTGTGCCAGGTGTCCATAGCCCACAGACCATGTGAACCCACTGCATTGTTCGTGGGCCAAGTAAAGTGGAATTGTGATTAATAGAGGTCCAGGAATTGCTGGTAATGTTCTCTGCATTCGTAACGCTATCCCCATGTGCACTGTCTACTGGATTTTGCAGGCCTATTGCAGACAAAATGTTCAAAGCTTGTAGATTTGAAAGCACAAATAAATTATAGTCAACACCTTCCCCATGTAAGTACTTACCTGTACACTCACTGCTTTCATTTCCTAATGAACCAACATATTTTTCTGATCTTGACGTAGTCGTCAAACCTTTGAGCAAACTTTTCAGAACATTCTTGGTTTTCAGTGCCCTTGTCATAGCTCCACCTCCATAACCACATAACACACAGGTCTGAAAACAGATGAAATGAGCGATTGGTACTCAGCACAAACTTTTTATCTCCTAGAAATAATGAATCTCTATTTGATAGATTTCAGAAAAAAAAAACAAATCTAGGCTGTATCATGAGCAACTTTTTTTTGAAAGATAATGAGAAAATATTTTCCTTAAGGCAAGACAGTAGCAACCATATCAGCAGCCTACCACTAGAAGATACTCGCAAAGATTCAGTTTAGGTGGTTGGGTCCAATTTTCAGATCAGTAAGGCATGGATGCACTTAAAGTCTTAAACAGAACTTAAGTTGATATAAAACAAACTTTGGCAATGGAGTAACAAATAGGATGCGCCCACTTTGATTAAAAAATATACCACTAGATCCAAGTACATAGCCCCCTTTCCTGAAATCAACTCTGAGGATAAAGCAAATTGGAGGCTTACTGATATATTACAAAGGAACTTGCCACTTTTTAAAAGTAAGAACAACGGGTTCTTACAGTAGTAAGTCTACTTATGCAACCATCTTTGTGGGTACCATCAAGTTTGGCCTGTGGAGGAGAATTTGGAAAAGCTGGGCTCCTCCACATTGTAAGTTCTTCATCTGGCTTGTGTTTTAAGACCGGGTTTGTACGGCTGATCAGTAGGCCAGAAGGGGTATAGAGCCTATTTCTTAGGTTCAGTGACCTTAGAACCTTGGCGTAGGCTTTGGAAGACCTGGGCACCACCAAAGTGTAAAATGTTCCTTTGGCTAGCAATCCAAAATAGATGTTGGATAGCAGACAGATTGGCTAAGAGGAATTTGCCTCACCCAGATATGTGCCCACTCTGTGATCAAGAAGACGAAACAATACAACACTTGTTAACTTCGTGTGTTGTGGCTAGACAAGTCTGGTTTGAACTTTTCTCTCACCTGAATCTTACTGGTTCTATTCCACGACAACAGGAGGTTAGCTTTGCTGGCGTCGGACTCTGAAAAGAGTTAGAAAGGAGGACAGAAAAGGAATGAATTCTCTGATTATCTTGGGAGCGTGGTGTATCTGGAAACATAGGAATGCTTGTGTTTTTGAGGGTGCCTCCCCTTCAGTGAACTCAATCATGAGGGGAGCTTAAGGATGAGCACAGCCTTTGGTGCCTGGCCGGTGCAAAGAAATTGCAAGGCCTGGGTCTTGGTGTTCTACCAGAGGTTTAGGTAGGATCAGGTCTTGTGTTGGCAAAGTTTTTTAGCTAGTTCTAGTTGTCTAAAAACCGTCTCATACTTGGTCCCCGTATTTGAGGCAGGGGTTGTATGGGGACCATTTTTTCTCTAATACAATGAAACACATCTCTCCTGCGTTTTCAAAAAAAAAAGTTCATTTGCAGGAAACAATCATTTTTTTTTCAAGCAGCCTGCTGAACTCGCAAGTTAAATCATTGGCTACATAGCATCTCCTCAAACAACTAAATCATCAGCTTTATTGCCTAAGGATAGCAATAATGAAAAACATAGCTCTTCCGTAGTACTAAAGCAAAGAAATCAATGCACTTAATTAATGATGAGAAGATGAACTGGCAAAGAAAATTCATACTATTAACGAAAAAAAGAAATAGCCGACGTGGATGTATTCAATCTTATTCTTTTACTATGCTAGCCAGATAAATTATACCAGCAAAATCAGATAGAATAAACAACTACTCGGTACAATAGAAAGTTTACTCAATGTGACACTATCATAGTTCAACTTCATTAGAACAATTCTTTGATCACAAAAAGATGAGCACAAATAATAGTTTACACCTATTAAACAAGAGGATCGGCCAATCAATGAGTCAGTAACCAAATCAAAGCATATATGTAAGCTTATTTGTTAGCCACTAATCAATGTCACAATAAATTTCCAAAAAAAAAGAGAAGATGAACTGGCAAAGACACTCTTGTAGTTTCCATATGATATATGAAACTAAATAAACTGCCACAAGGATGCATGTACTACTCTACCTCGTGACATACTAAATGCTTAAACAAATTGCTTTTCTGAAAATGAATTTGCTTACTGGGTTCAGGGTATTAGTCTTGCAGGGTCTACAGAACCATTGACCTTTAGGGACCTTTAGAACACCATAGCAAGCTTGGTGCACCTACACAGAATACAGGCCTCTATTAATATGCAGTAGTGCTAGGGCACAGGTAAGAAGTAGTATGAAATACTTTGACATAGCACTTGCTGCACTCTATCAATTGATTGCAAGGCTCCAGGTCTGAGATTCCACAAACACAGCATGGAGCATCTGAGCTGAGCCTATCACTGTGTCTGTACAAGATATTAAGTAGAACCTTGTCAGATCAGCAGGTAGTGAAATCAATTAGATGAAAAATTGAGTACCCTCCCAAGAACATATCCTTTCTTTGTAAATAAATCTACATGATCTTTGTAAATAAATGTACTGGAACCACAACCTCCTAACATTCACTTCATGGGTTAGCGCAGTATTGCCTTTGTCGCTGCTGGAATAGAGTGCTGATCTGTTTGCAAATTTTGTATGCCTCTTAATCCTAGTAAGGGATAAACTTGCTCTTCGATTCTTAGTCCCTGTATATGGTTGAATACAATGTTAGTAAAACAGAACTGCAGTTCACTAGTGGATCCTGACACATTTTTTCATTTACAAAAAAAAAACAACTGTAGCTCATGTTAATAGTTAATACTCCCTCCGTCCCAAAATATAAGGTCCTGGAGCATTCAAACTCAAAAAATAACATACAGGAGAAATGACATCTATACCCCTCATTTTACACTACCCACCAACTCTCCACCTACCCACCAACCCTATTTAGTTTTGTCTTATCCCTCCAGGACCTTATATTTTGGTACAAAATTTGAACCCTCCAGGTCCTTATATAATGGGACGGAGGGAGTACATAAAATAGGGTATGTTGCCACTTGGGGAAACAAAGGAGGAGCTATGTGGCACAGGATCAATTCATGGCTTTGCCATGCTATTTATAAGGGTTAAAAAGGGTTTGTTCCCAATTCCCTATGTCAAAGAAAATATAATTAAACTGCATATCACGTGGTAAAATACAATCAAATCAATTTTTCTCTGAAATGGCTTCAAAGTTTCTAAAATTACTAAAAAGTGCTAACTACGGGCATCTAGACAAACATCATCCATCTTATGGAGCATAACCAATTTCAGTAGTTTGCAGCCAAACATACTATGGTACTCTTCTCGTACCAGTACTTCTTGATGATGTTATTGACAGGGGATTTGTTTCCTCATCTGCTAGACCAAGAGGATCATCTTCTCCGAGAACTGAAATGAGAGGCCTTTTCATATTTCTAGTTCTCTAAAAGAATGTCACTGCAAGCTATATGTTCAAAGTAGCTGAAATGAAAGTTTTGGAACTTACCATTAGATGGTCTTTTGCAGTGAGCCACAACATGCGACCTCAAACCATTAGATGAATACCTACTCCTTTTGGAACCCTGTGTTTCATATTCAGCTTGTGGACTGCAATTTTCATCATCATCGGAATATTTATCTACAGAACAATCTGAGCTGTTCACAGAACAATCTGAGCCATTTTCCTCATACAAGTGGGTGCTTTCTGTCTTACAGAGTTTAACAGAATGGCATCTCTTAGCCTTTTTAAGTACCAGATTGAGTGGAACGATTTTGGGAGACTTTCGATTATCATTTGCTATCCCCGTGGCAATTAAACTAGAATCAATTCCAGCACTCCCACTGCACGCATCTTTACTGTTAGGTTCATTAATAATGCAGTTCAGAGACACATATTTAGGCAGTTTGCGGCCAAATGCTCGACTTTCTTCCTGGTGATGTTTTGTTCTATCAGGAGTACTCGTATCCTCTACTAGCTTTTTTCCATCAAAGGAATCTAATCCACCAAATATTTTTCCCTCGGCTTCTGGTTGCTCATCATCACCTTTGAAACCCTTGTTCTGGCTGTGAAGCCGTTTCACAGGCTTATTCAGTTGCATGGTAGGATGTTTTCGCTTGGTTCTCAACACCTTGCAAAATGAGTTAACCTCATTTTGTGGTTGACAACCCCCCTTTTGGTATGACTGGGAACTAGTCCTAGTACAATCATCTGATACAGAATTTTTACCAGAGCAACTCAATGTTCTAATTTTGTTTGGCAGTCCAAAACAAAGCTCCTCATTGTCCTTTTCCTCCAGTTTACTTCCCTCAGAAATCTTATTACACTTGCGCTTCACTCGAGATGGACCCAACTTAGATCTGGCAAAACTATTTAGGGCTTCTTCACATCCTATACTGGTAGGCACATAGCTGGATGCTGAACATTTATCAATTCTTGATCCTTCATCACATAGATTTTTAGGTTTCCTATGTTTAGCAGTAGAGGACACATTTTTAAATTCAGGTGACATCTGAAACTTTGTCACCACAATGCTGGACGATCCAGAAGAGAGACCAAACTTTGGTTGTCCTTTAGATACTATAGAATCTCTATAAGTGCTCTTTTTCTCTTCTACGGCTTTGGACGAACTGTCATCGGCCACTGAAGCTTCGGATACATTCTTCAGTTTCTCTGTTATAGCAATAGAAGGCTCTTCCATTATTTTATCAGAGGCATCTTTACAATGAGAAGCTTGAGACAAGCTTCTTCCAGCAATTCTATTGCTTAAGCATTGGCACGTTAACTTCTCATGCTCCCCCAATGTGCAGCATCTGGTAGGCATTTGCAGCTGTTGTTTGCTTTTAGGTGCAGTATGACCAGTTTGATCAATTCTGACATCACAGTGCTTTGTGAAGCCGCAACCAGTTAAACATTTTGGGACTACAGAATAGCAGCATCTTCCATTGCAGCAAGGACCTCTTTCTCTTGTATTAAGTGCATCAAACAGAGAGTGCTTTGTTAAGCTATCTGTCGCGTGTCCCATAGAACTGCAATAAATAGAAGTATGTGAAAGGAAGCATGGGGATAGGTACAAAAGCTATCTGTCCACACAGGGATTAGTACAGACAGTAAATGGAATACTGGTCGCTGATCAAAACTAGACGGAGGGAGTATTGTGCATCTTGGTAACAGTCAAGGTGCTAAAACATCAATCATTGTATTGTATACAATGACAAAAACAAAGGTGCATAATGTGATGGCAATAACCAGCCAGAGTAGCAACAAGGAGAACAAAATGATTAAATGAATCAGTTTACCTTCTGAAATGCGATCCATCAATGGGACATGCATAACAAGACTGCAAGATGTGTTCTCGAGAACAAAATGATGATCTTTGCGTAAAAGTCGAACAGGCACAAAGTTCGTCTTGCCCTGAAACAAAAATGAAGTTTTGCAACGAATTAAGACATGGCAACAGTTCAACAATTGTCCATCATAGACAAAACCTTGCTAGATGAAGAAACAAAGAGATTCCAACATTAGGTTCATTAGGCAGCAAATGTGATGGGCAATCCCCATGAATCAAATGTTCCTGACTATTAGCATGGGATGCACCTTGAGGATTATATCCACTGGAAACTGCTGAAAGAGAAATGGCCTCTGGTACCCTTTTCATATGAATAATGCTCGGGGCCAACTTTTGATGATTATCATTAAACCTTGTCTCAGTCTGTCTACTGGCAATTTTTGGATGATCAGAACCACATGCAGCATCCAGGGCCTTAGGATTATAATGCTCATTACTATTGAGAATATCGTCATTGGGTCCGGATGTACTATTCCTCTCAAGGTGTGAAAGAAATAATGAGATAAATGAATTCTTGGATGTATCATCTGTGAGTTCACCACCTTCTGAATGTTTTGTTCCATTAGCAACTTCAAGTGGTTGCTTCTTATTTCCAGTACCAGATGGTTCATTATGTTCAGCTAGATTTTTGTTGATTTTTGTTGCTTGCTTTGGACAAGGATCTGCGCCACATGATCATGGTGTTATATGTGTAAGAAAAGCAGAAAATGCTCTCAAAGGAAGTGCACATATAATCAAGAATCAAATAAGATGTTTCTGCTATGATGCTCTAAATCATACTAAAAATCATATTTATCAATAACCAACATTTGATAGTTTTTTATTGTGTCTTGTCATTTTGACATTTACAGAGTCTTAGCATGGTTAAGCATAAACAAAACTAGAGATGCTTGATTGGTAATTATCATAGTCAACTTCTAATGTTCTATCTTAATGGCAATGCACAAAGAAAAAAATGAAACTAGAACAATATAATAGGCAAACTCACTTTGATTTACCAATGGCCTATGTGACTGTGGCTTCTGAAATTCAATTACCGCTGACTGTCCCAATTGAAATAGAGTGGCCATAGATTGATGATAAGAAGACTGCCCAAGCTTTAATTCAGTGTTTGAAGCATTGCTCAAAGTGTCCTGCAATATGTTTTGGGGTAAATCAGGTCTGCAGGCCCTACGATCATGGTTCAGAACTCTTGTCAAACGTGGCCCAGGATTACAAAAAGAGGCATCCAAGTTTTTCTCCAAAAGGACTCCATAATTATGTGCCAAGTGATTTCCTTTGTGATGTCTTCCCATGCTAGCTTCAAAGTGTAGGCTTCTGTTAGGTGTGCTAAGCGGGTTCAGGTTCAATGTGTGAACTGTATGGTTTTTATCGATGCCTAAATCCATTATCGTGGAATTTTGTGGCAAAGCAGAATTCTTTGTAAAAGCTTCGTGCACATCAACACTCTTTCTGTGATTTGTTTCATCTGACCCATTCATTTGCTTGTCGATATTAGTGCATCCTCCACCATCAATGTACAGATCACTGGAATAAGCAGGGTTGTTTATAGGTCCAGCGATTTTTGCATATCCACCTAATAACCCTACTTTTCCCATACCACTGTTTCTTGGAGCAAGACTTTTCAGCATGTATTCTTCTGGAGAACTTTTCATGCATGCCCATTCTGGCCAATCCCACCTGGTGTTAGCAATAGATCCTCCCACCTAGATGCATACAAAAGGGAAAAAGGTAATGTAACATCAGCTCTGCATATATGTTTGAACTACAAAGGAAAAGGCTGTTGATAACTTGCATATGATTGGGCATGTTGGAGCTGTGTAGTCAACCAAACATGTTTCCCGGAGCTCAAAAAAAACTGAGCTTTGTTTTGTCCTTCCAGAGACAAAAAAAAATGTCTCAAAGAAAAAGGTGGGCAATAAGAGCACAGCAAATTAAGACAGGCATAGCTATAGTAACTCTTTTACATCATGTAATGAAGTTATAAAGTGTTGTGACCCATTCGTAATTATAGTCACTCTTTTACATTTTAAAGTGGTGCAACTAATTCATGTCCAAAGGCCCTTAGTTCTAGTAATATGTAACTTGGACCAACTAAATTACAACAGATGGGGCCACAACTGGATCTAACACTCACCCCTATGCAGAATTTGAACCATTGTGCGATAGTCATGCCATTCTCCACGCGGACTATTTCACCAGCTTTTTCTGGAGTTCCTCCCGCATGCTGTAAGAAACATATGCAAGTACATAGCTTCAATTTTTCTGACACAAAGGGGATAAATTTTACCAGCAGAAAGAAAATCATGCCGGTGTGTTTAAATGTGAAATCAACAGAATAAGTAGGACAGTACCTCACAGAATTTAGCTACAGACATTCTCAACCGATGACACAAGCAAATGACTCCAAAAAGCCCAGCTTCACCCACAAAGAACTTTCCACCTATTCAAATGCCATGGGCATATCAGAAGAACTTCGATGATGTATGCTAAGTGAGGATAATTGATTTAGGCAACACCATCAATTGATTGCTACAAGTATCCAACTAATAACCACACTCTCGATTTTTCTCACTTTCACCTAACTAGACTGCTATTCAAATGCCAAAGGCAGGAACATCATCCAATGATTGGGTGTAAATGTTTTGATTGTGCATTATGCATAGTTAAATGGCTGTCTTTACTTGAGGCCATTCCAGATACATATTTTGAATATGGTAAAAAAAAATGCTTACGTAACTTTCTAGCCATTTCAAAGACTACCACCACAGTGATATTGTGGTAGTCAAGTCAGGTTGTAACAACGTTACAAGTTAAACCCACCAACATTCAGACAGGCAACACGGATACGATCACCAAGCAGTGTAGGATGATGATGAGTCGTCGATTTGAATGGCAATTTCTGCAGTGCATGCGCACTTGAGTCCTGAAACTGTATGCCACCGTTTGCCATTCCTGCAAGTTGCCATAGCCGCGGGTAGTCAGATCACAGGAAAGCTACAATGGTGGATATCGTGCCATTGCCTGCAAAGTTCACTACAACAATACCTTGGCTAGCTGAACCTCCCCCGATAAAAGTACCCATTCCATTGGCGCTTTTATTCAGAAAAAATGCTCCAGAAGAGGACTGTTCGTTGCTACTGCTAGCTGTCAATCCATGTCTTGAATACTTGGGCAGAGTGGCAGCACTGCCTGGCGGAGTAGCCCGAGTAAGGTCAATGATTTCAGCAGCATTGCTCGCATTTGGCTTATCGAACAATGCCTTAAGGTCCAGCGCAGGGCCGAAGGTGGAATAGCTCGCCGGAACTTGAGCAAGCAACTCGTTGCTCGGCCCAGCTCTCGCCGGCTGGCCGAGCTGCGAGGTCGAAGCATCTGTGACCAGATGCTCTGGCGCTGCCGCCGCTCGTCCGCCGGCCGCTGCCTCCTGCGCAGCGAAGGGGCGGAGCAGGTGCCGCAGAGTGACGCTGTCCATCTGCACACGCAACGCACGGGAAAACGCCATGTGAGCATGTCAGCGAGCAGAGTCCCAAAGCTTTTCAACAGTGAAACGCCAGGCAACCCCACACAGCATTTCATTTCAACTCCAGAATCGCGCGCTCATCATCCGCGCGCTACCGCGAAACCACCCTCCGAATCGCGGCACGGGCGAGGGTTTCGGGAACCGAGCAAAAAAACCCTCCAAAACCCCCCGCATTCCGCGCCCGCAACGATCGAACCCCGAAATCCCCCACCGACATGCGCGCGGGACGGGAGCGCGTACCTGGCTCGGCAGCGGCGGCACCGGCGCGGCGGGGGGCGCCGCCGGAGGCCACCGCGCGGGCCACGGCGCGCCGTCCATCGCGCGGGCGCCGCGGCAGGCGAGGAGTGGCTCGGGTTCCGTGGGTGGTTGGTTTGCGGCAACGGCAACCGCAGCGAGGGAGAGGAGGAGGGGAGGATGGGATGAGAGGTGGTGAAAAGTGATTTGGCAAGGCAGTGCGGGGTGGTGTGGTGTGGTAGGGGACGGGGACGGGACGCCCTGCCCGTGCTGCTGGCGTCCTAGGCGTGGGGACGTGGAAGTAATGGGGGCAAGCTCTGCGGCCGAGCAGCGGCGGGTGCAGTGCGGCACTGCAGCGGCGTGGCGGTGGTGGGGACGCCTGGCGCTTTGGTCGTGGCAGGCGCTGAGACGACGAGTTTCTCAAAATTTCTCTCTCCAAACTTCACTATTTATCTATCACATCAAATCACATCAAATCTCTCTCCTCATGCACGAAGCACTAAACATGAGTAAATAAAAAAACTAATTACATGATTTTAATATACACGACGAGACGAATCTTTTAAGCCTAGTTAGGTCATGGTAGGACAATGTTCCGATGTGACATTTTCATCAAACTTTTTTTTCTTCTTTTTAAAACTAAACACACCCTCTGTCTCCATGGACCCCGTCCACTGGACGGCCTGCCTCGTGATGACGCCCCGGCGAATCGCCGCCGGTGACGCACCGGCGGGCCGACCGTGGTGTCTTCTTCAGCGCTGGTTGATTCCCGTTGTCTTCTTCAGCTTCAATGATGTCTCCCAGATTTTACTGGCGCTCTCAGCTTTTGTTCGTCCTCCTCTCTCAACTGATGAATGGTGAAAACGGAGCCACTTTTTACTCGGGGCTCGCTCGCATCTCTCGTCATGGGTACATGGGCCGTGTTTCTTCGGGACCCCTTGACCAATAATTAGGTATTAAATAAAGTCAGTTTACAAAACTACTTTCACAACATTAAACTATTTCGTGAGACCTATCTAATGAGGTCTTTGACCGCATGATTAGAAGATGGTTACTGTAGCATCACTGTAGCAAAATATGGCTTAATTAGGCTCATTAGATTCGTCGCGCAAAGTTACACTCATCCCTAAATGGATTTTACAAATAGACTTCATTTAGTACTTCATGCATACAAGATTTCTTTTGAAAAAAATTTTCCAATGATCTGTGAAACACGGCCATGGAGACTCGGTGCAGCGACCACTTTTCTGATGCCAAAGGCAGCAGGGGTGGGTGGGTCCCGGTAACAGTTGAAGGCGTAGAAACGCCCGTGCCAAGTGTCCTCGAGCTCGAGGACCCGGTGCTCCATGCGCCGGGCAGAGCAAGCTTCAGCTGCCGGTGCGTGGGCCCACATGCAGCGACACGTCGCCCACAGTAGACCGTGACTGTTATCGTGTGCGGGCAGGCGCCTACTACGTCGTGGACTGCCACGCGCGCATGCTGCGTTTGATAGACCAATTATGTGATGATGACTCCCAAGCAAAGAGCCTCGAGATCCGTGAGACGAAATGATGCGTATGATTGGTTTTTTTGCCTATTTAGTTCCCGGTCACATCGTCAAACTTTTAAAAATTCTCTCTCTAAACTTCACAATTCACCTATCATATCAAATCTCTCTCCTTATACATGGAGTACTAAACAGGTAAATAAAAAAACTAGTTACATGTTTTTGACATACATCTTTTAAACATAGTTAGACCATAATAGGACAATGTTTACCACAAACAAACAAAAAGTGATACAGTGTTCGATGTGACTTTTTCACTTTATTTTTTAAACACGATAAAAAAAAATGCGTATGGATTGGTGGGCTAGGAGTCCGTGCTCGCTTGGCAGCCCGCGTTCTCTGTTGTTTGGGGGCCTTGGATGGCATCGGCCCGATGCGAAGTGTGACGACAGGCTGATCCTATATGGCTTGAGAAAGTTTATTTTGGCCCTGTTCAGTTTCCGGTCACATCATTAAATTTATAAAAATTCTCTCTTCAAACTTCACTGTTCACCTATCGCATCAAATATCTCTCCTAATGCATGGAGTACTAAACGCGGGTAAATAAAAAAACTAGTTGCATGGTTTTGATGTACACGACGAGACGAATCTTTTAAGCCTAGTTAGGTCATGGTAGGACAATGTTTACCACAAACAAACGAAAAGTGCTACAGTGTCTGATGTGACTTTTTCACTTCACTTTTCACCTTTATCCAGGAACTAAACACCCCCTTTGACATGTTAGCTTTTAATGTTCTGAGATTCGTGCTGTTTATAGCAAACCGTTGGATCCGCTTCTTCTTCGTGGAGGGGCGTCGCCACGCCGTCGACGGACGGAGGGGCCGGAGCCGGCGGGCGGAGGGTCAGGAGGCGGGCGGGGGCGGACAGCGGCGAGGGCGTCGCCGGCCATGGCGGTGGCTGAGGTCGTCGGCGGCGGCGGCGGCGGCGATGCGGCGTTAGGGTTCGGGGGTTGCCGGCGGTTGGAGCTTGGGAGGTGCCCAATGGCCTCCGGCCATAGAAACGAAGGAGGTAGGAAAGCATCCAGGGCCGGGGCGGCGCGGCAGCCGCCGCCGGCCGGGGCGGAGGACAAAGGCGGCGAGGGTGGGGCTGTGCGGCGAGGAGGAAGAAGGAGGCGGCGGCGGGCCGCTAGGTTAGGAAGGGCGACGGACGGTAGACGGGCGGCGCGGCGGCGGCTTGACGAGGCGGCGGCGGAGGAGGAGGGGACGCGAGGAAGAAGACAAGCGGGGATGGACCTAAAGGACCGAAAACCAGCTAGAACTGACTTCCGTGTGCCATATAGGAGCCCGCGCGGACAGCACACAGCAGCCTGCCCTACTGAACAATTGGGCTTCATCTCGCGAGTTTTTTCCGCTACGGGAGGGTGAAACCAAGTCAAGGCCTTATAACAGCACATCAATTTCGTATGCCCAAAAAATGAATAAATTCTCCTGTTCGTGTATGCTGGATGCAGCCACGATGTAAAACTGCATCGCATCAATCTTTATGATCAATCAATCAATCGTCTCGATGGCTAGCTCCAAATAATTAACTAGTCGCTCTCTTTTCTTAGCAATGATATGGCTAGATTGCTGGATAGTAGATGAGTTCGGTACAGGTTGATAACCCTAGTCGCCCTCCCTTGGAGGCTCTGACTCAAAGGAATTATCTTTCTATTTATCAATAAAGATACATCTCTTCTCATTATATAGAGAAGTTGACTTGACTCCTAACTCTAAACTCCCAATCTGGTACAATAGTTCCAGAGCCTAACAAAGATAATTACAAGGTATATTTCCTATACTAGCCACTATTTCCTGATGCCGACTTCTTATTCCTGCGTTGGTATGTTTTACCAAATATAGAGTCCATAACACTTCCACCCGCCTGACTAAAAAGCTCGTCCTCGAGCTTGAAATGAGGATAATTGGCTTTGAAGTCCTCCAACGGCTCCCAAGATGCATCCATTGCGTCCATACCCTGCCATTTAACCAAAAGATCCCACGAAGAAGCGGTGGGTCGAGCACGAAGAACCTCCCCAGGAAGAGGTAAAGCGCGGCCACGAGCAATAGGAGGCAAACTGGGCAATGCTGCAGGCGGTGTACCCTGAAATTTCTTCAAGAAAACCACATGAAAAACATCATGAATTCTGGCTTTTGGTGGTAGACGAAGACGATATGCCACCGGGCCAATCCGTTCTTGCACCTGGAAAGGCCCATAGTACTTGGGAGCGAGCTTGGCCTGAACACAGTCTGTAATGCCAGTAGCTGAACGCCGATGCAGTCGAAGCCAGACCCATTCACCCACCTCATACACAACATCACGGTGGGACTTGTCATGCTGATTCTTCATGTAATCTTGAGCTTGAAGCAGGCGTTCCCTAATGTCAGCCAAAAACACATCACGCTCCAACAGCTGCCTGTCCAGAGCAGCCACACGCGCCAGGCCAGGAACATAGGATATGAGAACTGGTGGATCACGACCATAGACAACCCGGAACGGAGTCGTGCGGACTGCTGTCTGGTAAGATGTATTGTAGCAAAACTCGGCCCATGGCAACCAGCGCAACCAACTGCGGGGTCGATCTCCGGCAAGACAGCGAAGGTAAACACCCAGAACACGATTAGCAACCTCTGACTGTCCATCAGTTTGGGGCCTGAATGCTGAACTGAGGCGAAGCTTGACACCTGAAAGCGTGAACAACTCCTGCCATAGGGTGCTGGTGAACACAGGATCACGATCACTCACAATAGAACAGGGAAAACCATGAAGCCTGACGATGTTATCAAAGAATGCTTGAGCAACAGTGAGTGCGGTGTATGGGTGACCGAGGGGCACGAAGTGTGCCATCTTGGAGAAACGGTCCACCACTGTCAGCACCACAGATTTGCCACCCACCTTGGGAAATCCCTCCACGAAATCCATAGCAATGTCGCTCCATACAGACGCCGGCACGTCGAGAGGTTGAAGAAGCCCTGCCGGATGCAAATGTTCTGTCTTGTTCCGCTGACAAGTGGTACAGCCCCGCACAAAATCCCTGACCAATTTGGACGCGTTGGCATTGTAGAAGGACGCGCGGAGGGGGACAAGGGTCTTCTGGACGCCCTCATAGCCGGTCCCGTGCGCCTCGGCGAGAATCTGTGGCCACAAAGCGGATGCCGTAGGAACAAAAATGCGACCACGATGCATGACAAATCCATCCACCAAGGACCAATTGGCACCTGCAGTACCCTCGTCAATCTCCTTGCGTTTGGCTATCACCTCCGGAAGAACAGACGACTCCCTCTTGAAATCATCAAAGAGAGCAAACTCTGGCCGCGAAACAGCGTGAACACGTGGCTGGAGGATGGCCTCGTCGCGGCGCAACAGTGCATCAGCAGCGGCGTTGAGCTTGCTAGGCCTGTATTCCACCTGAAAGTTGTAACCGAACAATTTACTCACCCAAGTGTGTTGTGGAATGGTAGAGAGGCGCTGATCAAGAAGATGCTTGAGGCTGAAGTGATCCGTGCGCACGATGAAATCCCGCGTCCATAAGTAAGCGCGCCAATGCCGCACTGCCTTGACGAGACCAATGAGCTCACGCTCATAGGCGGCCAATTTAGCATGCTGTGGAGCAACTTGGCGACTGAAGAAAGCGATCGTTCCCTTATCTTGATGAAGCACAGCGCCAAAACCGGATCCAGAGGCATCACAATCCACCACAAAGCGTTCAGCGAAATTGGGCAGCTGCAACACCGGCGCCGTCGTGAGGGCTGTCTTGAGGGCCGTGAATGCCATCGTGGCGTCAGCCGACCAGTGAAACGCCTCCCGCTTGAGGAGGGCCGTGAGCGGAGCAGCGATGAGGCCATAATCTTGAACGAACTTCCGGTAGTATCCCGTCAGCCCGAGGAAACCACGAAGAGCCTTGACCGTCTTCGGTACGGGCCAAGCGCGGACAGCGAAAATTTTCTCTTCATCCATGGCGACACTATCATTAGTGATGACATGGCCGAGGTAGTGGATTTTGTCTTCCCCAAAGAGGCACTTGGATTGCTTGAGAGAAAGGCCATGGGCGCGCAACGCGGACAATACAGCCCGCACATGTTGAAGATGTTCTGCCTGAGTACGACTGTAGATCAATATATCGTCGAAGAAAACCAGCACGAATCGATGAAGGAAGGGCCGAAGAACATCGTTCATCAGAGCTTGGAAGGTTGACGGCGCGTTGGTGAGGCCGAAGGGCATGACCAAGAACTCGAAGTGGCCTTGATGGGTGCGGAACGCCGTCTTATGCACATCATCAGGGTGCATTCGAACTTGATGTAACCGCTGCGAAGGTCCAACTTGGTGAAGAATGCCGCACCCTTGAGTTCGTCCAAGAGCTCGTCGACCAGAGGGATTGGGAAATGATCCCGGATGGTCTTGCTGTTGAGCATGCGGTAGTCCACGCAAAACCGCCAGGTCCCATCTTTCTTGCGCACCAGAAGAACCGGAGAGGAGAATGACGATGTGCTGGGCCGGATGATGCCCTGCGCAAGCATGGTGGCGCACTGGGCTTCCAATTCGTCCTTGAGGAGCTGCGGGTAGCGGTACGGCCGTACCACGACCGACTTTGTGTCTGGCTGTAAATGAATGCGATGGTCGAAGGCACGAGCCGGAGGCAGTCCCTTGGGCTCAGCAAACAGATCCGCGAACTCAGCAAGCAAGAGCTGCAGCATGTCATGGATGGCAGCGGATGCAAGGCGAGGCACAGGCTTGGTGACCAGCCCATGCCAATGGACACGATGGTCGGTGCGCCAGAAGGACATAGTCTGCAACTTGAAATCCCATAGAATCGGGCCGAGCGTGCTCAGCCAGACACACCCCAGCACCACGTCGTAACCATGGAGAGCAATGGCGTACATGTCGATGGTGAATTCTTCAGCGCCGATCGCCAGCCAAACGCCCTTGCAGACACCCAGCAAGGGAACGCGGTCACCATTGACGATCCCAACTGTAACGCCCGGACGGGACAGTGTTGCCAAGCCCAGACGACGGGCTGTGTCCTCAATGATGAAGCAATTGGTGGGGCCGGTATCGACGAGAGCGGTGAGTTGGACCGAAGCTATGCTGGCGGAGAGATTGAGCGTCGAGCCGGTGAGGGTGCCTGAGATGGCGTGTAGAGAAATCGTCACGTCTTCCTCGTCGGAATTGGCCGTGTCGTCAGATGCATCTTCGAGCTCCAAATAGTAGATCCCACGCATGGAGCACTGCTTCGCGTGCTCGCGAGAGAACTTTTCCGGGCAATTGAAGCAGAGGCCGTCGAGGCGACGGCGGGACATCTCTTCTGGCGTGAGGCGCTAGAAACGGCCTGGAGGAGCAGCAGCTTTAGCTGGGGCGCCAGGAGTAGATGTGGAGGTACCCACGGCACCCGGCGTGGCTGGAGACTTGGACGCCGGCGGTGCACGTGGTAAGGAGCGAGCAGGAGCCCCAGGCCGGCCGACTGGTCGTGAGGCATCCTCGGTGATCGCCGAGCGGCGCTCATATGCCCGGGCGAGGTTCATGGCATCTTCAAGCGTAGTGGCATTATGCATCTCCACGTCTACGCTCAGCGGTGGAAGGAGGCCGGCCGTGAACAGCGCGATCTGGTGCTTCTCGGCGATGTCGTCGCAGCGGGCCAGGAGGTTTAGGAACGACTCCTGGTATTCATCGACAGTGCCCGTGCGGCGAAGCTGGGAGAGCTCACCCAGCGGATTGCTGCGGAGCGGAGGACCAAAACGTCGATTGACGCTCGCCGCAAAATCTTCCCACGATGGTACTGCTGCGCCAAGGTTCTTGCGCCAACGATAATACCATTGACTGGCAGTACCTTTCATGTAGAACGACGCCGTCCAAACCTTCATTGATTCAGCCGTCTCGTAGAGCTCAAAGAACTGTTCTGCTTTGTGGAGCCAAACCAGCGGGTCGCTGGTACCGTCGAATTTGGGAAAACGCGGCTTGGGAGCCGGCGGTGCCTCCGGGGTTGCGCCGGTGCCACCAAGGTCGCGATTGGGATTGAAGCGTCCTTGCTTGGTCAACAGCTGGGTCTGGACGTTCTTGATGGACGCCCAGAGAGACCCCTGCTCGGTCTTGCGCTCGACGGCTTCAGCGTCGATGGTCCTCTTCAAGTCGCCGATCATGGTGACCAATGTGTCCATAGCGTCAGAGAAAGCTGATTGAGGCACCGGGGTTTCGTCCGGCTTGTCCTCGCCCGCACCGGCGTCGTCGGTCTTGGGGTCGTCTGACATGCCGGCGAAGGGGTTAGCGGCGCGCAGGGGAAAGGTGGGTCGCGGCGTGGTGGATGATCGGCCAAAGATCGAGAGACCTAGGCTGATACCAAAGATGATATGGCTAGATTGCTGGATAGTAGATGAGTTCGGTACAGGTTGATAACCCTAGTCGCCCTCCCTTGGAGGCTCTGACTCAAAGGAATTATCTTTCTGCTTACCAATAAAGATACATCTCTTCTCATTATATAGAGAAGTTGACTTGACTCCTAAATCTAAACTCCCAATCTGGTACAATAGTTCCAGAGCCTAACAAAGATAATTACAAGGTATATTTCCTATACTAGCCACTATTTCCTGATGCTGACTTCTTATTCCTGCGCTGGTACGTTTTACCAAATATAGAGTCCATAACAAGCAATAATTGAAGAAAGTCAATTATTTTTTATGTATATCTCTAAAAAAGTCAGGACTATTTAGAGCATGTTTGATTGAGCCTTGATTCACTACCACAGAAACGATTTGTAGGAGTGGCACGTTTTTTTTAGCCGCGGGCGTCAAACCGAGCCGTTGCTACAGAGCCTGACGAATACTGTAGCATTCGACCCGCGCCTAGAAATACATTTGCAGGATCGGACCAGGGACTCATCCGCACTTAGAAATGCCGTCCATTTTCAGACGTGGCTCGTCGCGTCACCCGCGGCTAAAGACATCATTTTCAGGCGCGGTTCATCCCCTCACCCGTGGCTAAAAATCAGCACCATGCCATCAATCCGCAACCAACCATTCTCTCTCTCTTTTGGTTGGTGTGCACCTCCCCTCTCTCACAGTCACAGCCACACCTCCCCATTCTTATCTCCTCTCTCTCTCCCGGTCTCCCTGCGCGGCTCCCCTCCCCATCGTCGGCGCCGCGCCCTCCGCCTCCTCCCTGGCCGCCGCGCCGAGCCTCCTCCTTCGCCAACCTTGTCGTCCCCATCTCCCATTCTCCCTCGCCGACCTCGTCATCCTCCAAGCGGCCGCACGGGTCCGGATCGAGCTCGCCCCCCCCCCACTGCCGCTCCTCCGTGTCATCTTCCTCCACGATGGGGGCGGCGGGGACGTCCTGCTCCGGGCACGCGCGGTGGTTGGCCATCCCCCACGCGACGCGTGGTGGTGGCGGCGGCCACGCGCACAACGGCAATAACCTGCTCGAAGCGCTGCGGCGGCGGACGCGACGCGCGTCGATGGCGGCGGCAGTGGAGGCGCGACGACGACGGCGGCCACCCCTCCCCGACGGAGCAACACAGGTAGCAAGCGGCCGGGCGGAGCAGTATGTTGGCGTCGGCGTGCTCGGGAATTCCGTCGCGACGTGGACGCCCGGCCCCTCCCCTCCATGGCGACCCCCTCCCATCTAGCGCCGAGTCCTCCGCTCCACCACTGCCGCCCGCGCTCCCATCCCCCATCGGCAGTTGCTCGTCACCGTGCTCGTCATGTGCCCGCAGTCGCTGGCACGACACCATCGTCAACACGGCCGCCGAGCTCCCTCTCCCTCTCCTGCGGCGGGCGGTAGCGCGACGGGCGGACCGGCGGCAGGGCGGACCGACCGGGCGGAGCGGGTGCTGTTGCGGCAATGGTGGGCTCGGCGTCGGCGGTAGCAGCAGCCCCGGCAATTTTTTTTTATTTTTGAAATTGGTTTTCAGCAACGGGTGAGGGTACCACCCGCCCTTGGAAATGGCATTTGCAGCGCCGGGCGTCCGCCCGCCCCTGCAAACAGCTATTTCTAGCTTCGAAAAGCAGGAGCGGGCGGGACGCCCGCCCCTACAAATATCATTTCGCCCGCCCCTACAAACGTTTTTTGTGGTAGTGATTGAGCTGGACCTTTTGGAATACAATTTGGAATGAGAGGGTTATATCTATGAGTCTCTACGTATGTAATAAAGGTAATTGTATTAAAAAAGAAATTTCTACATCATGATTTTTATTGACAAATAAGTCAAAGGTTTGTTAACTTCATGCAATCTTGACTTAAAAATCAAAAGAAAGTGAAACGACCATTTTTATTATCAAACTTATAGTCCTCTGCTCTCGTGTCATTGCACAATGGCACACTTTATTGGCATAAAGTTACCTAGGACTTCAGGTAAAGATTCAACATAAGATTCATAATTCATCTGTTAAATGAATCACTTATATTATTACTCCACAAATTTACTATCAACAAATTTACAAATTTACTATCAACAAATTTACAAAACCAGATCCAAACTTAAATGGATTCGACACCAATGTTATTACTTAATTTTTTAAGACACTATAGGAGTACACATTAGGACACTTAGAAAGCCACTACATGAATAGGCCAATCAAATGCTATTATCCGTCTTTTAAATATCAGTGGCATATATGTTACATGCTACATCTTAAATTTAGATTACAAATACGTTGTAGGAGGCATTGATATGTTTTCAAAAATGTCAAAGAGATCAATGCCATAAACTTTTATCCATGATAGGCTATACCATTGACGACTAAATGCTGATGAGCGTGCAAATGTAGTATGACACTAGTATGAAGAATAAAATTGAGGAGTGGAACATTATTTTGATATAGTTGAAGGAGCGGGTCTCCATCGAAAGTCCAACAATGAAAATGGCTATCGCAAAAGGTAGTTTCTGTGATTTTCGTAAATATGTGGCATCTCATTTTTAAGTAGAAAAAAAATCCATTCTCAATTCTCTAAAATACTGTGAGAGTCTTCAAATCAAAGGAGGTGGGGGTGAGTCTTCAAATCAAAGGAGGGGAAAAACACAAAATCGAACAATAATGAATAACCCCACAAAATCGAACAAATCGGAAGGCTATCCACAACCCTTCGTCGGCTGGCCCTCGCGCGAACGGCCGTCACGACCCAGAAAGATGGCGGCGGCGGCGAGGCGTGCCGCTGGCCTTCTTCCTCTCCTCCTCTCCTCGCCGTCCGGTGCTCGCTTACCCCTCCGCCGGGCGCTATCCCTGATCCCTCTGCCTCACTCCTATCGCCTCCTCTCTCACCCCGCCAGGCTCTTCTCCACCTCCCCCTTCTCCGTCTCCGCCTGCGCCTCCGCCTCCGCGTCAAATGACGCGGCTGTGGAGAGGACCCGCGAGCTGCACCTGTACAACACGAAGACGAGGAAGAGGGAGCATTTTCGGCCGGGAGCTCCCGACGGGGAGGTTGGCATGTACGTCTGCGGTGTCACGCCCTACGACGACAGCCACATCGGCCATGCCCGCGCATACGTCGCCTTTGATGTCCTCTACAGGTTCCCCACCCCCTTTAATGTTCCTGACTCCGTCTAGCTCGTGCAATTGTGAGCTCTGTTAATATATCCGCACACTCGATTCATTCGCTGGAGGTACTGTAGATCAGTAGTTCTAGTGAAGTGTTCCAAACTTACCAGGCAACCTAATGGCATCATTTAATCACTGAGAGAATAGATGGCCGATGCGCACTTCCAAATGGACACAGATACCATTTGCTTTGCGATGATTAAGCTGCTTGTTTCTTGGGGCCTATAAAAGCTGGCTGTCACTGCACATTAAACATTTTTGTAATTTGACTGGCTTGGTATAGGGTACACACTGTAGTGACATGGCTACAATTGTTAAGGCCCTTGCAAATTGGTTTTGTGTGTATAGTTTGACCCTGGACTTGCATAGATACTTGATCTGGATTCCAAACGATTATGTGCGTTGAAACATCTCACAACCTCTGATCTATTATCTTATAGCCTTCATCTGCATGGTATTTTCCTAAGGAAATATTATGTTCACTTACTGTGCCACCTTGATAGGTACCTGCGTTATTTGGACTATGAAGTTCGGTATGTTCGGAACTTCACTGACATCGATGACAAGGTGATTTTGGACTAAAATTTGTTTGCAAATAAGCGATGCTTGAGTTCTTAGTTTTTGTTAACCAATTTAATGATTTTTAAATCATTCAATACTTGAAGTTTCAGCCTTATTGTTTGTAGGTTATTGAAAGTCAGTATTTTACTCTGTGGAAATTGCATTAACCTGAATTAAAGTACAGAAGAAAGATCTTGTTTGATAGTTCACACATTTTGGCTGATGTCATGTTTATTTCGATCTGTACCTGAATTTAAGCAGATAGCTTTATATAAACTATTTTCTGCTGAAATTGTATTGAGCAAGTTTACATGGGACTAGAATGAATATTTGAATGCAATTTGCTAATCTGCACAGGAAACCTGAGTTGCACTTCTGGAATTCTGTAGATAATTGCAAGAGCGAATCAGCTGGGGGAAGATCCTTTTAGCTTAAGCAAAAGGTTTTCTGATGATTTCCTGTCAGACATGGCCAATCTTCAATGTTTGCCACCATCTGTAGAGCCTCGTGTTTCAGATCATATTGATCAGATTATAAATATGATTAAACAGGTATGTGTACTTGGTCTCTTGGCTCCTTAGTATTTATGCTTATGCAGTTTCTTTTTTCTGTTCGCTTGAAAATGTTACTGATCTCTGTAGAAGGCTAAGAGGAGGTTTAATCTCAGATTTTGGAAATTTCTCGCTTTGACATACTCTAGTTCAGATTGAAAAGGTTCATCATATGCCATTAAATTGACAATGGAATAGATTATTTATTGCATTGTGTGATAGGGTTCACGTAGAAGTAACACATTTTGAGATGGATTTTAGGCACTGCTAGTGCAACTTTGGAAAGTGCTATGTGATTCGGTGTTAATAAAGGATGCAAGCTGCACAATGTTGAGTGCCATGTTTGTATGGCAGTGTCCAATGTGATCACACCATATGTATACAGTTGTGAAAATTAAGGACTGCATGTTGTGTTGCTATGTTGGTGTAATATATCTGTTTTTAATAATTAGTACTCCCTCTGTTTTAAAATATATGATGTTATGACATGCTAATTGGTCATATATTTAAAAGCAGAGGGAGTATAAGTTGCCGTGCTTTTATACTGTGCCTGACAGACATTTCCATCTTGTTGCATACCTACATCAGCTCTTTAAGTGCTATTAGTACCAATTTTGAGTTCCTATTCTTTTGGTATAATGACTTGTTGCACTACACAGTTTGACTTCTTTGTTTTGTTGCAACTTTTCTCTGAGCAGATCCTTGATAACAATTGTGCATATGTAGTGGGTGGGGATGTCTATTTCTCTGTTGATAATTTTCCTGAATATGGAGAGTTGTCTGGTCGAAAGCTAGATGATAATAGAGCTGGTGAAAGGGTTGCAGTTGATGAGAGGAAGAGAAATCCAGCTGATTTTGCTCTATGGAAGGTAAAAGATGTCCAAAATGCTAGTATGCAGCATTTTTATATTCTGTTCTCTATGGAGATGGTCTAGTTAATCATAAAATTAGTTATTTCCATGCTAATTTCAGGCTGCAAAAGATGGGGAGCCATGGTGGGACAGCCCTTGGGGTCCTGGAAGGCCAGGATGGCACATAGAGTGCAGTGCCATGAGTGCACATTACTTGGGTCATTCTTTTGACATACATGGGGGTGGGGAGGACCTCATCTTTCCACACCATGAGAATGAGATAGCACAAAGCCGTGCGGCATGTTGTGACAGTAGCATAAATTACTGGATACACAATGGTTTTGTCAATGTAAATAGCCAAAAAATGTCTAAATCGCTTGGTAACTTCGTCACCATACGCAAGGTAAAGGAAACATTTCAAGTGCTCCCCTAGGAAGTAATAGCCATATCTGAACGTGCTCAAAGGCTGCCCATTTTTCTCAGGTTACAGAGATGTACCATCCACTTGCTTTGAGAATGTTCTTACTTGGCACACACTACAGGTCCCCAATCAACTACACAATAGAACAACTCAATGTTGCATCAGATAGATTGTACTACACGTATCAGGTATGTTCTGTATATACATTATTATTTCTGAAACAGAAGTGTTTGCGTGAACTCCATGCTTGGCCACTGTTCGCTGATGCTACCCTATTTTTTTTTCTGGCTAGAAAATGGGTTAGGTAGTGAATAGATAATCCAAGTACATGTATATTGAAGGTTAGCTATTTTGGTCTTCCAAGAGTCCAGGACTTTTGGGTTCTCTTTTTCAAGCACACCTGAGGACATATCCCAGGTGATCATGCTGCTGAAAGAAGGAAAGCCTTGAACCTTAGATTGACATGCATGCAATATAGTAATGTTTTCTTGAGTTACCCTATTCTGTACGTTTGGTTGCAAGCTTCTACATATTCAAAATGGACTACTAAAATGGTTTCAGGTGTAGTTGTTCCAGATAGCATGCATGAGATACTCAACTTGGATTAAATTAACACAAGAATTTTTTATTGGTCATGTTAGCTTTTAACTAATAAAACCTACCAATGGAACTTCTGACCTGGGCTAGACTGAATTAATCCTTTGTTTTATACCGAAACTGCTTGTTTGTTCTAGCTGATTCCAAGTGTTCACATATTAGCCGGCCCAGCTGTCTTGGACCTAAGAAAAGCTGGCACTGCCTAAACTGAATAAAGTCTTTTTTTATACTGAAACTGCTTGTTGTCCTAGCTGATTCTATGTGCTCATATACTAGCAGATGGTTTTAGAGTAGTGCTGCCACAGTTCTCTTCATTCACATGGTGCTCAATGTCACTTGATTGTGTTGGTTCAGAACACATGGGACGACTATGGAAGTGGCATACTTGATCTGACTTTATTGGATTGTTCCTGCCACAGTTTCTTTCTAAAATTAGATCTTCGACAACACTTAGCTAATTCATGCCTGGAGTCTGAGAAATTGCTTCTGTTTGCTTGAAAACTCAAGCCATTCTTAAGTTTTTTTATGGCATTTATTTCACTGATCTTACTGTTTCTTTAGGCATCATTTCATTGCTGTAATTTATAATCAGATGGCTCATTTCATGTCCACAGACATTACGCGATTGTGAAGAGAGTTGCCAGCAACAACAAAAGAACTCTGGAGATTCATTGCCTGCTAATACCTTGAATTACATCCAGAAGCTTCATGATGAATTTGAGACTTCGATGTCAGATGATCTTCACACTTCAGTAGCATTGGCTGCTATTTCTGAGCCATTGAAAGTCATGAATGATCTATTGCACACTCGTAAGGTAAATTTAATGATGAACCCCTGGAGATACTGTTCACTAGTATTCAGAATGAACTGTACCACTTTCATGCGAGCGATTACCATTTTCATGCAGATGGTAAGATTTATTTAACTTGTTTTGACCTTCTTCTGGTGTTTGAACAGGGAAAGAAGCAGGAAAAACGATTTGAATCACTTTCCGCCTTGGAAGAGAAAATAAGAGTAGTGCTATCTGTTCTAGGATTGCTGCCTTCAAGTTATCATGAGGTGAGCTCAGTGTCATATGGACACCGCGAGTTAGTTCAGCTTACAGAGCAAATTTGTTTCTACACATGAGTTCACTGATGCTGTCGCAGCCTCTGAATCATAGTACTTCATGTTGGTCGTTGCAGACTGTAAACTCCTGGTGTTAGCAAAGCTGAGTTTTGCACAGTTAAAATATGAGGGAAGGAAAGAAAGTTATATCAGTGATCACTACTATGAATGCTTAATCATGTGTAGCGTGTATTGCAATACAAGTCTTTAACAGAGAATGCAAGTACTAAAAAAAAGAGAATGCAAGTGTACCTTAGAAGCTTTTTTAGGATTTAAAATTTGGATTTTGGGACAGAAATTCGGTTCAAGTCTGGCACTATCCTGTACTTCAGCTACAATTTTCACCAGTGTCTTTCATGGATATGAAACGACCCCTTCATACTAACTAACGAGTGTCTGTTCTCAGGCTCTGCAACAACTGCGGGACAAAGCACTGAGAAGAGCTTCCATCACCGAGGAGCATGTGCTACAGAAGATTGAAGAGAGAACGGCAGCAAGGAAGGCGAAGCAGTACGGAAAATCTGACGAGATCCGGAAAGAATTGGCTGCTGTTGGGATCGCCCTCATGGATGGTCCAGACGGCACGACCTGGAGACCATCTGTGCCTCTTTCTGAGGAGGAAGGGGTGGTTGTGAAGACATGATCTGCGCAAGTAGTTTTAGGCAGACTCACGTACAACCAGTCTACTGGATTGCAATATTGTGCAGGTTCTATGACGAGTGGAATGGAGTTTCAGAGAAACAATGATAAACTTTCAAAATAACAGAGAAACAAAGGTTATTTGCACATGTAGCATCTTTGACAGTCGTTACTGCAAGTTTTGTAGATCATTGCTGAATATTTGAACAGATATACTGGCTATATATTATTGGCCTTCAAATCCAAGAAACATAGAATATTCCAATGGAAATACAAAGGAATATCGATGGATGCTGATGTAGATCGGGTGAGGGGTCGCTTGTGGGGTCCAGAGGCCACGTGTCGTCATTAGGCAGCTCGACGTCGACTAACACGTGGGCCCGGCCCCACGGCGCTGTGGCCCAGTTGCCACACCAACCAAGTCCACAAGCTCTCGGCTTCGTGCTCTCCCCTCCGCCGCGCAACTCCGGCAAAACGCAACAGTTGAGCACACACTTCCTCCTCTTCTCGTGGCCGCTCGATGTAGTAGCTCGCCAAATTCGAACACCACGGCTCTCGCTCGCAGCTCGCTCCACACGCCATGGCGGCCTCGGCTCTGCAGCTGGAGCGCCATCTGCTTCTACTTGCAGGCGGCGGCGGCCGCCACCGGCCCCTCCTCTGCATGCTCCCGCCACGCGCGCACCGGCGCCGCCGCTGGCCGGGGACCATGAGGGTGTCCTCCGGCAACGGTGGGGGCGGGACCGGGGGCGGCCGCACGAGCGCAGTGGAGAAGCGCTCGGTTCCGGGGGCGGTCGGGGAGGATCAGGGAGCGAGGGGAGAGGAATCGGGTGGTGAAGTGCCCGGAGCTTTGGAACTGAGGTGGCCGCCGTGGGAGGGGTTGGCCGAGCGGTACAAGCTCATCGGCGCCACCTCCCTCGCCTTTGTCATCTGCAACATGGACAAGGTGACCATCCTGTTTGTCTCATCAAGACAGTGCCTGCCGTCCTTGCACAGTTGCAAGGGGATAGGCTTACGGCTGGACAATTGCACAGTTGCAATGAGGCCCAAATAATATTTTGAGTTGCCATAATTAATATGATTGCATCACTTGCACATGCATGTAACCTTCACTGTAGGCCAAATGTTTTTTTTTTCCAATTACAAGCATGGAAATGCTTGAAGTAACAAAATTGCTGTTCACGGTTTAATGCACTCTTCTTGATGCAGCATGTTTATTTAGTTCTAAAAAGCTTGATGGCCAATCCTTTCCCGAGAGGAGCTATGTTAATTTCAATATTCTAGTTTTGCAGGTTAACTTGAGTGTCGCAATTATCCCAATGTCACATCAGTATGGTTGGAACTCATCAACTGCTGGCTTAGTTCAGTCCTCATTCTTTTGGGGTTATGCGATGAGTCAACTACCAGGAGGATGGATGGCAAAATTGTTTGGCGGAAGGTTTGTTTAGGGTAACAAAATCATCTCAAATATGTAGAGTGCCAAACATCCATGATTGTGAAAATACTGATCCATTATTGAAAATTTGCAAAATAGCACTATGAAGTAGTAATTTCCAACTGATACTGTATGATTCATAAGATGAACATGTATTTATTTGTTTTACCCTTTCTGAAGCTGAAAATAGTTTATATTACCATTATAACTAGAAGCAGTTGAATTCTACTACGAGGCCTTTCCCAGTTTCCTATAGTTGGATCCCATGTTATCTCTCACCATCTTACTCCTACAGTACATACAATGTATATTTACTTACTGTGGTACTTTAATAATTTAAGTCTTGTTATTTTATTCTGATTGTAGGAAAGTGCTTGAGGTTGGTGTTGTGACATGGTCCTTGGCCACTGCTATAATTCCTGTTGTAGCAGGGTTCATGCCAGGACTTGTGTTATCAAGGATTCTGGTAACCTACTCACTAAAAGCCTCTCCTAGCTGTTGCGCAACTTTATTCTGTTCTTGTATCCATTGGAATTTTTCAGGCATATTTCATAGTGTAGGTCATTATTTCCTTCTGAAAGCATACCTTGACATGAGCGAGTGGGGGTTGTATCAAGTAACATAGTCAATATTGATGTGGATATTGAGCACAAGCACTCCCTCAACATTTGATTAGGATTTAGGAGAAATTAGGTTCCTTAGGAAGGACCTAATTTCGTGCGTATGGGTGCATATTATTTAACAAAGGTATTCCCGAAAGTGTCAACTCCCAGAACTAATTAATTACTAAAAAGAGATTGTGAAATAGTACATTACCATGCAAGAAGCTTTGAGATATGCTGATATCCATAATTCCATATATAAATTCTGGAGCATTCACGGAACAATGTCTAGTCATCATATCTCCTTTCCCTATGCTGTGGGTGTGTTGAATTGAACGAAAAAAGTTATCATCTTTATTTTATTTGCATTTTATTCTTTGTTAATTGTGTTATATGCTAGGTAGGCATTGGAGAAGGTGTCTCGCCATCAGCTGCTACAGATTTAATTGCTAGGTATAATCCAACTTGTATATTCTAGTTCTGTTCCTTGTCTTGACATTTATTTTTGTGACTTCTCACTTCTGTAAGTTAGTATAGGATGTGTCAGTTTTTTTTTTCTCAATAGTGGTCTATCTCGTGGTTATAAATTCTTGGACAACATAAGCAGCTTATATGTTGGAGGATGAATTTTTGCATAGCTACATATGAATCACGAGTGGTGGCTACATTTGTCAATCTTATATTAATTGCTATTATAATTCACAATGGTTCATATGACATACATTTCAGCATTGTGCAAGAGTACTTTGGAACCTCAAAATTTCATTGGAACTTAAATGCAGGTCCATTCCCTTGCAAGAGCGATCAAGAGCAGTTGCTGTTGTTTTTGGTGGCTTGAGCTTTGGAAGTGTCTTAGGGTATGTGTATTAAGATATATGATAGCCCAATATGTTCAAGATCTTTTATGCAACGATTTACATAATTCCATGTATATGCCGATGCATGTAAATGCTAAATCAAACTAAATTAGATTTTCCATCTGTGCCCAGCTCCAAATAATGGCTTACATATTTTCTTAAGTAATTGATGGAGTGCTATTTTAAGCTATTGTGCTTCTAACAGAAATTTCTGCCAATCATTTGACATTTTCCATTTTTTTCCTGTAAGTAAATATTCTAAAAGTATCCTGGACTAAGTTCTGAACATCTACTTGTTATTCACTTGGATGTAAACATAGAAGAATGTAGTGATTTATTTAGAAAAATCAAATGCTGAATCTTTCTCGTGAACTGCTTGTGGCCTTGTTCTTTTTTCATTTATATGCTATTTCTGTTCCTTGTCTTGACATTTAAGTAGCTAGTTCTTCTGGTTTCAATTTTTATATGGTACTACCTCCGTTTCAAATTACTATTCATTGTTGACTTTTTCTCGTAATGTTTGACCATTTGTCTTATTCAAAAAATTATGTAAGTGTCATTTCTTTTATTTGTGGCTTACTTTATCATCACATATACTTTAGATATGACTTATTTTTTTTGCATGTTTGGATAAAATTTCTGAATAAGACGAATGGTCAAACGTTGTGGAAAAAAGTCAACAATGAATAGTAATTTGGAACGGAGGGAGCAGTTCTGTTCCTTGTCTTGACATTTATGTAGCCAGTTCTGCTGGTTTCATTTGTTTTATTCTTTGGTCCACATGGACAAGGTACAAATTCTGGCTTCTTAAGCATGCATGATGCAGAACTTGGTTGTTTTTTCTCTTTATCTCAAATCTTGGTAGCTGTGCTAGACATCCTTAATAATAACAAGATGCTATTTTTTTTTCTTGTTTATCAGAACAACATTTCCTTACATTTGTCTGGATGGCTATGCAGCTTGAAGTAATAACAGTAGCTTCATTCTATATAGTTAAAGGTTTACCCATTTTATCACATTGCAGACTCCTGTTTGCCCCTCCCATCATTCAGAGCCTTGGCTGGAAGTCCGTCTTTTACATATTTGGCCTTCTTGGGATTATCTGGTAAGCAGATATTTCTAAGAAGTAGATAGCAGATAATTTATTGTGACTGAACTTTATTATTTGTCCACAGGTGCATAGGGTTTGAATCTCTTAAAGAGCAACAATTGGGTGGCCATGAAGGCCTATTAAGTAAGTGCTGATCTATTTGTAGTTCTTTGCGATATCAGCCACAAGGGTAGTCCCTTATCAAATAATATGCGTATCTTTTCTGAGGATTTTGGAAAAAAAATTTGCGTTTCTTATGAAACGGTCATGCTTGGAGTTAAAACTTCTACTGTTGGATCATTGCTCGGAGGACTAACTCCTCAGACTCTGTATCAAGTTTATTTTATGCACTAACCTAGATGGTTTGCATGGTTATACTTGATCTGCTTTGCACTATGTTTTTCGTTTCCTTGTTAATAGAAAGTATTAGATATGATTGTTGCTGACTACTCTTTGAGCTTAATTTGTGCTCATTATTTTAGATATTTTTTTGACTATCACATTGTGCCTTTTACCTTACAGTTTAGTCATGTAATAATCAATTGAAACATTACAAAAGTTACTTCTACTTTTCAGATTTGGGACGGAGTTCTACTGGATCCGGTGATCCTGTCTCATCAGCTGTATCTTTGCAATCATCAGACTCGTCATTGGAAGATATGCAGAATTCACTAAAGGTTGTTTTGTACCAACTGAGATCGTGCTACTTAACCTCTTCTTAGAGTATTTGTTAAGGGACAATTCACGAAACTGTTATCAAGTTCTGACATCATTGAAATTTGAAAGGATGAGTTCCATAATCAAGGCAGAACAACCAACGGAGATCTAATGTCCAGTTTGTTGTTAATTGCCATCCCATTTGCAAGACATAACTTCTTCCTAACCGGTTGGAATCAACAACCATACTTGCAATAAAGTTAACAACTTCAGAATCTGAGAAGAGCAAAATCTAATTCAACTGCATGCACATGAAGTTTGTCACTATCAAGAAATCATGTGATGCAGTGCAACCATCTTAGGGAATGGACACATAGCTTTCTGTATAAAGATTATTTTTGTTTGATACATGTATCTAGTATAACAGGCTCATTACTTGTTTTCTAGGATGTGCCTTGGGGAGCATTTTTGAAAAGCAAGGCGGTGTGGGCAATGATATATGCACACTTTTGTGGAAATTGGGGGCATTATACTTGCTTGTCTTGGCTGCCAACATTCTTCAGGTTTGTTATCTTGCATGTTTTCTTCTCAAGTTACTTTATAGGACCAAAGCGAAAAGGACCATAATCAATTAAAATCAGATATCATGTTTCTCTCTTAGCTACATTTGCTGTGATATGTCAGTTTATAGCGTGCCCTATTATGCTATTCCTATGGTTTAGAAATGTAGGGAAGTGTTAGATCTAATTTAAATACATTGGCATTGTTCAATACATTGTGTCAAACATATATATCAACAACTTCTTATTGTGATTTTTTTCCAACTCATCTGTTACACAGTGAGGAGCTGGACCTGAACTTGACAGAAGCAGCATGGGTATATAAATGCTTTGTTTCTTAAGTTATAGTAAGATCCTTCTATTGAAAGCCCCACCTAACTAGGCGATTTCAATCTGCCTTTATTTATCATTGATATCTAGCTTTTAGTCCAGCCTCATGTAGTGCTTTTGAATTTACATTTTTTTCCCTGTAGGTGTCAGTCCTTCCTCCTCTGGGTTCAATGGTCATTACATCTATTGCAGCACCTTTTGCAGACAACTTGATATCAAATGGGGTTGACACCACGAAGGTAAATCATTCACTTCTTTCATTGATCTCCCCTTGAAGTTGTTGGGTATGCTTTCTGTTGCAGTGTGTTAAATCTCAGCTGTAGTCCCCTACAGTGTGTAGGTGCGATGGTTGGCATTTAGAGTATAGTAATGGGCAACTGGTGTTGGATTGGAAATAGCAGCTGGAAGGAAGTAGATTGATATTTTATTTGCTTGATTGAATCTGTTCTGTTCCCCTTCTGTTTAACTATAGAGGGATCCTCAACACACCAATACACTATACTAGACCTGAAGTCTTACACTTCACTAGGACTGCTAGTACAGTTGCATACTCCGTTCCAAGATCAAGGAGTAATTCATACAAAGTCGACTTTTTTTTTGGTCCTATTTGACTATGACTCCTGTGTATCAGCCCCTGCTGCTTGCAGCAAACTCCAATGCTCCCTGGACTCCAGATATGCTTCTGCTGGTTTCCTCAACAGGAAGTCCAATATAGAGGTTTTATCAACCCTGTCAATTCTCAGGAGTGGACATAATATATGATGTGCTATAGGTCATAATAGCATTTTCAGTTAGCTCAGAAAAAAAAAGTTGTAGAACTGAAAGAAATGAATCTGATGCTTAAATTCTGTAGGTACGAAAAATATGCCAAACAATTGCCTTCATGTCACCGGCGATTTTCATGATGCTTTCCTCAGTGGATCTTGGACTCCCTCCTTGGGAAATCGTTGCTTTTCTTACAAGTGGTCTAGCACTCTCCAGCTTTGCATTTTCAGGTCATGTTGTTAAGATTGCTATCAAGTTTCCATTGTTTACATAGTTCCAAGATTCAAACCTAAATATTTTTTTTGGTAAACAGGGCTTTATTGCACGCATCAAGATATCTCCCGTGAATATGCAAGCATTCTCCTGGTCAGTCACTAAAGTCCTGTCTTCTTAAATTTTGTGCATTTATGGGTGTTTAGTTCCTGGAAAAAGGTAAAAAGTGAAGTGAAAAAGTCACATCGGACACTGTAGTACTTTTCGTTTGTTTGTGGTAAACATTGTCCTACCATGACCTAACTAGGCTTAAAAGATTCGTCTCGTCGTGTACATCAAAACCATGTAACTAGGTTTTTTTATTTACCCACATTTAGTACTCCATGCATGAGGAGAGAGATTTGATGTGATAGGTGAATAGTGAAGTTTGGAGAGAGAATTTTTAGAAGTTTGATGATGTGACCGGGAACTAAACAGGGCCCTTGGAAAGAAAGAAAAGTGACATTCTTCCCTTAGATGCTTAAAAGGTTGACTGGCTGACAGTTTGCAGTTGATGCTAGTTGCATTTCTGTTACCCTGTACTCACATTGCATCATGAGTCATTGTTACTGAATTGCTGCCGTTGTGCTCCAGGGAATCACAAACACTGTAGGCGCTGTGCCTGGAATTGTTGGCGTGGCACTGACAGGCTATCTTCTTGATTCAACTCATTCTTGGAGTGTATGCCATCGACCCATATTCATAAACTATATTTACATTTTTAATCACTCTAATAACCATATTGGTACCGTTTTGTGTGCAGATATCACTCTTCGCGCCCTCTATCTTCTTTTACTTAACTGGTACTGTTGTATGGTTAGCATTTGCCAGCAGTGAGCCCCAGGATTTTTCCAAGTCAGGACCAGAGCCGTGATGGATGTTTTCCCCTTGCACAGAAGTGATTATTTCAGGAGATCTCATCTTTAGTCTAAGCAAAATTATGGAGCCCTTGGGCAGCCAATAGGTTTATGTTCCTTTCCAGTCAGTTGTAGATAAGAGGAAGCCCACTGACAAGGGGACAGCATACCCTGTAAATGCGTACATATGGCTATTAGCTGACATGTATGTAGGCGTTTTCTGGTTATTTTCCACATTTTGACACGATTTTGGAAGGGGAAGAGGATTGTGTAAGTGTGTTTGTCCGGAGAATTATGTTTGCATCAGCAGGTGAATATGAGCATGACAATTTTTGTTGGCAGAACACAATCCAAATCCTCTTTATACTCCTATTCGGTATGAAGTTACGTACTCCGTATATGGGACGCCCTACACTGGACAGTTCCTTGCCTGGTCCTAGTTGGCTAGTTCAATCACCAACTCTCAAGTCATTACTAGTCGGTTCCTTGAGAACAGGTTTGCATTAAAGCTCCCAGCAATATGCATAAATAAATGAGTCCCAGCAATAGGAGGCACGAAGTTACAGCTTACAGGTTACAAGATGATTCCAGCATCTGCATGCCAAAAGCACATTTCAAGAATCAAGAGTCTTCCTGCGTCTATTGTCAGCGAATACATTTCAGGCCTCTCAGTATGAGAATGAGATTGAATGGCATGACACAGATTCACACAATAGTAAATGACCCCACTAGAACGCACAATTCACACGAAGGGGAAAACACAAGATAACAATTTAACATCAGATTTCAAATTTTCCTAAGCTATGCGACTCTGACAACAAGCCATAAGCTACATTGGTCCCAGATCTGTTCCACCATCTAAACAACACAACTAGCAGCATGAAACAGCCCAGGAGGATGCAGGATGTAAAAGCAGATCACTTTTTCTTCTTGGAAGGCGGCTGGTCCTCATCATCGTCGTCCTCATCGTCATCATCATCATCATCATCGTCATCCTCACCATCATCATCACCATCGTCGTCGTCATCATCATCATCGCTACCTCCTTCACCATTAGCCTCAGGATCATCATCGTCGTCGTCATCATCATCACCTCCTTCTTCATCCCCAGAAAACTCCTCAGCATCATCATCATCATCGTCCTCACCAGCCTCCTCGTCGTCTTCATCATCATCATCGTCATCATCTGACCCTCCAGCATCCTTGTTCTCAGGAACATGTTCTGATTTAATCCTGCCCAGTAGCCTTTTAAAAGTACATCAACAGACAAGTCAGGACACAATTATACTAAAGTCACAGAGCATATTTAGCAAAAATCCTTACTTGTAAATTGCCTGCTTGTCTACATTGAATATATCTGTTCCAGCATTTACAGCTTCAATCTATAAAAGAGTGCAGTTGTATCAGCATAACTTAACAGAAAAAAAACTAAATAAAAAAGCATCTTTCATCTTTCATAAGATATACAAGTGAGAAGATACAGATATCATATATATAAAAGCTTATCTTTCACAATAGGTGAGGATAATCATTAGTTTGATCGACAAAAAAAAATCCACTAGTAATGTAAACTGAGCAGTATAAGAACTGATTGGTGGCACATAGCACCTGATCACACATTAAAAAGGCTAGGGCACTAAGCAGGAAAATTCTAAGGATCAAATTATCTAAATACACAAGTTCAGTTTTAGGAGAGCCTAACTGAATCAAGAAGAAACTTATGTTTGTCATCAAATCAGTTTCACATATACATGTTGTTCTAAATTTGTGCCAGCACAATCCCAATCAATACATCCTCTGACAAAATCAAATTGCAGAAGACAGGACAGGACAAATGCCACTCACAGTAGATTTCTACAGCATAGTGTCCACTGATCTGGTTCCCATCGTGCATCCTAACTAAAATTTTCAATTCAACGAGCCAGATCTGCTTAGATCTATCCACGAGAACTATACTACTCCAGCCAAAAAGAGGCCGAAATTCACGCACGACGAAATCAAGAAATTGACATTAGTACATATATCACTAGATCTAAAGACTAGGAACTAAATCAAACGCAAAGTACGCCATGTCCCTCGAAGAATTAGCTCTATTTGCAGCCGAGTAACAGAGCAATGCGGCAAAAGCAGCAAAATCGCAGGATCCTAAAGGCATCAAAATCGCAGGATTACTTCAGTCACTAGGCGTATCTGCCCAATCCATCAATTGCACAACAATATAGCGCAGGCCGCACTTGAAGAAGAAAAAGAAAAAAAGCACTCACAGCGCGAGCAAGCAGGCCTACCAAATCGACTGTCAGCACCGACGCCGCCGGCGTCGGCATCCTGTCCGCTCCACCGACCACCGTCGCCATCGATGCCTTTTGCGCGAGCGGTGGAGAAGATGTAGATGCGGTGGTCTAGCCGCAGCGCGGTTCTTGGAGAGCGGCTTTAATAGCGGAGGCGAAGGGGAGGCGAGACCAGAGGCGGTAGTAGGGTTTTGTGCTGGGCGCCTGCTAGATTGGGTGCCGCCGGGTGAGCTCCTACCTAGGGTTTTGGCGCTGGCGTCGCCCGGGGCGTGTGGGTCTCTGGCGGGTGGGTCCAGCGGAGGTGTCTCCTCCAATAAGAAGAGACGATTCGAAAATAACGGTGGAGGACGGCGGGTGCCGATCGGATTCCATCGCCGATTCATGTCCCGTCAGAGTGGGACTCGTGATTCGTGCAGGTCTCTACTGGGCTTGGCTGTTTCTCTCGGCGGATCCTGCCGCGTATGGGCTTCGCTGCCCATCAGGCCCATCTGGCAGTGGGCTGTTCATGCCACTTGCCACAACCCCAACCGGATGGAGATACATATAACAAATTATTAAATTGTGCTAACAGTATTCCACTCATGGTTTATATCATTGTTGTTTCAAGCTGACGAATCCTTGGCGTGCACGTACGAGTTTATCCCTAAACATGGCTGATTAGCCCCACGAGGAAATGACCCCACAAGAAATTTTTCAGATTTTCCAATCCTCTCAGATGCAGGGCAGTGCTGCCGCCTCTCCTGTCACTCTGTTTGGAAGGCCCTAATGCGAACGCGAGCAAAGAAGGCGAAGGCGAGGAGCAAAGGCCAAAGCAAGCGCCAAGCGGGGAAGGAGCGGCGAACGTCTGACGCCGCTTGAGGCCCTTGTCGCGAGCACGCTTCGATTCAGACGTAGCACCAAGGCAGAGATTGAGGGTGGTTCGGCTCAGAATGGGAGCGCTCAGAGTCATAGTTGGATGGCACAGCGGCAGAACTGCGACAGCAGCCGCAGTACCACGGCCGGTTCCAGAGACCTCCTAATCCTAGTCTCGGCTTGATGGGCGTGTGCGACAAGAGACACACTATATTCTCGGTTTCCATGGCTTCGCTTCTTATAGCTGCGTGCCAGTCCTTACCTTTTACTAATCGTGAACAAGGATATGATTTAGTAGTAATAAATATAATATACTCATGGGGTTGTATGTAGGTCAGCTTTACAGTTTCTTCGATCTAGCTAGAAAACCGTATGAATATATATATATATATATATGCTCCCCGCATGCTTGCTTGAATAACATAACAATCACACTAGCTGCAAATTTACTGTCACGTGCAATGATACACGGCGACGATCAAACGCAGTGGTGCAACAATGCAATTGGCAGCCAACTTTACTTACTTGAATAATAATCACCGCAACAACCAATTGCAAGGGCAAGTGCCTGTCAGTACTGTCGTCTGGTGGCGATCGTCAACTGAAGATGTACCTATTGCCGCAGATGATGGAGGGAGTACCTGACCAACAAAGGTACAAATCAACAGTGCTCGAACGGACGACCTTTTCTTTTGAGCGCGCTTTGATCCCGGTGGGATGAGGTTGAGGGCAGCTCGGCTCGGCAAAGCGGGACTGTCAGTCATAGTTGGATGCTGCCGGCAAAACTGTGATGGCAGCCGCTGGACTGTGGTCGGTTCCAGAGACCTCCTCCTAATCCCGACAAAGCTCAAGTAGTACGTTAGTTGTGGTCTTTGTGGACGTGACGAGCTAGCCGAGCCTGCAGCCAGCATGATATCGGTTCTTGTGGCTACCAGTACACTTACTCCCTACATGTCCTTACTAACCGTGAACAAAAGGATACGGTGTAGCGGTAGTATATGTATCTACTTATGGGGTTGTATGTAGATCAGTGACACGTACTGACATTTTTTTCTTCGATATATTAGCTAGGCAACCGTGTGAAGCATGGAAGCAGTGTCGGTATATATGCTCCCATCATTCTTGCTTGAACATAATTACAATCACAAACTGCAAAATTACTATGACACGTCACTCACGTGATGCCCCGATTAAACGCGTAGTGGTGCGATAATGAAATTGGCAGCCAACTCACCGCAACAACCCAGGGCAAATGAGTGGTGTTTGATGGTTCACGTTCCGTAAATTTCGTTCATTATCACACGCTCGATCATCAACCTCATTCTAACGCGCAGGCTTTTCAGAACAAAACAATTCCTTGCTCGAACGTGTAGTTGTTCATTGACGCATGAAGCACTCAAACACGAACCAAAAAATCAATCACGAGTACTGGAATGGCTGCTTATCGATCGGTTAACGCTCAGAATTTCAGATGCGCGCCTTTTTTTCAGTGGAAGTTACAACTGTTCAGAATTCGAATCAAATTAGAATCCTGATCAATACCCTCACCACCCTACCAAAACGCTTGACACACCGATGGATCATGGAGCGCGACAAAAGTCCCCCATAACAGCCGTAACAATAATCTACTGTATTGCCTCTGCTGATCGATATATGCGAACAAAATATTCACGGTACGTAGAAAGTAACGGATGGACGCCACCAATAATAATCTAATTTATTTATTAATCTAGCTAACTCATCCTCTCCAACACAAACATGTCTATAGCATCGGAAAGCTCACAAACATGACTAGCCCAAACTGGCTCACTGCACGGTAACGAGAAGGCCGGGAGCACAGCACATACACGTAACCTCATAGTCCTGTATGCATGCCTCGAGCAGGATCAAATAAAGGAGCGGAGCCACGGCGACCCTCGATCGCGGAACTAGCCGCCAGAGATCGAGGGACGGGCGACGCTGCCATTGTTGACGCGGTGAGTTATGCTTGCGCTCAGTAGAAAACCTGGCAAGCGGAGCTCGTTGTCACTCAACACAGCTCAACTTCCACGAGGCGGGGGCTCATGGAACCGGCATATACAATGGCGCCAATATACCAACCAGAGTGACCTTTCTGATCCGTTCAGGTAAATTTCTTGATGCCTCCCAGTTCCACGTACTCGAGCTCTCGACCGGCCCTTCTCTATGAGTTTGCTTTTTTTTTGACACTTCTTTGACAACTGAGAGTCCACAAGTCTCTTTTTTAGTATATATATATATATATCCTTGTCTCATTACTGTATCTGGAGGAGGGATGTATGGCGTGTATGGCGATGTGCAACCTCTCCCTCTTTTCTATATAGAGCCTCTTCGCGCATGTGAGAAGCATATGCAGCGGAAGGCATGTGCCATCCTCTCCATCCTGTCACATGTACACATCCAACGTCAATGCGTTAACATCGGCTCGGTTGGTGTGGTAACCAATTTGCTGAAATATTCCGCTCACATGATGTATATCACTCTTTGCTTCATATAGATGTGTGTGTGTGTGTATATATATATATATTATTGAAATGTGAGACTGATCTTCGTTTTCGGCTATATATAAGCTGATAACATTGTTACTGAAACAATCCGATAGCTATTGGCATCCTCCATTTAGGTTCTCGTATCGATCACCGCCTTCACAATTAGAGAACACGCCACACCATGACAGTCGGCCATACTGTAGCTCCAATAATTAAATTCTGATTGTAATCTGTGGTAGCAAACACTCAGATCTTTAAGTCCGAGGACAAGTTATCACCATAGCAAAAATGTACATAGCCGGCTAACAATTTTAAAAATCATATTCATGTTAAAAATGTAAAAAATGTTAAAATATTTATATTAGGCTCATTAAATACCAGATTTTAACATGCATCCATTTCTTTATCTCCTGGTCATGTTCTAAAAGTATAAGCTACAAAATTTATTTGCGTATATTTATTTTAAAGTAAAAAAACTCAAATGTCAATAAAAAACCACTAGCTACCCATGCAAATTGTGCAGGCCACCTTGCTAGTTAACCAAACACAAAAGGCACAAAATTCTGTCAGCCATACACCCTCTAAACACTTGCGCCCTTGAGTTGTTAGTTGTTACTCAAAATTCTGGCAGCCATGGCTATAGTTACTGAAACAATCCGGCCGGTTAAGGATCACCTATGGATGCATCTTTCGTTGTGATGCCAGCCCCATCCCTCCACCTATATATGTCCTCCAATCGTCTCAGCTTCAGTGAACACGACATGCCACACCATTCACTGACCAATCCTGCAGCTCTAGCTAGCATGCCCCATATCCTTTTCAACAGGGCCATACTGGAAATCCTCTTACACCGTCGCCTCCCGAGCTACCGCTGCGAACCCTTGATCCACCTACCGGTTTATACCTAATAAGAGCACGACCCCTCGTTCTACAGGATTCGGACTGCCTCTCCTGGCATGAGCGCGCTTTAGTCCCGGTGAGATGAGGTTGAGGGCAGCTCGGCTCGGCACACCGGCACTGTCAGCCTCTGTATTGTGATGGCAGCCTCTGTATTGTGGTCGGTTCCAGAGACCTCCTAATCCCAACAAAGCTCGATCGAGTACGTTGTTGTGGTCATTGTGGTTGTGGACGTGACAAGCTAGCTGAGCCTGCAGCGAGCGCGATATATTATTGTCGGTTTCCATGGCTTCGCTTCTTCTTGTAGCTACCTGTCCTTACTCCCTACATGCTCTTACTAACCATGAACAAAAGGATACGGGTATAGCGGTAGTAGTAAGTGTATCTAATTATGGGATTATATGTATAGATCAGTGACACTGATATTTTCTTCGATGTAGCTAGGCAACGTGAAGCATGGAAGCAGTGCCGGTATATATGCTCCCATGGTGCTTGCTTGAACAAAATAACAATCACAACAACTGCAAAGTTACTGTATGACACGCCCATGTTACTGTCACGTGGTGCACAGACCGATTAAACGTAGTGGTGCGATAATGAAATTGGTAGCCAACTTTACTACTTGAATAATCACCGCAACAACCCAGGGCAAAGGAGTGGTGTTTGATGCTGGATCACGTTCTGTAAATTTCATTGTCACACGCTCGACCATCAATGCAACTTCATTATTAATTCTCACGCGCAGGCTTATCAGAACAAAACAATTCCTTGCTCGAACGTGTGTGCTGTTCATTTGACACGCTGGGTTTGCTTCTTTGTATAGTGAGAGTCCACATGTTTCTTTGTTAGTATATATATCCTAGTCTCATTACAGTATTTGAAGGAGGATGTATTTGTAAAAGAAATCTTTCTATATAGAGCCTCTTTCGGGCATGTGAACTATATGCAACAGAAGACATGGCCATCCTCAACATTCTGTCACATGTGCATCCAACGTCAATGCTGCGTTAACACCCGGCTGGGTTGGGGTGCTAATAACCAATTTGCCGAAATATTCCGCTCACATGATGTATATCACTCTTTGCTTCATAGATGTATATAGATTGAAATGTGAGACTGATCTTCGTTTTCGGTTATAGGATAACATTGTTACTGAAACAATCCGATAGCTATCGGCGTCCTCCATTTAGGTTCTCGTATTGATCACCACCTTTACAATTAGAGAACACGCCATGCCATGACACTCGGCAATACTGTGGCTCCAGCGTGCCCTGTTTCCTTTCCAATAGCGACATATTAGAAATCCTCCTAGAGTCTTACAGGAGAGCCTCCCAATTAAGCTGCCGTCGTGTGAACCCGTCGTGTCGTGCACGTACAGACGTGCGTATCAACGGACGCCGGCCTTGAGCCCCTTGGCACGAGAGCGCTTCCATCCCTTTTGAGCCCCTCGAGAAGTGTAGCCGCTGTACTACGGCCGGTTCCAGAGACCTCCCAATCCCAACCAAGCTAAAGGATACGGTGAAGCAGTAATAGTATCTACTTATCGGGTTGTATATAGATAAGTGACACCGATAGTTTCTTCGATATAGGCAAACGTGTGAAGCATGGAAGCAGTAGTGTGTAGTGCCGGTGGTATATATATGCTCCCATCGTGCTTGGTTGAACATAATAACAACCACAACCTGTAAAGTTACTGAGGCGCCCCTGTTATATTGTCACGTGCACCGATTAAACGTAGTGCTGCGGTAATGAGATTGGCAGCCAACTTTACTACTTGAATAATCGTCGCAAAAACCCAGGACAAATTAATGAGTGGTGTTTGATGGTTCGTGTCCTGACCCATGCATACTTAGGCACATCAGCGTGTTCTGTAAATTTCATTATCACACACTTATCAACTTCATTCATTCTCACGCGGAGGCTTATAGAAAAAACAATTCCTCGCTTGAACAGTCGAACGTAGTACTACCGTGCGTAAAAAAAAACGTGCAGCAAACATTAAATTTTCTGTGCGTTTTTTATTTGCCGTGCGCTTTATGAAAAGCGCACCGCAAAGAAGCTATTTACCGTGCGCCCGATAAAATACGCAAAGCAAATAAACTCACACACGGTAAAGTCTCGTTTTCCGGTAGTGAGTTATTCATTTGAGTATTTGACACATGAAGCTCACTCAAACCACGAACCAAAATCAAACACGAGTAGTGGGCTGGCTGGGAGCGGGATTCAGTAACGTTATGAAGCAAAGTCACATTTTACTGTAGCCGTAACTTTCGGCAGCCTACCCGACGTCCATCACGAGATCTGTGGCTCGAAGTACATGAACAGTATTATCTACAGTGCAATATACAGTAAAATCGATACAGTACTTTTGTTACAGTGATACACAGTACGATCGGTGCAGTGTTTTTGCTATAGTGCATTTGCTGCTGCTGCCGCCGATCTCGTGATGAACGATATGCAATCAAAGTTACGGCTACAGTAAAATGTGACTTTGCTTTCGTAACGTTACTGAATCCCGCTCCGGCTGGCTGTGCTTATCGATCGGTTACCGTTCAGAATTTCAGATGCACGCCTTTTTTTAGTGGAAGTTACAACGGTTCGTCGGTTCGGAATCCGGATCAAATTAGAATCCTGATCATCATTAATCCCCTCACCGTCCTACCAAAACCTGACACGCCGATGGACATGACTAGCGCCCAAACTCTAGTACGTAGCTCATAGTTCTGTATGCATATGCATCGAGCAGAAGCGAGCAGAGCCGCGGGGGCTTAATTAGGGGATGGGTGGGATGCAAGCACGACGAGGAAACAAACTGCCAGAGTGAGACAGGCGACGTTGGCATCGTTAGCGCGGTCAGTAGTGTGATGGAAGGCTTCCGCTTAGCGGGCTTCCACGAGCTCGGGACGGACTCACCGAACCGGCATGCGATGAAGCTAACATACCGACCAGCGTGGTGATTCCAGTTCATTCAGATGAGTTTCCTGATGTCTCCGAGTCCCATTCACCCGGGCTCTCGGATCGGCACTTGTCTATGGGTTTGCTTCTTTGTCTGGTGAGAGTCCACATGTTCCTTTGTTGATATATCCGGTCTAATTATTTAGTTTGGACGAGGATGTATGGCATCATGGCGATGTGCCCGACCTCTCCCTCTTTCTATGCAGAGCTTCTTCGTGCATGTGATCGAACTATATGCAACAGAAGCCATATACGGGCCATCCTCTCCATTATCTCACATGTACATCCGACGTCAATGTTGCGTTAACACCAGCAATTGCGTGATGCACCGCACCAACCGCGATGATGCACCCATCAAATTGAAATTCGACTCTAAAAACAAAACTACGACTGCATGTAAAATATATGCTCTTATTGTATCAACTAATTTAATATAGATACGGGTTAGTTTTTTTACTGTGAAATTTACCCGCTCAAGTTCCGATCGTTGAATCAGCAAAAGTGCTTGCATCTAAGCTATCGACAGACAGCAGATGGGAGTCCACACATATATGATCGAGAGTGTCTTGTACGTGTCGTGTTTAGAAAAAAAACATTTTAAAGAAAATACATCATGGTCGACAATTCTCTTTGTGCCATCATCATCATCGTCATCCAAGACAAGAAACGAAGCTAGGTCCAATGAATCTCAAATGAAGAAAATCTCTAGCAGCAAAGAACATTACACGTGCGCACGCTGTTCCACACGGGACGCAAAGCGATAAAATTTGCCGTAAAAGACCTCTAAAATTATCCTCCAAAGACAGTACGTCTTAACTCTCTCAAAGTGTGGTGCTCTGTTTTCACGCTATCCCTCACGCGTACCAGTAAAAGCTTGAAGTTACGATCACAAATAGTTCAAATGAATCATCGATCCATAATCATGTATTTGTTTAGACTTGTATTCACGTCTAGAAAAATAGACGTGCACTGCACACATATGAAAAAGCAGCACAAAGAGTATCCACACACTCCGACGATGGAATAACAGCTCATAGACACGCAACACTAATTTGTTAACAAACAAGAAGGAGCCTAGCTAATACAACACTCGCTCGTAAGCTCTATGCATGCCGCCTCGAACTGAAGCAAAGGAACAGAGCCATGACGGCCTTCCCTCCACTCCGTATATTTTCTCGTTCCAGCTCAGGAAGCTTCAGTCTTACCTACACAATTGAAAACCATGCCACGCCACGCAATGACTAACACTGCAGCTCCAGCGTGTTCCACATCCGTTTCAACAGCCACACTAGTGAAATCCTGCCTCTTACACCGGCCAGCGCATCCAGAGCTACCGCCGCGGGTGCTCGGTACACGTACGAGTTTATCCCTAAGAAGAGCATGACGCCCTGTCTCTACAGACGCCGGACTTGAGCCCCTTGCCACGAGCGCGCTTCGATCCGGACGTGGCACGGAGGCAGAGGTTGATGGCGGCTCGGCTCGGAAGACGAGTTGCAATGGCCATAGTTGGATAGCGGCGGCAGAACTGTGGTACCAGTCGCTGTGCCGTGTCCGGTTCCGGAGACTTCCCAATCCGAAGCTCGAGTTTAATTTGTGGGCACGCATCATGATGGGAAATGCAGCGAGAGATACATCTTGGTATCAAATGCTTCTCGCTTCTTTATAGCTGCTAGTGAGGACCATGTGTGTCCAATGATCGATGGATGGTCGCTTTTCAGTGTGATGAGTGATTGACAACGTTGTGTGGACTGACGTTTGCCTTGGCTCAAGTATTGCAGGTGTAGGATGCGGCTTGGTTTGGATTGGTGCAGGTGAAGAACAAGCGCGAAAGGTCTTAGCCGGAGCGGCCTCCCAGGAGCGGAGAGACAAGTAGGCTTAGTTCGAGGGACCCGGTGGCCAGTGGGATCAAGTGCGGTTCACATGGTGTAAGAACAAGCGAGGCAACGTGGATGAAGGTGATTGAGCCGGTACGTTGGGCGCGGCCGAGTCAAGGAACGAGGCAAGACCGAGTAGACCGTCCGGGAGCCGGAGGTGAAAGGCTTGGCGTGCTCGAGGCTTGCGTGGAGGCTGGACCATGTGCGCGGGGTTTGGTGTGCTACCAGAAAACATCAACCGAAGGCTCGGCGTGACGGAGACGGTATCCGGACGCGCCGGGAAGCTTCGAGGCGGGGGGGGGGGTTTGGTTTGAGGGGATGATGGGTGAGTGCCTTGCGCCTCTTTGTGGATGATCTTGGCCCCCTCAAACGCCGGGAATCGGTCTCGATTTGAAGTTTTGTGGATGAACTCGTGGGAGGTGTGTTCTTCGGTGTGATCCAAAATTCGTCATGTATACTTGAGCTTTTTCGGATCTAGTTCGTGGATCTATTAGGCCTTAGGGTTGTGAACGATTGGCTCAAGTTTCGTGCGAATCCATGAAGTAATTTGAGAGATTAATTCATTTGTTTGGAGGTGTTGTTCGTGTGTGTTCTTCCAGTTCGCTCTGTGTTCTTCGCGTGCAGGAACCGCTCGCGCAGCTGCACAGCGCTCTGGCTCACGCGGCTCTGCGTGCTAGCAGCGAGTTCGGCCCAGCTGCGCTTGTCGAGGTCCAGCAGAGGGGCGCACGGCCCAGTAGCGCAGCTACGCGTGGCCCAGGCAGGAGAGCAGGCCGGCGCACAGAAGCCCAAGCGAGCAGCAGCACAGACAGCAAGCAAATCGGAGCAGCTCAGGTACAGACGAGGTGAGCAGCAACTCCGGCTTCCTTCCTTGGAGTGTCCCTTTCTTACTACAGTAGACAATCATTGTTTAATCTAAACAAAGCTGCTGTTCCTTTGATTCTTGTGTGAATTACGACTGAAGCATGATTTTTCTTGGATATGTTAGGATTGGTTTTGTAGCAGATTAGCTAGTATTTAATGGTGCATGTTTACTGTTAGCCATCTCTTGGTTTAATCAATGTTAAATTAATTTGATGATATATTATTTTGCACTCATTGCTCGGTGATTAGTGGTAATTTAATCCCTGCTTCTAGAAGTTAATTGGTGGTACTTTCTAGCATCTATTTATGTCATTGCTTCCGCGCTAGGTTGAGGTTTTCCTAATCGTTCCTAGGGTGAGCTTGTCACGAGTTGGCATGTGTCATCTTGGCGGTTAGAAGAGAGACTTTTGTACCGTGTTTCGAGTCTCTGTGAGTTGTGCTGTGTTAAGGTTCATTGTTTCCGCTGTCAGTAGCTCGTTGTGATCATTGTGTCTTGCTCCTAGGATCAAAAGCACTCAAGTGGCTTTGTGGTTCTGGCAAGAAAGGGATTTGGACTCGTCGGAAGTGATTTTGGAACATAGGCCGAGTTTCGCTCTTTGGAGAGAGATTTTAATCGGCTCCCATTCACTCCCCCCTCTCTGGTCGCCATACCGATCCTTCAGCTAGTCTCCTTACTCCTTAGGAATCGTCGTGAACACAAGGATATGGACATATGGTGTAGTACGGAGTATAGTATCTACTTATGGGGTTGTACGTAGGTCAGTGTGACAGTTTCTATCATGAGTGGTATCCATCTGAATTACTTTCGATTTTGCTAAGATCTAGCCAAGCAATCGTGTGAGGCATGGAAGCAGTGCCGGTATATATGCTCCCTTCGTGCTTGCTCGAACATAATAACAATCATTAGCTGTAAAGTTACGGTGATGCACATGCACCCCCTGCTACTGTCACGTGGTATGCGTACCGATCAAACGTAGTGGTGCAACAATAGAATGAAGCCAACTTTTACTTCTCTGTAGAATAATCATAGCCTAACCAATGGCAGTTGGCGGTGTTTGGTACGGGTCATTCTGGCCCATACTTCATAAATTTCACCCAGTAATTTCATGAATCTAGTGGCTTCGTTCCATAAATTTCATAATCACAGGCTCAACAACACTTCTTACGGCAGAGTCATCGGAACCAAACAAATCCTCGCTTCAATGGATTTGTTCATCTGACACATGCTCCCTCCATTTTTATTTGCTATTATCTGACACATGCTCCCTCCATTTCGGCAGCCACAACAACTGTCTCGAGCGCGGCAGGGGATCAAGAGCAGGGGATGCCGACGCAACACGGAGCCAGGGGAAGGCGAAATCTACCTGGCGCCATCAACTGGCGGCCAGCATGCTCCGTAGCGATGCCCGTCGACGGGTGGCAGGAAATCTTGCAGCTGGAGCTCGTCGCCGCTCAAAACAGCTCGGCGGCTCAAAACAGCTCGGCGTCCACGAGCTCAGGGCTCGGAACCGACATATCAACCAGCAGGGTCCTGTTTCCAACCCGTTCAGCTAAATTCCTTATGCCTCCCAGTCCCTCTCACCCAATCTCTTGAACTGGTCCTTTTTCATGGGTTTGCTTCCTTTCTGTCTAGTGACACCTCTAGCTAGCTACATGTTTCTTTATTTAAACTGATCTCTCATGCTATATGTAATGCTATAAGGATAGTCCCAACTCCCAACTCTCCATCTAGGATAGTAGTTTTTATAGCATTAAATTATCTGCCACATATGACTATTTGGTTTTGTGACACTATATTAAATAAGAGAGAGAGAAACTGGGTCTCATGCAATACACAATTTCAACACAAGAATCTATGCATAGCACATTACCAAATTTGGGTTGAAAGATGACAGTGTCTTTATATTATGATAGATATTTCTCAGGACCAACAAAACCAATCCAAGGCAAGAAATATATTTTCCATCAAATCATATATTTTTTAGAGCCGGAGTTGCATTTGTAGCCAAACATATTGAACTAGCTCCATGTTTAATTAAAGTGGCGGAGTGGAGCTACAAAAGATGGAGTTGCTGGAGCTAGAGCTCTCCCAAACATGATTAACTAACCTAATGTCCATTTTGTTAGGTGTCGACTAGTAAGAAAGCTTTATTAGTCCCGGTTACAAAACCTCTTTACCAATCGGGACTAAAAAAAGCACCCTCCCCACCCTGAAAATTACACTTAGGACTAACGCAAGCTAGCATCTGTGTTGGGCTAAAACCTAGCCAAGATAAATATAGAAGATGGAAAGTTTTTTCTCTATTAATGACGTCCTTTCCAATAGAGCTACATAAAGAGAAAATCCTACTGCAGTGCCTTCCCAAGCTGCCACTGTGGTCTGTGTATTCCATAGCGCACGTACCAGTTGGTTTATCAGCACGACCATGACGCCCTGTCTCTAGAGATGCGGGCCTTGAGCCCCTTGGCACGAGCGCGCTTTGATCCATGTGTTGCAAGGACGAAGAGGTCGAGGGCGGCTTGGCTCGGCTTGTTCGTACCAATGGTCATAGATGGATGTCGCCAGCAAAACTGTCGTAGCATCCCTTGTACTGCGGCCGGTTCCAGAGACCTCCTAATCCCAAGAAGATCGAGTTGTGGTGTTTGTGGACATGACGAGCATGCAGCGAGCACGATGCATAGTATTGTCGGTTTCCATGGCTTCGCTTCTTATATTATAGCTACTAGTCCTTACTCTCTACACGCGCTTATTACTAATCGTGTGAACAAAGGAGAGATGTGGTAGTAGTCTTTACTTGACTGCTTATGGGGTTGTATGTAGGTCAGTTTGAGTCACTTCGATCTAGGCAAACTGTGTATATATAGCATGGAAGCAGTGTCGGAGGAAATGAACATAGCTTTATGCAAGCCCTACACTGAAGAGGAGATCGGTGATGCTCTATTCCAAATTGGCCCTTTGAAGGCTCCTGGTCCAGACGGCTATCCTGCTTGCTTTTTCCAAAGAAATTGGGGCCTTTTGAAAGAGGACATTATACCGGCAGTCAAGAAGTTTTTTGACACTGGGATGATGCCAGAAGGGGTTAACGACACATGTATTGTGCTCATTCCAAAGGTACAATTCCCGGAATCCCTTAAAGATTACGGGCCTATTAGCTTATGCAATGTTATATACAAAGTTGTCTCTAAGTGCTCGGTTAATCGGCTTCGACCACTTCTTTGTGACATTATCTCTCCAAGCCAGAGTGCTTTCATACCGGGGAGGATGATTACAGATAATGCACTGATTGCTTTTGAATGTATTCACGCTATCAACTCTAACAGTGATGATAGAAGTAACTACTGTGCGTATAAGTTGGATTTATCCAAGGCTTATGACAGAGTGGACTGGGGTTTTTTGAACAAAGTTCTTCTGAAGCTGGGCTTTCAAACTGAGTGGGTACACCGAATCATGTCCTGTGTGACATCGGTGCGCTATGCAGTACGCTTCAATGGGATGTTGTCTCAGCCCTTTACCCCATCGCGAGGTCTACGCCAAGGTGATCCACTATTGCCGTATTTATTTCTTTTTGTTGCTGATGGTCTATCTCAGTTGATCAACAGGAAAATACATAACAGGGAGCTTAGTGAACTAAAGATCTGCAGAGGAGGTCCAGGTATATCCCACCTACTGTTTGCAGATGATATGCTACTGTTTTTTAAAGCAGAGACTGCACAAGCTGAGCAGGTCAAAGAGGTGCTGCACATCTATGCGACATGCACTGGCCAGCTAATAAACCAGGCAAAGTGTTCAATCATGTTCAACGCAAAGGGTTCAGAAGAGGTGCAGGATCAAGTGAAACAAATGCTTGGGGTAGAATTCTCAGCTTTCGAGGCAAAGTATTTGAGTTTGCTTACTCCGTCAGGTCGTATGAAAAAAGATCGCTTTCAATTACTAAAGGAAAGACTTGGGAAAAGACTGAAGGATTATACAGAAAAGAAAATGTCTACAGGAGCCAAGGAAATACTTGTCAAGGCGGTAGCACAGGCCTTGCCGCCCTGTTTGGGGGAGCTTAAGCTTCTTCAAAAGCGCTTCCTGGAAAATCTTCACTCGCTTCTCCAACTTGGAGCTTTCAGGAAAAGTTCCCAGTGCTTTCTTGGGCTCGTTTGGCTGTCTTGCTGGCCATCAGCTTTTACGACGCAGAGCTCACCCTCCCACGAGTACTGAACTCGAAAGGCCACCACGCGCAGCAGCATGGGCACGACCAGGCCTAAAGTGTCCTTGCGGCGGCGGCGCCGTCCGGGTGCACGACACAGCACTCGACGAGGCTCCCCTTCTTGAACGGCATCGGCGGCGACGAGCCTCTCGAAGACGGAGCAGCGTGGAGGTGAGGGGCAGCGCTGGCCCTCGAGAAGGTGCAGCCCCAGATCTGAAGGTCGAAGCGAAGGAGGGAGCTTGGGGCGGCGCCGGCCATGGACGTTGAGGGAGGGAGCTTGGGGCGGCGCCGGCCATGGACGTTGAGGGAGGGAGCTTGGGGCGGCGCCGGCCATGGACGTTGAGGGAGGGAGCTTGGGGCGGCGCCGGCCATGGACGTTGAGGGAGGGAGCTTGGGGCGGCGCCGGCCATGGACGTTGAGGGAGGGAGCTTGGGGCGGCGCCGGCCATGGACGTTGAGGGAGGGAGCTTGGGGCGGCGCCGGCCATGGACGTAGCATCCCTTGTACTGCGGCCGGTTCCAGAGACCTCCTAATCCCAAGAAGATCGAGTTGTGGTGTTTGTGGACATGACGAGCATGCAGCGAGCACGATGCATAGTATTGTCGGTTTCCATGGCTTCGCTTCTTATATTATAGCTACTAGTCCTTACTCTCTACACGCGCTTATTACTAATCGTGTGAACAAAGGAGAGATGTGGTAGTAGTCTTTACTTGACTGCTTATGGGGTTGTATGTAGGTCAGTTTGAGTCACTTCGATCTAGGCAAACTGTGTATATATAGCATGGAAGCAGTGTCGGAGGAAATGAACATAGCTTTATGCAAGCCCTACACTGAAGAGGAGATCGGTGATGCTCTATTCCAAATTGGCCCTTTGAAGGCTCCTGGTCCAGACGGCTATCCTGCTTGCTTTTTCCAAAGAAATTGGGGCCTTTTGAAAGAGGACATTATACCGGCAGTCAAGAAGTTTTTTGACACTGGGATGATGCCAGAAGGGGTTAACGACACATGTATTGTGCTCATTCCAAAGGTACAATTCCCGGAATCCCTTAAAGATTACGGGCCTATTAGCTTATGCAATGTTATATACAAAGTTGTCTCTAAGTGCTCGGTTAATCGGCTTCGACCACTTCTTTGTGACATTATCTCTCCAAGCCAGAGTGCTTTCATACCGGGGAGGATGATTACAGATAATGCACTGATTGCTTTTGAATGTATTCACGCTATCAACTCTAACAGTGATGATAGAAGTAACTACTGTGCGTATAAGTTGGATTTATCCAAGGCTTATGACAGAGTGGACTGGGGTTTTTTGAACAAAGTTCTTCTGAAGCTGGGCTTTCAAACTGAGTGGGTACACCGAATCATGTCCTGTGTGACATCGGTGCGCTATGCAGTACGCTTCAATGGGATGTTGTCTCAGCCCTTTACCCCATCGCGAGGTCTACGCCAAGGTGATCCACTATTGCCGTATTTATTTCTTTTGTTGCTGATGGTCTATCTCAGTTGATCAACAGGAAAATACATAACAGGGAGCTTAGTGAACTAAAGATCTGCAGAGGAGGTCCAGGTATATCCCACCTACTGTTTGCAGATGATATGCTACTGTTTTTAAAGCAGAGACTGCACAAGCTGAGCAGGTCAAAGAGGTGCTGCACATCTATGCGACATGCACTGGCCAGCTAATAAACCAGGCAAAGTGTTCAATCATGTTCAACGCAAAGGGTTCAGAAGAGGTGCAGGATCAAGTGAAACAAATGCTTGGGGTAGAATTCTCAGCTTTCGAGGCAAAGTATTTGAGTTTGCTTACTCCGTCAGGTCGTATGAAAAAAGATCGCTTTCAATTACTAAAGGAAAGACTTGGGAAAAGACTGAAGGATTATACAGAAAAGAAAATGTCTACAGGAGCCAAGGAAATACTTGTCAAGGCGGTAGCACAGGCCTTGCCGCCCTGTTTGGGGGAGCTTAAGCTTCTTCAAAAGCGCTTCCTGGAAAATCTTCACTCGCTTCTCCAACTTGGAGCTTTCAGGAAAAGTTCCCAGTGCTTTCTTGGGCTCGTTTGGCTGTCTTGCTGGCCATCAGCTTTTACGACGCAGAGCTCACCCTCCCACGAGTACTGAACTCGAAAGGCCACCACGCGCAGCAGCATGGGCACGACCAGGCCTAAAGTGTCCTTGCGGCGGCGGCGCCGTCCGGGTGCACGACACAGCACTCGACGAGGCTCCCCTTCTTGAACGGCATCGGCGGCGACGAGCCTCTCGAAGACGGAGCAGCGTGGAGGTGAGGGGCAGCGCTGGCCCTCGAGAAGGTGCAGCCCCAGATCTGAAGGTCGAAGCGAAGGAGGGAGCTTGGGGCGGCGCCGGCCATGGACGTTGAGGGAGGGAGCTTGGGGCGGCGCCGGCCATGGACGTTGAGGGAGGGAGCTTGGGGCGGCGCCGGCCATGGACGTTGAGGGAGGGAGCTTGGGGCGGCGCCGGCCATGGACGTTGAGGGAGGGAGCTTGGGGCGGCGCCGGCCATGGACGTTGAGGGAGGGAGCTTGGGGCGGCGCCGGCCATGGACGTTGAGGGAGGGAGCTTGGGGCGGCGCCGGCCATGGACGTTGAGGGAGGGAGCTTGGGGCGGCGCCGGCCATGGACGTTGAGGGAGGGAGCTTGGGGCGGCGCCGGCCATGGACGTCGTGGGAGAGAGCTCGGGGAGACGGAGGTCGTCGAAGTAGGAGCTCGAGGGGTGCCGGCCGTCGGCCGTCGAGGGCGGGAGCTCGGGGGTGCCGGCTGTCGACGGGTGGAGCTCGGGCGGCGCGGCCATCAGGGGAGCTCGGGGCGACTGCCGGCGAGGGAGCTACCGCAGCGGCCGGTGATGGGAGATTGGGAGCAGTAGAGGACGGCGAGCGGACAAAAAGGAGGAGAAAACGATTCACCCCCGCAAAAGCTCGGGAAGCAACTCTGGACTTGCTTTTCACTTCTAGTGTAAAAACCAGCTTGTTCAGCTTGAGCTTCTCCGAGTAGCAGACCCCGTTTGGGGGAGCTTCTCGCTTTTGGAGCTTCTTGGAGAAGCAAAAGCTCCCAAAAGCTCCCCCAAACAGGGCCTATGAGTGTTTTCAAGCTTCCGTTAACCCTTTGTGACGACCTAACAAATATCATCAGGGAGTTCTGGTGGGGTGTGGAAAAGGGAAAGAGAGAGACAGCATGGGTGGCCTGGAATACCCTAACAATGAACAAATGTTGCGGTGGTATGGGTTTCAAGAACCTAAGGCTATTCAATCAAGCACTACTGGCGAGGCAGGCATGGAGGCTAATTGAATTTCCTGACAGCCTCTGTGCTCGTTTGCTCAAGGCTAAATATTATCCGCGAGGATGCTTGATTGACACTTCTTTCTGCACCAATCCATCACCGACTTGGCAGTCTGTATTGCACGGCTTGGACCTATTGAAGAAAGAATTATTTGGAGGGTTGGGGATGGGAGACAAATTTATATTTGAAGAGACCCATGGATTCCTAGAGAATATTCATTCAAAGTTACTACACCTAGGGGAAGAAACAAGTTTCATTGGGTCTGTGATCTGCTCGACTCTGATGGACACGATTGGGACTATAACAGACTGGTTGCAATTTTTAATGCTGCCGATGCTGATGCTATTGCTAGGATCAAATTACCGAGGAGACGGTTGATGACTTCATGGCATGGCAATTGGAGAAAACTGGCATCTTTTCAGTTCGAAGTGCTTACAATATTGCTATGAGGTTAGAAAATGGTACTTCGTTGGGTGCTTCCAGTACTAACCCAGAGACGGGGATAGGAAATTATAGAGAAATATATGGAACTGCCATCTCCCTCCGAAAATCAAAATCTTTGCATGGAAACTGAGCAGAGACATATTGCCAACAAAGAATAACAAATTCAAGAGGAGATTAGAAGTGGAGGACCAATGCAACCTGTGTGGAATAGATAGTGAAACTAGCTTTCATGCTACAATTGTTTGTCAACAAGCGGTCCAGCTTAGGCAAGCCATGAGAAAGCACTGGATATTGCCGGATGAGTCCTAGTTCATCTTTAATGGTCCAGATTGGCTTCTTCTGCTGTTGGACAAATGCAAAGCTGAGCAGGAGTTAACCCTGCTGTTACTTTGGAGAACATTGTCAGTGCATAACAATATTGTTCATCAATCAGACCGCATATTAGTCGCTGAGTCAGTGCACTTCCTGTTGAGCTATAGGGAAAGCCTGACAGCAATTCAAAAACAGCCATACTTAGAAGACAGGAAGGGAAAGAAGCAGGCCCGAGGTCCTAACACTGCGACATCATCATGTTATACAAGAAGGACCCCTAAGGAATGGACTCCTCCACCCGAGGGCTGGCTTAAAGTAAACGTTGATGGCTCCTTTGTTGAATCATGTGGTGAGGCTGGGGTGGGTGTTGTAGCACGGGATAACACTGGAGCAATAATCTTCACAGCTTGGAAGGTGTTGGTCAGATGTGCGGGTGCAGCCGAGGCAGAAGCACCTGCCAGTGTAGAAGGTCTTCGCTTAGCAGCCCAATTTTTTTTAGATAATGGATACAAAATCCGGCCTCTACGTCAAGAGACGTACACAACCCATTATTACAAAGTTTGGTATCAAAGAGCACATCAACTCAAAATATAGAGACAAGAATTAAAGCAAACGATATAACTGCTTCCATCCTCCGTTGGCCTGCTCTAAAGAGACCATCTCTAGCTTTGTGCTCAACGAAGAGGGTAGGTTCTTGTTGTGCTCATCACGCTGCAGCTGCGCCCAGAAACGTAGCCAATACGTCCCCCTGAAAATAACCTGCAGAATTGAGTTATATTTAATTCTGTGAAAGATAATATCGTTACGGGTTTTCCATATTGCCCAACATAATGCAGCAATCCCCACCCAAATCAAGTCTCTAATCTTGCTATTTTGATTAGAAAGCCAAGAACAACATATGTCGAATATATTTGGGTTGAGATAATCCCGTAGCTAGATATACCATCCTCCAGACCATTCTCGCATAATGACAGTCCAAGCCAAAAATGTGTTGGCTGTAACCTTAACGAGACGGTCGCCAACACATTTTTGGCTACCTTTCCAATTTTTCCGAGCGAGATTGTCTTTAGTTAAAACCACTTCCTTTTGTAATAATCAAAGGAATAGTTTAATTTTTAGAGGAACTTTAATCTTCCAGATTTTTTTATGTCTGAAAGATGGATGCGAGTCAAGTAAATGTAGATACATAGATCGAACAGTAAATAAATCAGAATTGGTTAGGTTCCATCTAAAGGTATCTGAACCGTCCACCAGATGGTGCGAAGGACCTATTATATTAGAATCTGATTGTGACAGGATAGTTGGAGCCCGGAAGAACAACGATAGGGTGGACAAGTCAGATATCGGCTTTGCTATCACTGAAGCCAAAGAGCTACTCCGTACCTTGCATGGTTGGAGGATAGCACAGGTGAAGAGAGAAGGCAATCGTGTGGCAAATGAATTAGCTTTGTTAGGCTGCTGGCACTGGTATCCGGTAAGGTTCCTGGAGGAACGCTTTAGGGGAAAAAAATGCTGCAGCGGGGCTCCTGAACGCCTCCTGTAAGATGGCAGAGGCCCCTGCCTCCGCCATTCGTGGGGGAGATGGAGGAGCTCCCCTACGACGCCATGGGCCCACCACTGCCTGCCTTCTCGCGCCCGCGGCAACTCCCGCCCGCCACCGTGAGTCGCTCTGCTCGCCCAACCACCGCGCTGCCTCCTCACGGCGACGGGGAGGAGGAGGCCGAAGGCGGACGCGTCGGCGATGAGTGCGGCGAGGTCGGCGGCGGCCTCGAGCTCGAGCAGCTCGTCCCCGGTGGCGGAGAAGACAAGCACTCATCGCGGCGGAGGCGGAGCAGCTCGAGGCATCCAGAGCGTCATAGCACGGACGGAGGCCGAGCAGCTCGACAGCCGCGCAGTGGTGGAGACTAGGGGCAAGCTCCGGCCCGCGCGAGATCCGGACCTGCCCTGCCCTCGGCTCGCTGTAGTACCCGCCGCGGGAATTCGCGCGCTGGCCGCCCGCCGCCACGCCGTCCGTGCTCCGCCGCCCTGCCCCGCGTGGCCGCCGCCCCCGCTGGTCCACGCTCCGTTGCTCTGGCAGTAGAGCAGGGAAGAGAGGGCGCCGCTCGAGCCGCCGGTCATTGTGCCGCCGCCGCGCGAGGGAGGAAGGGGCAGCGGACGTCGCCGTGCTCTGCACCGCCTCGCCGCGGGCATGCTCGTCGTGCTCCAGCGCCGGCGGCGGCTCCTCCGCGGCCCAGTTGCGCCGGCACTTCGCGCAGCTCCTCGCCTGTCCGACCGCCGCGGCCCGCCGCCGCCGCCGCCGCCGGGGCCGACCTCGCCATTGCCGTCGCCGTCGTTGAGGCGTAGGAGGGAGACCGATGGGGTTGGAGAGGAGGGGGAGGAGGGGTGCGGAGGCCCGCTCACCCACGCCGCCGTCGCCGAGGCCGATCTTGTCGTCGCCGTCGCCGAGGCCGATCTTGCCGTCGCTGTCGCCGAGGCGCGGGAGGGAGAGGAGATGGAGGAGCGGTACGGCGGCCCTGCCTCCAGCTCCGCCGTGCGAGGAAGCTCTAGCCCCGGCCGCCGCGCCACCAGCTCCGCCGCTCCTTGGAGCTTCAGCCCCGGCCGCCGCGGCCTACCCTCCCGTCCGTGCGGCCGCAGCCGAGGGGCCTCCGCCCGTCGTCGCCAGGTCGCGCCGCTCCAGCACCGGCGGCGGCTCCTCCGCGGCCCAGTTGCGCCGGCACTTCGCGCAGCTCCTCGCTCGCGCGCACGCCGCGGCGCCCAAGCCCCCGGCGCGCTCGCCGCCGCCGCCGCCGGGGCCGACCTCGCCATTGCCGTCGCCGTCGTTGAGGCGTAGGAGGGAGACCGATGGGGTTGGAGGAGGGGGAGGAGGGGTGCGGAGGCCCGCTCACCCACGCCGCCGTCGCCGAGGCCGATCTTGTCGTCGCCGTCGCCGAGGCCGATCTTGCCGTCGCTGTCGCCGAGGCGCGGGAGGGAGAGGAGATGGAGGAGCGGTACGGCGGCCCTGCCTCCAGCTCCGCCGTGCGAGGAAGCTCTAGCCCCGGCCGCCGCGCCACCAGCTCCGCCGCTCCTTGGAGCTTCAGCCCCGGCCGCCGCGGCCTACCCTCCCGTCCGTGCGGCCGCAGCCGAGGGGCCACCGCCCGTCGTCGCCACCGTCGCCGAGCTTGCGGCCGTTGACGCCGTGCTCCGGCCCCGCCGCCGCTCGGGCCGCGCGGTGGTGGACGCAAGGGGCAAGCGGCGAGGGAGAGAGGAGAGTCGGCGTGAGGGAGGAGCGGCGGCGCGAGAGGAGTCGAGGCGCTCGGCAGGTGTTCCCCATCGCCGCCGCTCGTGCTCGCTGAGGAGGGAGGGAGGGAGAGGCTGAGAGAGAGAGAGAGGGGGGGGGGGTCGGCCGTCGGCGGACAGAACGAGAGCAGAGCCCGAGGTCCTAACACTGCGACATCATCATGTCATACAAGAAGGACCCCTAAGGAATGGACTCCTCCACCCGAGGGCTGGCTTATGTAAACGTTGATGGCTCTTTTGTTGAATCATGTGGTGAGACTGGGGTGGGTGTTGTAGCACGGGATAACACTGGAGCAATAATCTTCACAGCTTGGAAGGTGTTGGTCAGATGTGCGGGTGCAGCGGAGGCAGAAGCACTTGCCAGTGTAGAAGGTCTTCGCTTAGCAGCCCAATGGTGCGAAGGACCTATTATATTAGAATCTGATTGTGATAGGATAGTTGGAGCCCTGAAGAACAATGATAGGGTGGACAAGTCAGATATCGGCTTTGCTATCACTGAAGCCAAAGAGCTACTCCGTACCTTGCATGGTTGGAGGATAGCACAGGTGAAGAGAGAAGGCAATCGTGTGGCAAATGAATTAGCTTTGTTAGCTAGAAGAAATAACCATTCAGCGGTGTGGATGGGGCAAGCACCTGCGTGCGTTTTGGACTTCATCACAAATGATTGTAACACAGTTTCTTCGAGCTAATAAAACACTCTCTTTACCCGCAAAAAAAGATATAAACGCCACCACTAATAGTTTAGTTTTTCCTCTCCAGCATACATACAGTGGATCCTGGAAAGCTCACAAACATGTCCAACACAAATTAATTGGTGTGTGCCTCGAGCTGAAGAGAAGGAAACGAACAGAGCAGCGGCGGGTTAAGGGCAGGGGGTGCCTGGAGGAGTCAAGGGCCAGACAGAGAGCGACGAGTCCTTGAGTCATTCACACTGATCGCGGGATCATTGGAAAATGGCTGTCTACAGAAAATCTAGCGGGTGGAACTCGTTGTCGCTCAACAGAGCTCAACTTCTACAAGCTCGGGAGTCATGGATCCAGTATGCGATGGCGCAGACATACAAACCAGTATGGCGTCCCTATCCCATTCAGGTAAATTTCGTGATGTCTCCCGGTCCTACTCACCCAAGCTCTCCAACCAGAACTTCCCATAGGTTTGCTTCTTTGTCTATTATGAGTCCTTATATCCTGCTCCCATTATTTAGTCCGAAGGATGAAATATGGCGATTGCGATCTCTTTTTTCTTCAGAGCGGTGATGCTACATATATATCCTAGCTACTCCCATTATTTAATCCGAGGGATGAAGTATGGCGATTGACCTCTCTTTTCTTTAGAGCGGTGATGCTATATATATATATGTACACACCAAATCAACCTACTGCCTCGAGGTGTTCGGCTACATGCGTACAGTTCTGGCGCGTTTCATGTTGTCCTGCCAGCCTATGGTCATGTAGAATATATAGGAAAATACTTATTGATAAGCTGTCTAGCTACAAGCTCAATATCATATATTTATTTGTTTAATTAATAAAATTCTAGCGATAGGCTGCCATAATTTGACGCAAATTTTTTTAGATTAAGGGATAAATCCCAGCCTCTATATCCACAAGTGGATATATACGGCCAAAGGTTACAGGACACCAGAGCACTTAGACTCTAAACCTCACACCGAGGTAAACCGAAAAACAAGAAAAAAAACCCACTAACAGAAAGAAAAAGAAAGACTAAGCTTCAATCTCTCCCTGTCCATGCTCCAAACAACCTCCAAACGCTCCCCAAACCGTTCCTCCTATGCTGAAGCCGATTCCATAATTTGACGCAAATAAACAGGGCCTTATTTAACAATTCCTACTCAACCTACGGACGGTACAACATCAATATCAAGAGGATGACACGATTGTGAATCCATCCCATAAATTTCAGTGAGATATGATCCCATTTCTTATTTAGTCGTACTTATACTAATTATCATTTACTTGTAAGGGATGGGTAACCATTGATAATAAACTTATTGAATTATATAAACCAGACAAATTAAAAAGTGAGGAGTGTATCCAGAACATGCTTATCATCTTATTTCTCAAACTAAACACTCTTTAAGTTGCCTCGGCGAGCTCTTTCCGTCACCTGATCTGTACAAACAAGGTCTTGTGCGTAACTAGAACATGTATTGCGTCTCCTAGCATGTGTGTATGTGAACAAAATATTCTACAGTAGAGAGTTACAGCTGAATCCCACCAATAATGTAGAGTATACTTATCCTCCCCAACATAAAGTAAATATACATGAGAAAACTGACAAACATGTCCAGCAGCAGCACAAACAAGTTCGATATAGGACACTAACAAGGTCAGAGCAGCAAGCTGATGATGGTCCTGTATGAGTGCTAGAGCTGAAACAAAGGAGCAGAGCCGCTGTGGCCGTCGATCGACACCCATGCGGTCAGTTCGAGCCCTATTGCCCGAGCGGCATGCCACAAACGTGGGCCTGGATCGCGATAGTTGGCAAAAGGCAGCGGCCTCCCTGGTGGCCAGCATGGTCCGTGGCGATGGTAGTCACACTCACAGCAGAGGCGGAATCTTGCAGCCAGAGCTCGTCTTCGCTCAAAAGAGATCGGCGACATACCAACCAACAGGGTGCCGTTTCCAACCCGCGCACCCGATCTCTCAAACTGGCCCGCCCTTTCCCATGGGTTTTTGCTTCTGTTGTCTTGTGACAGAGCCCCAAGCTGCATGTTTCCTTATTTAAACTGATATCATTGTACGTCTAACGTTGTTAAGCACGGGATAGCTATCTATCATCTTATATTTTGAGGATGAAGTACCGCGACTGCGACCCCTCTCTCTTCTTGCCGCTGGGCCATTAATGCCATGTACTCGCAACTTTAATGTTGGATTAACGCGATCAACAGTCATTGTATATACCAACCCAAGATATGCCCACGAAATCAAAATCTACTCAAGAACTACGATAACAAAGTTGCGTCTGCAAGTACTAAGATCGACATGCCTCGTTGCATCAACTAATTTAATGTTAATATTATGAACTCAGTTTAGCTCAGCTGGTTAGGTTCCTTTGGAACTTGCTCACTTAACTTTGAGTCTCCAGTTTAGTATAGATAGATATGTTTATGAGCATCTATGTGCGTGTTGTGTTTAGAAAAGGAAAATTGATGTCCATTCTAAAGAAAAATTCATCATCATCTACAATAATGCTTCATACATGCCATCATCATGTCGCATTCAACATATATAGAAAGCAGAGTCAGATCCGGTGAGCCCCTAATCAAGAACAACTCTAGCATCGAACATATGCGTGCTCTGTTTCACATGCAAGTGCACTTTTGGACAATGTTTCCAAAATTATTCCATTTCGATTGGAATAGGATCCATATATCTTATCCACTAGCCGCTTGAAGTGTGGGGGCTACATGTTATACCAACTAGTCATACATGGCAATTAGCGTCTTTTACTCTTCTCCATCTTTTGCACGGAATTAGGCATATGTTCTTTAAAAAAAGTGCAAAGGCACGTGCACCTCCCCTAGTTAACGCGTACAAAGTAAAATTTATTTTAAATTAAACTTAATTGGCTAGGAAATACAAGTGGGCACTTGCCTTAACTAGATAAAAGTATGAATCATGCATATTTTCCCTAGCAAATTGTGGTAACAAATGTGCCAAATTAATCCGCTCATGGTTTAGGCGACTTGAAAAACTTGTACAAATTTTTTCCTTTGCTGATATTTAGAATGAAATGTGAGACTAACTTCTTTTTAGTTACAGAAAAGACTGTTTTTACAGACACTATCCGATTCTATTGATGCATCATATGTTGCGGTGCCAACATCCCTCACTCTAGACATGTTCTTGTCTCAGCTTAAACCTTATATACGTACATAATTGGAAACGCACCATGCAAGAATTCCTCTTACACGATGCCTAATGAATTATCGCAGAATATCGCAACAAAAGAATTCTAGAACTTCCTCATTTAGGATTTTAGCCGAGGAATTCTTGGAGCGGCTACCAGATTATCCCTAAGGAAAGCACAACGACCCAACAATGGGCGTTGACCTTTCTTTGAGCTTGCTGCAAGCGCGCTTCGATCCGGACGTAGCATGAAGGCAGCGGCTCAGGCCGACTCGGCTCCGCAACGGGGTTCAGTATCCATAGATGAATTCTGCCGGCAAAACAACCATGTTTGCCAGTGCATCGCGGCCGGCCGGTTCCCAAGACCTCCTAATCCCAAACTCGAGTTGCGAACATGATGGGCGTGTGGATTGAGAGATACATTATCCTCGGCTTCCATGGCTGGGCTTCCTCTAGCTACTAGCTAATCACTACTCCTTACATGTATCCTTACTAATCGTGTGAACAACAAGGATGTGTAGGGGATCGGATGCATATATGTATGTCAGTGTGGCAGTTTCTTGGATCTTGGGCAACCGTGTTAAGCATGTGAACACTAGTGTTTGGATAACCGCAAGCTACAAAGTTAAACGTGACACTCTACGCCGTCCTTGCTAGCTATCACATGCATGGTACACCGATCGAACGTAGTGGTGCAATTGGGAATCGACTTTATATTACGTGTACTCCTGCAATAATCACCGGGCGCAACAACCCAGGGTAAGTGGTGTCTGGTTGGTGTCCTGGCCTTCTGCCTTTAAGCCAGTCTCAGTAGGAGGGTCATCGACACAGTTACCTAGACTGGAATTTTAAGAATTATGCCAGTGGAGGGTCACGGTGATGACTCTCCTCTCACATTTCATGACCCTCCTCTTTTCTCTCTCATAATACTATTGATATATGTTATCAAATTTAATGTCTATGACACTCACATGACCCTTCCACTGAGACTGGCCTTATATTTCATTAGCTCTGGCAAAATTTTGCGAGCCCCTTTGACCAATAATTAAGGATATTAAATAGAGTTAATTTATAAAACTATCTTCACAACATTGGACTATTTCGTGACTATCTAATGAGGCATTCGATCGCACGATTAGAGAACGGTTACTATAGCATGCATTAATGTAGCAAAACATGAATTAATTAGGCTCGTTAGATTCGTCGTGCAATGTTACACTCATCCCTAAAAAGGTTTTGTAAATAGACTTCATTTAGTACTCCATGCAGAAAAGATTCCTTTACGAAAAACTGGTAAAATTTTGACAGCCCCTTTGACCAATAATTAAGGGTATTAAATAAAGTCAGTTTATAAAACTACCCTCACGACGTTGGACTATTTCATGGGACCTATCTAATGAGGCCTTTGACCGCATGATTAGCATTACTGTAGCAAAACATAGATTAATTAGGCTCATTAAATTCGTCGTCCAAAGTTACACTCATCCGGTCATCTCTAAAAAGATTTTGTAAATAGACTTCGTTTAGTACTCTGTACAGAAAAGATTCCTTTTGAAAAAAAAAATCGAAAAGGAATGAAACACGGCCAGGATCATCAACTTCTAACGCACAGGCTCATCAGAACGATACAATAATTCCTTCTTCAGGGTGGCAAGTGGCATGACCAAAGGTACAAATGGAACTTCACTCAAAAGTTTTTCATTTGACACATGAAGCACATCACTCGAACCACCAAACCCAGTGGTAAGAGTAATGGGCGCTTAATTATCGATAGGTTACCATTCAGATATCTTTCTTTGTGTTTTAACTTTTAAGAAACCATGTACCTTCTTCGATCTGATAGAAGTTATTACAATGGTTCATGTTAGAATCCTGATCAATGGAGTGGCTAAGTCTTTTCTTGTCTTATGGATCCTATTGCCTCCCAAACTCAAGGGAATCTGTTCTCTAGAGCGAATAATGCTACCTCCACCGTGGAAGGAATGACCCTACTTTATTTGTCGAGGTGCCCGGCCACGTATTTGCAGTAATTGGTGTGTTTGGTGTTGGCCTTCCACATTGTGGCTATGCAGAATACATGGCGGAGCGCTTATTGACAAGTCGTATAGCTAGAAGCGATTGAATGTTTCTTCCCTCACAAAGAAAGTGCACCAAGCTAGCTCAATTGACTGTTTAAGGGTCATTTCAAAAATTGACTCTGTTTACGGGTGAAAGGTGTGGTGAACTGTTTGTGCATCGGTGCATCCCAACCGCCTAGTTTGGAGTATTCTTCAACTCAAATTTAGGCATCCATTTTCATCTTAGGGGCATCTTCTTCGGCGGCGGCGGCGTCTGGGCACGGATCCGGGCTGCCCTCGTCTGGATTCGGTGCCCCTGTGTCAGGGAGGCGCGCCTGCTCTACTGTGTCGAGGGGGGCGGAGGTGGACGGGGGGCGGCTACAGTGGCGGCGGGCAGAAGCGTCCCGCGGCGGTCAGGGGCCGGTGACGGGTCCTGGCCGGTCGGTGGCAGTCGTTTGCGGCCGGATCTGACGGCTGCAGCGGCGACAGGGCAAGGACGGCGGGTCGACTGTTGTGCCTTGCTTCGGTTCTTGGCCCGGCGGTACGCTCTTCCTCTTCCTCGTCGGTGACTTCGGGTTAGCGCCGCCGTGGTGGTGGGGCATGGATGCTGTTGGAGTAGGTTGGGGCACTGTGGTGGTGCTGCGATCTGCGCCGTGCTTCTTCAGGAGCTGGCCATGGGGAACAGGCGAGGAGCAGGCCTCTGTCATGCTCATGAGCGGGCGGCAGGCATGGTGCTAAGTCGGGCAAACGCCTTCGCCGACATTTGTCGGTGGCCATGGTGATGACGGACTTGGGGCGTCGTTTTCCCGTTGGGGCACCTTGGAGATGCGTCATGTTCTCCGCCGAGCAGGGCTGCCCCTCTGGGGGTTTGGGAGTGTTTCATGTTCCACCCTCCCATCGTGGTTATCTGTCATTGTGAGTTTTAATTGGCACCTCTGCTTCGTCGCCGCACTCGTTGTTGGTGGTTCATCAAATCATATGCCGGGTGTGTTCATTTTGCTGGCTGTCTCTCCTTTGGGGCTTCCTACCCCTAGAGGGCGTTGGATGGTGGCGGGTGGAGCCTGGATACGCTGCGAAAGGTGTTGCTATCAGCTTGAAGGGAGTTCGGTGCTTCCGGCTAGCCTTGGTCTGGGTGTTTCTCCCACCCTAAGTCCCCTCCGTTGGATAGCCTTCATGAGGCATCGGTGTGGCGTAGCTACGAGGGGTGGTGTCGGAAGGCATAGGCTTGGGTGAACCTGGCAAGTATGTTGCTCGATGGCGTCGCTTACTTGGACAGCTGGTTTCTTTTTGTCTGATGTGATCCATTTGTGTTGTGTGGGAGTTGTTTTCTCCAAAGCGTGTTTCCTTTCTGTAATTTTCTTGTTCTATGTGTTGCATTGTGCTTGTAACTTCTATGTAAATCTGTGATTTTTGCCACCTTAATTAATGGAAGTTCAGGTCGGCCTCTGGCCTGCCGTAGTGTTCTAAAAAAACTGATCAAAATTCGAAACAAGAAAACAGGACATTATTTATTTCTAACAATTCCAGCTCAACCTACGGACAGCGCGACGATCAACTTCAATCGAGAGATTGAGACGGGCACCTGTAAACTACATCTTCTCATCGCCTGCCAATTATTGGAATTATTGCAGTAGATTAGATCCGTATTGTAAACATATCAATCTGGCGACATGCTTCTGTTGCCGCTGCAAGCTTGTGTGGCAAAATAAAAGCTTGTGTGGCAAAATAAAAACATTTCTATGGGAAAGCAGACAAACATGCCCGGCATAGACTCCGAAAGAGCACAGCACACGCATATCGTGCCAGGAGCTGAAGAAATGGAAACGGGGCTGCGGTGATCATTGACTGGTGCACCTCCTAGCGTACCAATTTGGCCGACTAAGAATTTTGGCTCTGGCAAATTTTTCGACATGGAGAGTGGGTTCAGAGGCACGGATATGCCACCAGGCATCGGGGTTGGCAATCACCATAAAATCTGGCAGGCAGAGCTCGTCGTCGCTCAACCCAGATCGACGTCCTCGTGACGGGGACTCATGGAACCGACATACCGTGGCGCCGATATGGGGCGCCGTTTCTTTCCCATTCAGCTAAATTTCTTGATGCTTCTCAGTCCCACTTAGCCAAAGCTATCCAACTGGCCCTTAGCCATGGGTTTGCTTTCTTTGTGTTGTGAGTGTCGATCCTACATGTTTCTCTATTTATAATATATATTCTGATCTCATTATTTAATTTGAAGGATGATGTATGGGGACTGTGACCCTCTCTAGCTCTCTGTATATACGGCCTCTCGGTGCATACGAATCATGTGCAACATAAGCTGCATGTACCATCCATCATCTCCTTTGGGGTCTCCTGCACACCAAATGTTAATGTTGTGTTAATGCCTGCAACAGTTGCTGAGACACTACACCAACCCAAGATATGTCCATCAAACCAAAATTCAACTGAAGAAACAGAAACAACAAAGTTGCCACAGATGGTAATAACATGCATGTTTCGCTATATTAACTAATTTAATATCTGTTTTGCGAATGAATGAAGTTTAGCTCAGATGATGGGTAGGTTTCTCATAGTAGAACTGAAACGTCACATATGTGTTGTGTGTAAAAAAAATGAGAAAACTAATGCCATTTTAAAAGAAAATTCATCATCCTCTCTACAATTTGCGTTCTCTGTGCGTCGTGGTCATCAGGCAAATAGTGAGCACTCTGTTGTTCCAGAGGGCACGTACACAAGCCATAAGATTATCGTCAAAATCCAGTACATCTTAACTCTCTCAAAGTGTATTACTCCATTTTCACGCTATCCCTCACGGAATAAGTTTGTTCGAGAAGTTTCAATTGTAAATGATTCAACTGAGTAATCAGTCCATAACCATGTATTTTTTTTCGGACTTTATTTATGTTTAAGTTTAAAAATAGACATATGCATTCAGATATGAAAAGGCAGCATATGGAATATATACCAGCTCAAGAGCGGAGCAGGATTCAGTTAATTGCCAAGTTACGCCGTAAGACCCTTCATCCCATACGCCATTTATCATCTAACAGAGCAACTCCAGCAAGGACCCTCATCTGGACCTACTTAAAAAGTAGGGCCCGAGAGAAAAAAAATTCACTCCAGCAAACCCCTACTAGGACCCTGGAGTAGGAAGGCACCTACTTTTCCCTCCTCTGCCCTGTCTCCCACGGGTCTGTAGCAAGCCCCCTACGTTTTGTTTCGCTCGGCACAGGCACACAGCACAACCCATCGCAGGGCATGGGCTCCAGGCGGCAGCGCGTCGAACGGGCGAGCAACAGCAGCGGCGCATTGCGGCTTGTGCGGGCGGTGCCAAGCCGGCGGCGCGGCCCACGGCCAGCGCGGAGGCCGCGACAGTGCAGCTCGGAGGCAGCGGCGCGCCCCACGGCCGGGCGGCGGCGCATCGTGGCTCGAGCGGGCGGTGACGGCGCATCCTAGCTCGAGCAGACGGCAATGGCAGAGCCAGCGCGGAGGCGCGGCCCGCGGCCGGGTGGTGACAGCACGGTGCCCACGACGAAGAGATGAGGAGGAAATGTCAGGAGAGAGAGAGCGCGTGCAATAAGAGTAGGGCTTCAAATAGAGACTATTGCTGGAGTTGAACATAAAATAAGAGCCTAGAAAGTTAGGGTCAGCCCTACTTTAAACGGCAACGTATCCTATGAAAGCCAACTTCGTATCCAAACAATAAAAACTCCCATCACAACCGCTGGATCTCCATCTGAAGGCCGAAGAGAGATGAAAAACTTTAGCAATTAAATCCTTCTATGATTAACTTTGCTAATCATAATTTTTCTAAAACTCCCGCGTCCTCATGATTCGACGCCGCTGCCGCCTCGACTGGGACGGCGAGAGCGGCAGTCCTGGGCGTGGGTCGTCGTGCGAGAGGTGGGACAGCAACAAGAAAAAGACGAGCGCAAGGGATTATTGCCGGAGTTGCTGTATTCGAAGGCAAATAAAACCAGCACTTAGCGATTTTTAGCCCAGAACGCTGTCAGTCCCGCCGAAGCGGTAGCGCGCCATCTGCCACCGCCGGCCTTGTGTGTGTCCACCCTGCGCTGGCGGCGAGAGAGAGGGGCCTCCTCGACGGTATCTAGGCGCTCAACACCGGCATCCTCCGCTCTCCTACCTTCACCGGCGGGCATCTCGTCTCGCAGTGCCGGCAGCATTGAGCTCCTTGGCCATCGCATCTACTAGCACCGTTCTTGTTCCACCACGGCCAGTCATGGCTTAACCTTCGCACGCAAGAACGCTATGGGCGTCGAAATGAGCAGACATTGCTTCAGGCGCAGCTCTGTGTCATGTAGCAGTGCCGTCATCCTTTCTTTCAACCCCCTCCACATCTGGTGCGAGGCTCTCCACGGTCCACGCTTCGGATTTCTTCAGAGGCGGCGGCGGCGACCTCCACCATCTCCTCCGTGGGCGGCAGGCCGTATCTGCTGCGACATGGTGGATGCTGTCACGACCTATGGGCCTTGGGCCTTGTAATAACTTTACTAGTGTTGTAATGTGGGTCGTCGTCGTGCCGAAGACGGGTCGGCCCAAATACCGAGTACCTGTATCTGAAACCCAGTTTGGGACATCGAGGAACGAGATAACTGTAACGTCTTAATCTCTTTGTTCTTTCTCGAGTTCTACATATTCTTGCTGTCTTCTTCCTTACATTCCTCCAAATCTTGCTATTCTACCCTTCCAACTATCCAGGTCCGTAACAGATGCCTCCGTCCCTCACCCCCTTGACGTGCCAACTGCGGTCTGTCCGTTCTCCATTTCTTCACGGCAGCACGGCGTGGGTTCAGCTGCAGAACCAGCATGTGCCGTTGCGCGGAGAGACAGTCTGCTGGCGCCGATTGTTGCCTCTCGCCGCCGTGTTTTCCGGTGAAAAGGATAAGGGGTGAAGAAGTTGCAGACGTTGGATTGGGATGGACGGCGGATAGCCCAGGATGATCCAGTTACGTCGTGACTTGCTGATGGCAAGGAACTCGATCTGGATCCCTGCCACGCAAGCCTACCTTCTTGTGTAGTGGGACATATAATGAAGGAGGCCATGGCTGCTCGATCACAGAACAAAGCATACCTTGAAGGTGAGCGACGGACGGCACCCTTGGGCTGCTCTGCATCGTGGTAGATGGATTCCCATTTCTGGATGGCGCTGACAAGCAAACCAATAATGGTTTCCGTGGCATCACTGTCGATCTCATTTCTCATCCACGTCCACCTAAATTTCGTGGCACCTCCTATTCCCATCCAAGATGGTATTGGGTTTGCTTCTATGTCTCCACAGATCCCTTCGTGTATGCAGGTATGTTTGGGGAAAGGTATGATGCTGATAAGTAAACAATCTGCCTATGTTGCAATAAGCGACTCTCCGGTATATATAAGGTATATTTATGCATGGAACTATGTGATAGATATAGCACAACAGAACTGTGAGCTACATATATATGGCCTCCAGTCACATTGTACCTGCCTACCTGAAACACAGCGTTGCGATGATGGGAGCAACATATATGACACTCACACTACAATGACCGAAGATACGGCCAACAAACCAAACTTCGTCTGAAATGTCGGTGAAACATGGTCCAGACTAATTAAGGGGTAACGCAAATGCTGTCTATTTACAATATTGTTCAAAAGAGGTTTTTATTCCTTCAATAAAGCTGCTATATTGTTACGAGATCTCTAATGGAATATGAATTGGAATTGAAGCAAAAATGGCACGGTACACCTGAAACAATCACCACCACAACAATGCTTTAATTTGGCTTGATTATTTGCCTCTTTCAACGTGAAATCGTACCTCTAGTCCTCTCAACAAGTAACAAGTTGGTCCTAATGCAATTGCAAACCAACTGGGGGTAAGTTTTGTTCCTGGAACTGCTCCCTTCGTCCCGTGAAAAGTGCAATTCTAAGATTAAAAAAATCTCACAAAAGAATGCAATTCTAGCTGTAACCATCTGTTTTATTTTCTAAAATAGATTATGTTTTGCATGCAGAACAACCTTCATGCCTAAATGAGTGGGATTGGGACGGTTACTGAGGGTAATATGGTTATTTATTAATATCATTAATCTGTCTGAAAAAACTAGAATTACACTCCTCACAGGACGGAGGGAGTATATTCTATCTATCGAAATGCTTCACGAGAGATTCCATCCTGAAGCTGAAAGACATGCCTGCTAATCGTAGACCACTCCAATTAATCCAATCATGTCCATCAGGTGTCATCACTTTTTTTTTATTAAAAATCTGAGATTCATTAACTAACGGTACAGTTTAGTTTACAATTAAACTTAACCAGATAGAAGTATGTATATTTCTCCTAGCAAATTTCCATAACCAGATAGAAGTGTCTATATATTTCTCCTAGCAAATTGTACGTGCAAACAAATGTGCCAAATTAAGTAATCCGCTTATGGTTTAGGCGAAGTATCTTGAAGAGCATAAATTCTTTGCTTTGCTGATTTTGAATGGAATGTGAGAGTAATATAAGGTACGTCGTTGTTACTTGAAACAATCCAATTCAAAGATCACCTGTTTGTGCATCATCCATTTTGATGGCAGCATCAATCCCTCTGCACATGTTCTCATCTCAGGCTCTCATTGATCAGTTTCAACCTCACCTATACATAATTGGAAAACATGCCATGCGCGTGAGACTAATCTTCTTAATTCTTGGCAACAGAAAGCCGGCGTTACTGATAGGGGATCACAGGCGTGTTGATGCATCATCCATTACTGTGATGCTATCCTCACTCCCTCTAGTCCTCCACACATATGTTCTCAGCTTTTCAGTCTCACCAACACAATTGGAAAACACGCCACGGCACCACCGGATGACACTACACTTCCAGCCCTCCCGGTGTCCTTTTCAACAGCGACCTTTCGGAAATTCTCTTACACCATCGCCTACCAAGCTACCGCAACAAATCTTCATGTACTATGTACCCGTTTGTCCCGAAGAGAAGGACAACGCCCGTCTGTACGGACTAGAGACCTTGAGCTCCTTGCCGCGACAAATCTTCGACCCTGACGTTGAAATGGCACAATTGGAGGTTAAGGGCCTTTGGACGCGGCCAAGGGTTCCAGATATCCATAGTTGGACGACGCCGGCAAAACAATCCTACTTGGTTCTCTGCTGCAGCCGGTTCCCGAGACCTCCTAATCCCGAGCTAGAGTTGTGGGCGCGCAGCGAAAGAGATGCATTCTTGGCTTCCATGTCTTCGCGTCCTATCTACGCAATATCTAGTCCTTAGTCCCTACACGGCAGTGTACTCTGTACACGTCCTTGATCATGATGAACAAGGATGCATGAACAAGGATTGTATATGTCAGTGCGACACATCGATTCAGGCAACCGCGTATTGTGCTAAGCATGGAAGCAGCGGTGCCAGTATAAATATGCCGGCCCCCTCGTGCTTGAACGAATTGAAGAAGCAGCAAAGTTACATGCCCTGCGCTGCGCCGCCTGCTAGCTGTCACGCCATGTGGTACACCGATTGAACGAAGTGGTGCAATTGGTCGGTCTGTTCAATAATCAACAACAGGAAAGTGCATTTTTTATGTATATGTATCGGCCGGAAAAGGTTAATAACAAACATGTCGTCCAGCACAATTGTTTTTAGATGGACAGGGAACAATGTCCGCTTGTCCAGTGCAAATTTAACTGTTCTGATACTAATGACCTATTAAAGTTTTGGTCGAAAAAATAGTAACGGCTCAACGACGAGGAGGCACAGCACGCTCATGCATGCATGCATGGCTCCTGTCTGTCCTGTACTCCTGTGTATGCGTGCCTCGATCGGGCTGAAACAAATTAAAGGAATGGAGCTTCAGGTGGCCGTCGTCCATCGACAGCCATGGCGAACGGCTCGAGTATCCTACTGCCAGATCAGAGGCCGCCCGGGCAATGTCCCTGATGCTGTGTGGGTGGCTGGGACCTGGGTGCTCACGAGCAGGGTGCAGGGATGCCACGAGCTAGAGCGGATTGACGTCATACGTCAACCATGATCGCAATCGTTGGCGATGGCGTGCAGCAGAAACTCTGCAATGGGTTGCGCCGTTGCTCGTTGTCGCTTAACACAGTTCCACGTGATCCACACTGGCTTGGACAGGCACAAGCTCGGGGATCATAGAACCCACACACGATGGCACCAACATACCAACCAGGGAGCCATTTTCACAACATATTCAGCTAAACTTGCTGATACCTCCCACTCCCAACCTCTCGAACTGGACTTCTCCATGAGTTTTTGCTTGTTTTTGTTTAGTCAGACACCCCTAGATGTTTCTTTATTTGTATATCCTGATCTCGTTATTTATTTTGGACGATGATGGATTCCGGTGACTGCAATATGACCTCTCCATATATATACGGTCTCTCTCCATGCATACGAATTATATGCAACTAGTCCATCAACCTGTGCTGCCGCACGAGCTTGAACTTCATAAATAAATATTTAGGAGTTTGCGGTAAATTTTGTATCACCAACTAATCAAATCTGTTTTTGTTCTATCTAGCATCTTTAATTTTTCTAAAGCTTTTAAACTGGAAGTATTTTAAGGTCTTATACTATATTTTTGTGTAAATAAATTAGGATAAGAAGGGTTATGACATGACATCATAAGAATGATTGTGCAATTTTGAAGTGTGGCCACTAAATATATATAACATAATCTACTAATGAGTGTTTGGTTGTCATGAGTTGGAAGATCAATTCAATCTGAAGATTATAGCGTTCATCATATATTAAAATTGCTAGCTATAGTAAACTTTTTATTTCAATTTAGAGATTCATGCGAGTACAGCAGTGGTCTGACATTGGTGTCACAGCAAAAGGTCATTTTTGACACGTCTGAGGCAGCAACATTTGTAAGAAATCACCATAGATTCCTGTGTTCTCCTTCCTCCTATTTGCATTCCAATCCGGTAGCTATAAAGATACCCAGTAGTTGAGTATATTGGTATATGGGAGGCCCCTCTTTAGAATTCAATTGTGTAGAACTGTAGATAACTTCATTCAGAATGGCAATTATTAGTTCACTTTGCAAATGAATATATAGAAACATCCTTGAATATTGGATATTCGCACCATTACTTGCAACATTTTTTCCCAAAATATAGTTTTTTTATGCATGTCATCAATTGGTTTGGTGTTAGGTTTCTGACCCTCTACTTCATCATGTGAATGCCATACAAATGGGATATCAAACCCCTGTCGCCATAGCATCTTGGAAGTTCTATATCTTGTAAATAGTGCATCCTAAGAAAAAAGACAATAATATTATTGACCTGTCGCTCCTTTCAGTTGCATCTTGTGCATAAATAAAGCTCAGCTCTTGTGTTGTGTAGTCAAAATGTTTTCAATCAACCCATGCATTCGCCTAGGTTGTCCACACTACGGGAAACCCCGTATATGCCGAGTGCCTAGCTCTTTGCCGAGTGTATTTTTTGGGACACTCGGCAAAGAGCTTCTTTGCCGAGTGTATTCTTCTTGACACTCGGCAAACAAGAAACACTCGGCAAAGAGTTTGTTTGCCGAGTGTCAAAAAAATACACTCGGCAAAGAAGCTCTTTGCCGAGTGTATTATAATTGGCACTCGGCAAAGAATTAAATTTTTTTATTTTTGAACCGCAAGTGATTCAAATAATAAAATATTAGAAGCAGAAAAATTGTATGCAAGTTGTTTGCGAGTGTCAAAAAATACACTCGGCAAAGAACATGTTTGCCGAGTGTATTATATTTGACACTCGGCAAAAAATTAAGTTTTTTTTTGTTTTTGAACCGCAAGTGATTCAAATAATAAAATATAAGAAGCAGAAAAATTGTATGCAAGTTGTTTGCCGAGTGTCAAAAAAAACACTCGGCAAAGAACATGTTTGCCGAGTGTCAAATAAAAAACACTCGGCAAACACCTATTTGCGGAGTGTATTTTTTTGGCACTCGGCAAAGACTCGACAAAAAAATATTTTTTCCTCTTCTAGCTCTAAAACTTTTTCTACTCTCTATATACAACATGTAATGCTTAATGTCAAATTTTGATATATTTTTGTATTTTTGTATTTATTTGCTATATTTAACTAATTAATTAAGTTTCAAGCAATTTTTTGAATCAAATCAAATTTAAACTATAAGTGATTCAAATAATAATATAAAATGAGTTAAAAAATTATATTCATGTTATATAACCCAATTTAAGACCTTACCCATGAAATAAAAAGAAATTCGACATATCTTGTTTAAGAATAATTGTGACTAAGGTGCGTTCGAATGATTTTTAAATTCTAAAAAAGCAAATAAAGTCTAAAAATCATGAGATTTGTCATGACATCATTATATCATACGTAGAGTCTGTGGTAAAAAGTTGAGAACCTTTCGAATAAGTTGTCGTGCACCTCGCTTGTAAATTGAAGAATCTCCGGAAAAGTTTCAGAGAGTTGTGAAGTACTCATTAAGATTTGGAATCAAAGTGATGATCGATTTTTGAATTTGAGTTCAATTCATTTTATATAGGTCACTGATTATATAAATTGTTTCTTACCCAAATTTGATTATTTTTAAAATTTGTTTGATAATTTTAAATTTTTTTAAGTATGCTGAAAAAATTGTTTGCTGAGTGGCTGTAAAAACACTCGGCAAAGTATCTGTTTACCGAGTGTTTTGAGAAACACACGGCAAACCTTCCACGTCACGGATCCGAGGCACTAGAATGGTGGCTTCCTATTGGTGGGCAACTCCCCCTTCGGATCAACAGCCACACAGCGCGCCCTCTCTCTCTCCCTCTCTTCGGATAAGCCCTCCCCCTCTCCCCTCCCTCACAGCCACCCATTCTCTCTCTCTCTCTCTCTGATCTCTCTCGCTGGCGCTCCCGTCCCTCTCGCCCCCGCCCTCGAGCTCCTCCTCGGCCTCCCCTCGCGGCCTCGGCCAGGGCGGGCGGGGGCGCTACCCCGGCGGGAGGGGCGGCCGGCGCCGAGCGCGGGCAGGACGGGGTACGCGGGGACGGCCAGCCGACGCGGGCTGTTTTTTTATTTTTCTAATACACGTTTGCCGAGTGTCGGCGTGGCTGGTTTTTTATTCATTGAGAAAATGTTTGCCGAGTGTGAGGTCTTGCACTCGGCGAAGTTTTTGCCGAGTGTCCGATAAAAGACACTCGGCAAAGAAGGCCTTTGCCGACACTAGGTATGCCGAGTGGGCTTTGCCGAGTGTTACACTCGGCAAAAACTTTGCCGAGTGTTTTTGGGCCTTTGCCGAGTGCCCCAGGCACTCGGCAAACACCCGGTCTCCGGTAGTGCCATAGAACGATACTTTTACTCACAAAATAGAAATTTATTTCTGTTATGATTTAATAATATCATGTGAGATACTTTAGGAGCTAAAGAGGATATGAAAAAGTTAGGGCTAAGCATCCAAACCAACACTATTTTATAAATAGACTAGAACTATTTTTTTAATCTGTGTTACTGAATTGGACATCCCGGTAACAAGCTACAAACTAGAAAGGAATGTTTGATGCCAGGTGGTCGAGCGCCTCGCTCGTCAGGAGGAACGTCGTATTCAGCGGCGGACGAGCGTTCCCTCGCAGCCAAGGAGCTCTGATCTTTGCACGCGGCGAACCAGAAATAAGCACAGAGGTGGAGGCTAAGGTCATCTAGGCTTTTCAACGCGGGGACATTGGTAAGGGGCAGACCTAGCAGAACAGAAAATGAGTGGCTGTCTGCTAGCATACAGTATGAGATTGTACAGCTACAGTAAATAGAGTATATCTTTACTGGAAACACAAAACTGAATGACAGCCGGTGCCCTAACTCAGCTCAACGTAGGTCCGATCCGCCCCTAGCTTGGTCGCGCACTGAAGCCAATCATCAATTAATCATAGCTGCTGCGTCTGTGGCCGGTTGTAGCACGTCCAGCTAGATTTCCTAACCCCAAGCTCGAATTTAGCCATGATGAATTGATTGGACGCCATGCCATGTTTAGTTCGCAATTCCGGACGCCGGATTTGGGACTGACGCGGGTCGCGTCGCTATAAATACACATTATAGCATTTCGTTTGTATGTGTAAAAAATTGTCCAAAAATTGATTAATTAGGCTTAAAATGTTCGTCTCGCAGAGTACAACAAAACTGTGCAATTAGTTTTTAATTTCATCTACATTTAGCACTCCATGCATGTTATGACATTTTAATATGATGGGAAATCTTCTTTTTACAAAGTGTATTTGGGAGTAACTTTTTGGGAACTTTTGGATCTAAACAAGGCTATATCCTCGGTTTCCAGTCGTGATTGGCACAACTGGGTAATTTATGTGAAAGTTTTGGGGGTTATTTTAGAGTACTTTTTATAATGGCAAAGGTGAGTAATTTTTAGAAATAAGGATCCTAGAGAATTGAAAACGTTTTCTACCAAAAAAATCCACCCCCACTCTCTCACAGAGGCCCCACCTGTCAGATTTTTTTGGATGGGGGACATGAGAAAGGTGGGAAAAACTTGACGTTCCATGCGCTTTTAGTTCATTCTCCGCAAAACTTTTTTCACCCAACGTCCCGCGCGTACCCACCTCCGGCCAGGTGGGCCCCTAACTCCCCACGTGCACACAATTATCCCGTATTGCTAATAGACAAAAGATTGAAGAGTTTTTCTCCATATAAATAAAGATGAACTAACTCGAAAAATAATATGCCTCTAAAGTTGAGAATAGCTAAAGCTCTATATACACACGTGCGTGCGCACGTGCCGCGTCTGCTAGTTTTTTAGAAATTAGAATAGATCCGATGACTATTAATTATCTGTTATACTGATTTGATGGCCAGATGTTTGTGTTTTTTGAGAATTTCTAGCATTTATCTCTTTTTCTAGCGTGTCTCGTGAGGATTAACGTGGAGTCTTCAAAATGAGCCTCCAATTAGTAATAGTAAGATGTCGTCAACTTCTGATTCAAAGGCTCCTTCCCAAAACAATTCGCGCTCGAATCACCAAGGTTCCTGCAATTGACAATCGACTTTACTTCAATGTAACGGCCGTCTGCCAAATATGTACGGCACAAACTAGTTCAAGTAGTACATATCATGACAAAGCAGCGCATCATGCTCGTGCTCATAGGCATGCACACGTACGTGCCCTGCCCCCGAAGCGGAACACATAGGGGCACAGGGCATCCTCAACGAGGGGCGATGTCGTCAGCTCTGGTCCGATGTGGACGAAAAAACGAAGAGAGAAGGCTTGCTAGCGACGCGGAGCAAATCATCTATTGATTTATCATGGTCCAAGAAAGACCGAGAAGGGCAGGTGGACGCAGATGGAAAGAAGGGTGTAAACTAATCTCGTTTTACTTGTCCAGGCTCTAGTTCAGATGGTGAAATCGCCGGAGCTGTTGAGGACGCCCTAACGCAGAGTCCCGGCCATCGATCCGCGGAGCGCCTAGTCCTAGCTCAATGCGATCGAGTGCTACTGCTACCACAATGAAAGCACAGACAAGGCCTCAAGCACGGTGGCGGCTCGGGGCAGGGATTCCACGCCCACGAGACAACGATGGTCAAGGTTTGACGCCAACCTTGGACGCTTGATTGTGGTGGCCGGGCCGGAGAAGCTCACCACCCTCCTTCGTGATGGCAATCGGCAGAAAATCCTGCAGCCGGAGGTCCAGAACTCGCCGTGGCTGCAGAGCTCCACTCCCCCGAGATGGCTGCGCATCAGAGAAAGAATCGGCATATCTAGAGGATGCCAACATACCGACCAGTGTGCTGCCCCGTTAAGCTAAATTTCATGATGCCTCCTAGCCCCACTCACCTCAAGCTCTCGTAAAGGCTATATTATTTTTTTTCAATATAATGCATGGACTTACAGTTTCTTTGTCTACATCTTGTAACTTTGTAAGCATGGGATCATCATATTAAATTTGGAGGATGGTGTATCGTCACTGCGAACTCTCTGTATATATAGGGCCTCTCTCCTTGCATACGAATCTATCTATCTATTATCTTATTACAATAGAAGTAAAAGGAGCCACCACGTTCGCCGAGAGGGCCTATAAAATCCCACGTTAATTCAAAAAAGAAAAGGATATATGCCGTCGGATTTTATGAACATCTAACGGTCTATAATATTCCGTTAATCCAAAAAAAAGAAAAATAATATATGCCGTCGGATTTTATGAAGATCTAACGATCCATATTAATTCAATAATCTAGAATAAATATGATTAATATAGATAAATAAAAATAACTAATATGAGATATATTATTTCGCAGCCACCTCTCCGCGCGGGAGCCCTCCGCCGCCGCCGTACGGCCGTCCGAGGCCACCCCAGGAGACCTCCACCGCAGTCGCGCGGCCGTCCATGAGCGCTGCGGGAGTCCTCGCACAGGGCACGCGATCGTCCTCCACCGTCGCCGCCACGGGAGCCGCTAGTGCGCCTTTGACTTTCGGGTTCGTCCGCTCCGCGTGCAGCCAAAGGCCTTCAGCGCAGCCGCCGCGGGAGCCCACCGCCGTCGTCGTGCGGCCGTCCAAGGCCACCGTGGGAGACCATCACTACCACCGTCGTGCGTCCATTTGAGGCCGATGACGGAGCCCTCCACTGCCGCAGCCCAGCCGTCCGTGGCCGCCGCGGGAGTCCTCGCAGTCGCAGCGTGATCATCCGCCGTAAGAGCCCTCCACCGCCGGCGCGTGGCTATCCGTGGCCGTCGTTGGGCTCCTCGCAGTCGCCAGGCGATCGTCCGCCGTCGTCGCGGCCGCAGAAGTTCAGACCTTCAGCGCCAAAGGCTTTCAGCGCGGCCGCCGTGGGAGCCTTCCGCTGCCCCCGTGCGGCCGTCCGAGGCCGCCGCGGGAGACCTCCACCACCGCCGTCGTGCGGCCATCCAAGGCTGTCGTGCGCCTGTCCGTGGTCACCGCAGGAGTCCTCGCAGTCGCCGCATGATCCTCCGCCATCGTCACCGCCGTGGGAGCCCTCCACCGCCGCAGCGCGGCCGTTTGTGGTCACGCATCCGTCCGTGGCCTCCACGGGAGTCCTCGCAGTCGCCGCGTGATTGTCCGCTGCCGCCGCCGCCCGCCGCAAGAGCCCTCCACCGCCACCACGCGGCCGTCCGTGGTTGCCGCGGGAGTCCTCGCAGTCGTCGCGGGAGTCCTAGCAGTCGCCGCGCGATCGTCCATCCCCGTCGCCGCCGCGCAGGAGCCGCTCACGTGTCTTCAGAGTTCGGCGTTTGTCCGCTGCACGCGAGCGAGAGACCTTCGAGGCTGAAGGCTGCCCACCGAGGAGTCTGCACCTCTCACCATCTCGCCGCCGCCACCACCACTAGAGAAAGGGGGGAGATAAAGGGAGAGAGATAGAGTGGTGGGGGAGTGATGGCGCCAGTGAAAGAAAAGGATAAAAAGAGGTGGGAGGGCTCACGTGTTGGTAGTTGGTATAGACTATGAGATATATAGAATAACGGGTACACAAGAAATTGATACAGAGGGGACAATCTCAATGAATAGACAAGAATATTTAATCCAGAGGATGATAATAGAGTACGACGAGTGGGGACAGACTGAAGCCCTATATGCCCTACCACGTTCCGCTATATAAAAGGCAACGTTCTACAATGAGCGGAGGACAACACGTCGATCTGCATGTGTACCTGATGAGAGGTGCTCGGACTTAGTGCATTCAACAAGGTTGTGAGCACAGCAGGAGAGAACAATTCTCCCTGTCCTAAGTAAGCGAATCGTTGCCGGGATTGAGCACCATGGCCACACTCGGCACTTAGTGTTTTTGCTAACGCAAGTAGAATATCATCACATTGTTTGCCCACACTCAAACCCGTTTGATGGTCTTTGTTAACGAGTTAGTGTAAGAAGGAGGAGATTCAGGAAAAATAAAGTGAAGAAACTCAAGTGTCGTACAACTTTGACGATGGACACGCTTGCCATGCACATGTGGTGACATGGAAGTTAAGTAACAACAGGCTGGACAAAGAAATGCTTCTCTTAATGTCCCATATAGTTATGCAACTGTAAACTATTATCGATCATTCACTAGACCGGGCATCAACCATGTCTATATATTACTCCATCTTTTACCGGAGGAGGAGAAAGGCAAAATATTAATACATAACCGTGATAGACACCCATTGGTTACTGCAGCCTAAGTTCTTATTGCATAACTAGCAAAATAGCATTATTTTTCTCATAATATTTTCTCGGATAATATTTTTCTGGTGTGATTAATTACCCTCTATATTTGATTTTCTCCGTCCTTAAGCTTTCTATTATGCTATGGCATTCTGATTTTTGATTTGTGCAGCAAGCTAGGCTACCAATCATACCGTTGATTTGTGGAGGGAGTCGATCCAAACAACATTATGTTTTGTGGAAGGTTTCTACTTTAATCCAATCATACCGTGTTACGCTATTGCAAGTTTATCAAGGTAGTTTGTATATCCGTTGAGGAAGGGAGTATCTCATGTCAGCAAGTAACATTTTTACGCTTGGCATAAATGTAATTCTGTCATTTAAACTCTAAACAACTCACGTGAATAGTGAAACGGAATGTATTCAACAAGCTCTACATGTTCGTGGTCTCTAATTGTCCAATTAACAAATATATCAAAAGGTAAAATTTACATCTTACAAAGTATTTGTCCAATTTTTAATTCTACAATTTCGAGAAACATAAAAAATAATTTATCACCATACGTGAAACTCCGTGACGTAAATTTATATTATAAGACAATACAAAATTATAGTCCTTGAATAAATATAAAAAACTATATTGTATATAAGGTGCTTTATTTATCATAGATTCGTGTTCTGTGCCATATAGCGTGATGATAAAAAAAATTTCGAACCACATAGAAAAATAATATCAATACATTTAGATAAATATATTATCATGTAAAAACCCACCAAATTGTTAGTATAAAAAAATCTAGCTACCCGCGTTGTTTACGCGGGTCACCTTGCTAGTCCTATAAAACAGAAGGTGCATATATATATTCTACATATCCTCGCCCTACTGTCCCACGTACACATCATTGCTGCATTAACGCGAGCAACGTACAGTTGCGTGATGCGTTACAACAACCCAAGAGGCGCCCATCATATTAAACTCCATCAGAATAACTGCAATAACAAAGCTGCGTGCGTACTGCAAGTTATACGTGCCTCATTTTAGTCCTATATATACTACTTGCATCACCTAGCGCATCAAACAATTTATTCTCCATTAATTCCACCATCATCTCTACAATGCTCTGTGCGTCTTCTTCATCATCTGGCGTCCAACATAACAAGCCGATCCGGGTCTAAATTAACGAGCCCTGATGAACTGAAGAAAATCTCTGGCAGAGAGGGTGATAAATAATCCTCTAAAACCAGTACGTCGTAATTCTCTCAAAGGTGTAAAATTCTCTGTTTTCACGACCTCCTAAGGGAACAAGAGAAAATTTGAAGTTCAAATTACTAACCATTCAACTGAGTCATCAGTCCCTAATGCATGCCTTTTCATCTGGTTCTGTTTACATGCAAAAAAAGGAAAAAAAATGCACACAGATGTGGAGCCACACGGTGGTAGATTAGCAGCTCAAAAAACAGACACTGTTAGCAAATAAGCCACGCCATTAGTAATGTAAAGGTGCACAGGTGCACGAGTTCGTGCTCGTGTGTGCGTGGGTGTTACGTGTGATGGCATGCACGTGTGTGTGCTCGTGTTGGAGTGTATCTTGCAGGCTGTTAGCTAGTTAGTTAGCGTGTGTGTGCACGTACTGCTGGTTAATATGTTAGAGCTAGTTGCAGAATGAGTTCGTGCTCAGGTCAGGCATGATGTGCGGCACATGCTGGCCTTGGTTTGTTACACGGGTGCATGGAGGCCATGCAGCAGTTGGCGGCATGCAGATACGGAGGAGCGTGAAGCTTGGATCGGGCCCTGGAAGACCGGCTCTTGCGGAGAGGTGCGTGTCCAAAACGCGTGGTGAAGCCGGGTCTCCAGGAGGGCGTTAGTGCGCGAGAAGATCGATGAGTGCATCAGCGTGGGCGCTGCGTCGCCAGGAGAGGCTACAAAAGGCCATGTAAACCTTGTTGTGTAACCTGAGCCGAGTCCTTGAGATGGAATAGAAGCCAACATACAGATCGTATGGCGGCCGGGGCGTTCGTCGCCATTATAGTTTGTGTGAGCTGTTCATGGTCTTCCTTCTCCGTCCGTGCGTGAGAGAGAAGAATCCAAGTGTATCAAGGGTCGGTTCCAACAGACACATGCATCACTGCAGTTTTCTAACAAACGCATGCCGCCACTGGACTAGAACTGAAGCGACGGCTACAGAAAGGAGATTTGCGCTCAATGAAGATGAGCGACTCTGACAATGCCCTTGAACCCAGCATATGGTACAGTGGTACACCGCAGCAGACAGATGCCAGCCATGATAGAGTACTGAGGTGCGACGGCCCACATAATCGATCGGATGTGCACATTTGGATGGCAGCGACAAAACTATATATGGTGTTCTTTCTGCCATCTTCCTCGCTCTGTCTCGTTTCGTCCACCTAAATTTCATGATTCCTCCTAGTCCCATCCCAGATCGTGTTTTCTATTGTACATGGTCTACTATGTATGTATGCAATCATGTGATAGAAAACACACCAAAGCTGTGCGCTGCATATATATTCCTAGAGCACATTGTACATCTAACATTACTAATGTGAACTACTCGCAATATTTATCGCAAGATGCGGCCAGCAAACCAATTAATGACTTCAGCTAGACTGTCCAAGAAACTTGGTCTAGACTATGGACTGGCAAAAAGATGTCGTAGTTATTTACCATATCAATTGAAACAAGTTTTTATTTCTTTAATATGAGATTCTTAATTTTTTTTGAGAATTATATGAGATTCTTAATGGAACTGCAGGAACCGGAATTGAAGCGAACATGGTACAAATGAAACAATCACCAGCCACACATTACTTTAAACATTTTTTTTGATACTTCATTACTTTAAACATTGGGCCGGGCTTATTGCCAATGAGAACTTCACACTGGCATTGTAGGAGTAACTCTGGGGACACAAACATTTTCGCACTGGGTCTAGATGTGAACGCACCCAGTTGGATTTGTATGCTTTCAAAAATTCGTAGATGCAATGTAGCATACGGTGCAATGAGTTTTGTGTGAGCTATAAAGAAGTATGCACCTGCAAAAAATTAAATAAATTTTCCACGGAAGTCATACACGATCACATTTAATTTGCGCCAAGGTTTTGCAGGTAAATATGTTTGTTGGGGGCTTGGATCGATCGGTTCCTTGTGCGGGCGTGTGTGGCTGGTCATCTTTAGTATCCTTAACCATGGACCAGGGAAATATGGCTGCTAAGAGCGGGTGCCACGGCACAAGAAAAAAAAATGCTTGAAGCAGAAACAATTTTGATCCCTTGCAATTTTCCAATTTTCAAAGTTCTAATTCTTCCGGAGAAAAAAGAATCCGGGTCGATTGTTGCATAAAACACTACCACTTGTTGTGATATAAATTTATTTTTTCTTTTAATTCCGTGAAATCAGATGATGTTATATTTTGATACATACATCTCGTGTTATAAAAAGTAACTTTTAATATTGCATCTTCTAATTTTCATATTGCGACGGTTCGTCCGATAAAAAAAATTATCGGACGTACCAGCGCTAGGAGGACCGTATAAAAATTAGGGGCTATTTCTATGTCACGAGGATCGTCGTCGTGTTCAGCGGTGGACGTGGGTTTCCTTGCGGCGACGGAACTTTCACTTCTTGCACGCACCGAACCAGAAATAGCACAAAGGTGGAGAGGTTGACGGTGGCTCGGCTCCGCAATGGGCAAAGGACGCACCTAGATTCTGCTGCTTAGCCAATAATCATAGCGGCTGCGTCCGCCGCCCGTTCTAGCCCAACCAACTACATTTCCTGATGACTCCTAATCCCAAGCACGAACTAGGAATGCATGATGGATCAATTGGATGCCATACATATTCTTGGTTTTCTATATATAATGCCGCCCTCTTATTCTTTCGATCAACCACGAGGCACACATGCAGATTGCAGAGGTCCACTACAATGCTGTATATATAAGGCATCCTGAGGACCATGTGCGTCCGAGGACCGAGTGGATGTCGTTTTTCTTGTGATGAGTGATTGACAACATGTACTACCGGAATCCCCAGCTTTGCCGTGTGCCCGAATCTTCGCCGTGGACAGAATCACGGGCACACGGCGAAGAGCCTCTTTGCCATGTGCCACACAAAACGCCCACGGCAAAGAATGGGCACACGGCATTCTTCCTCTTCGCCGTGTGCCCACAGCGGGGCACACGGCAAAGTAAATCTTCGCCGTGTGCCTCCAACATAGGCACACGGCGAAGCCGAAGCATCCACGTCCGTTAGCCATGCCGTCCGTAGTGGATTTTATTATTTAGAAAAATAAGTCTTCGCCGTGTGCTAATGTTGGGACACACGGCGAAATTAACAAAATTTCCGTGCCCCGCCCTCCAATTTCCCGCGCGCGTGAAAAAGGATTGATTTGCCGTGTGCCCTAAGAAATGACACACCGCAAAGGTTATACCAAAAAAAATAGTTTCGATTTTTTTTCCCAGAGCTTCGCCGTGTGCCTAGATCCGGGGCACACGGCGAAGAGCCGGTCAAAGCCGACAAGTGGGCCCGCCACCTCTTCGCGAAATAACAAACCAATTATAAAATTTACGAAAATCAAATATAATATGTAGAAGAATATATGCATACCTTAAAAAATATGTAGAGGAAAAAATATTTTTTAAATAAAATAGTTGCCGTAGGCCCTAACTTAGCACACGGCAAAGAGGCTCTTCGCCGAGGCCAGGTGGCACACGGCAAAGAGGCTCTTCGCCGTGTGCCAAGCCAGGTGGCACACGGCGAAGATGCCTTTTATAACAAGAACCCTTTGTGACGTGGGTTCAAAATTTGAAATTTAAGTTTTTCAAATGACTCCGAATGAAGAAACGGTCAATATCAAAGTTATAAATCTTCAGAAGTTACGAAACTTTGTAGTTCAACACTGTTTCATTTGAAATCATTTAGTCAACTAGATCTGAGTTTGAATGTTCTCAAATTTAAAATTCAAATTTTGTAAATGACCTCGGATGAAAAAACAGTCAACATGAAAGTTGTAGATCTTTAGAAAATATGAAACTTTGTAGTTCAACACTTTTTGATTTGAAGTCGTTTAGGGCCTCAAATAAGCAATTTAAACTCGGTTTTGTATAATATGATAGGAATCGAAATGGTATGTAAACACAAGTATTGGTGTGGTGCAGTGGTAGAGGAGGCTACACGCGAGGGGGAGGTCGCGGGTTCGAACCCCGCCGGCCGCGTAGCCAGCGATAGATGGCGCGACCTGCGGCTTGATGGCTTGGGTGGCTGGCTTGTGGCCTTCCTAGATGAAAATAATTTTTTTCCCTATTGTTTTCGTATTTTTTTGGGGTTTTTTCGGAAATAATACTTCGTCGTGTGCCAGCCCCAGGCACACGGCGAAGATTTGAATTTCAAAAGCCCCCCAACGGACGGCGCCAGACTGTTTGTTACTTTTCTTCGCCGTGCGCCGCATTTAGCCTACGGCGAAGTCTTCGCCGTGTGCTCGAAAAATGGCCTACGGCGAAGTTGGCTTCGCCGTTGGTGCTCGTCGCCGTATGAGGTTCGCCGTAGGCCACACACGGCGCCTAAAAGGGCTTCGCCATGTGCCCCAGACACACGGCGAAGTACTGAAATCCGGTAGTGATGGTGTAATTTGACGTTTGTCTTGGCTCAAGTATTGCAGGTGTAGAATGCGGGTTGGTTCGCATTGGTGCAGGTGAAGAACAAGTGCGAAAGGTCTTAGCCGGAGCGGCCTTCCAGGAGCGGAGAGACAGGTAGGCTTGGTTCGAGGGACCCGATGACCGATGGGATCAAGTGCAGTTCACATGGTGTAAGAACAAGCAAGACAACGTGGATGAAGGTGATCGAGCCGGTACTTGGGCGCAGTCGAGTCAAGGAACGAGGCGAGACCGAGTAGGCCGTCCGTGCACCGGAGGCGAAAGGCTTGGCATGCTCGAAGCTTGGCGTGAAGGCTGGACCAAGTGCGCGGGGTTTACTGGTTCACCACAAAACCAGAGGAGGAGGGTTTCTTGGTTTGGGCCACAAAACTAAATTCGAAGACCGGGCCAGGGGAAAGCGGTCTGACCGGTTCATCAAACCGGTCTGACCGGTTCCACCAGGGCGTCGGGAAGCTTCGGAGCAGAGGACACGCGGCGTGATCTCGAAGGTTGCGTCGGAGGGAAGCAACTTCAGATGGATGCGTGCCCAGCCGGAAGAAAGGACCTGCAACTTTACCGTTTTGCCCTTTAGGGCGTGTATCTTCCTTTCACGTTGTAGGGGTAGTTTAGTCTTTTGGAGGTGGCCATATATACTCACCTTGGTGGGAGATGGCAGCCAACTCTTGCAACCCTAGTTCATTTCCTTTCTTTCTCTCTAGGCTAGCCAAGTGCTTCATGTTGTGAGGAAGAGAAAAGGGGACCTCCCCACTTCGATTTTCCTCCACTTTCAAGTGGGTAGGATGAAGGGAGGAGGCTAGCCCTCTTGTAAAGATGTTGACCTCGTGATGCAATAGAGAATTCCAAGTTTGTTCATCGTGTTCTTGAGCTCCTCCTCATTTCTGTTCTTGGGTGTTTTTGGGCGAATTTGTATTCATCGCGTTTGAGGCCGTTTCTTTGGAGGATTTCGTGGGGGATTCACTCTTGGGTCTCTTGTGATCCTTTTCTAGTTATTTGCCCTCCTAATCCTCGGGAAGTTCCTCAAATTTGATGAATTTCGTTTGAACCCGGGAAAGAGGAAGTCATGTCTTAGATTTGCGATTACTCTTGATTTAGTGCGAGTTTTGGGACGATTTCGGAGCCATGACTAGTTCATGATTTATCCTACCTTTTCCCAAAGTTTCGCTTGAATCCGTGGAGCCAATCGTGAGAAATTTGGAGGATAAGATCGTGTTTTTCCGCGGGCGAAATTTCCTGTTTCTGTCTGGGAAAAACCGGTCTGACCGGTTTGGAAAACAGGTCTGACCGGTTTCTGGCCTGGAACTGAGATTTGTGATCTTTAATGTTCTAGCTAGAAATCGATCGATTGTTTGGTTGGGGATTTCTTCGGGGAGGTTTTGCAGCTTTTTGTGAGGCTATTGCTGAGGTTTTGCAGGTCGGAGCAAAACCGGTCTGACCGGTTTCAGAAACCGGTCTGACCGCTTTTGGTCTGGGTGCTGCAAGTTTTGATTTCCGCTGTGTGATCGTGATGAAGTGTTTTGGTACTTGCTCCTAGGTCCAAAAGCACTTCAGTGGGCTTTGTGGACTTGGCAAGGAAGCGATTTGAACTCATCGAAAGTGAATTTGGGACATAGGCCGGTTTGCTTTTTTGAGAGAAAATTGTATCGGCTTCCATTCACTCCCCCTCTCTCTGGTCGCCTTATCGATCCTTCACATCCTTATATATTATGTTGGAAAACAGTAAAATCACAAACTGCAAATTACATATAGTACACTGTCACTCTGCCCGTCACATGTTACACCGACCAAACGTGATAGTGGAATTGGTAATCACTCGAACAAAGTTAAAGAAGGGCGTTTATTTACTTCATTAATTCACTGCAACAAACCGGGGGGGTAAAGGGTGTTGGTTGGTGTCCTCTGTACATTTTTTTTTGAAAGTGAATGTCCTCTGTACATTGAAACCCATACTATTTGAGTCCCAGCAGCTGCTGTTTGGGGTGTGGAACACCGCGACCGAGATCCGGTGCAGTGGTAACTTTTTTTTAATTACACAGTACAACGCAGACGCTCACACACGCACACACACTCATCCCTATGAATACATGTACGCGAACCCTACCCCTATGAGCACCTCCGAAGGACTGAGCAGAGCACCGGTAGATCTGGAA
>OAMR01000324.1:235695-277958 GCA_900205405.1 Echinochloa crus-galli
AAATCCCAGGAAAAGGTGCGAGCACCAGGATTTGAACCCTGGTGGGTAGCGTCCCACTGGACCGTCCTACCATTGGACTACAAGTCCAATCGCCGGTGCAGTGGTAACTGCTACTGCAGGTTACCACTGCACGCGATCTGCGCCGTCGATTTCCAAAGGCTGACGGACACGATCAAGCGCTACAGTGATTTCTGCTACAGTATTCTCGGTACAGTACCAGCTGCTACAGTGCATGAACAGTATTCGAATATTGGCCTGATCTCTTCCCTTCTCTGCGTGTGGACCTGAGCTCTACAGTGTCACTGCTTAACTTGCAGTGGTAGTGATAACTGCACCGGATCCTGGTCCAGAACACCGACAGATTAATTGCTTGCTAGCTCGAAACTTTGTGTTTGTTTCTCTCTTTTTTTCACTGCTCATACTCAATCTTACTCGATCCTCCGATCGGGCGACCTTACCAAAACCTAACACACTGCTCTTTTCATTGTTCTCGTTGCCTCCTAATCCTTAAAGACTATCACTGCAAGAGGGAGCAGAGACCTAGCAATAATCTCTGGGCGGCGGCAGCCAGCGACGGTCACCACGGCCGCCGATGCCGCAGCCGCCCCCTTGTCGATCGGGTGACCGGGTCCATCCACCACAATCGCTATCTTTTCTATTGCCGCGCCATCGCTTCCGTTACCCTGTGGACGAGCAGCAAAGTTGAGTGGAGATGCGGCCATTGCCATATATACATATAGTTGCTGCATCACGTACTACCAGTTTCGGACATGATCGATGATGAGCGCAGCGATAGGTACTGTACATCATTGTTATCGATCGATTTCCATGGATTTGCTGCGTATCTGATCCCTGGTAAAGAATTTCTTGAACAAAACTGTACATGCACACACAGATGTGAATCGAAGACCACTGGGTGAAGGACACACAAAGCAGTAATTTGCCAACAAACGCACGCCGGAACTTCACCGGACCGCAGTTCGCTCCTAACCTCTCGTGTTTGTCAAGGTAGAGAGCTGGAAGCGATAGTTGCTGACCAAGTGACGGAGACGAGCGGGAGACGAATCCTTCGAACCCCTTATGGGCAGCTGGCTGCTCCGTCGCAGCAGACACACGCGAGAAGGGATAGAGAAGTGAGGTGTGGCGGCCCGCCTGATAAATCAAAGGTACTAGTACATAGTTAGATGGCAGCGACAAGCCAATGGTGTTTTTCGTGGCTTCCCAATCGAATAGACTAAAATACACAAGTCGTCTCTAAATTTATATCATGGTGTCATTTAGCTCCCTGAACTTTTAAAATGCATATTTGAGTCCCTCAACTTGCTAAACCGTATCATCTAGTCCAAAGTTTCAAAAATACCTCTACACGTGATGACATGGCTGTCAATTGAGCATGAAATTTTATACTGTTTCTCTAACTAAATCGGTTGTTTTTATATAATAATTAAAGAATTTATTTGATTGTATCATAGCGATAATTATAGATCAAGAAATGGATAAACATCAACAATATACGGGTATTTTTGAAATTTTAGATCTAAATGATATATTTTAACAAGTTTAGAGATGTTAATGTATATTTTAAGAGTTTGAAGATCTAGATGACACCCCGAAACAAGTTTGAGGACCTTTGGTGGATTTCACTCTTCATGATACCTCCTAGTCCCATTCAAGTACGTGATGAGTTTGCTATTACATATGTGTCTAGTATCTACCGATCTGGAGAGGTGTTGAAGTGGGGTATTTACCCACGGCGCCGCCACTATCTACACCATCGCCGCCACTACCTCTACACCGACACCGAAGTCCACGCCGTCGCCGCCACCTCGACATCAACGCTATGGCGAGCTCCTCTTCTCCAAGCCTGATGGTCTGCACCTTCCTCTCTCTCTCTTCAAACTCTTTCTAGATCACGAAATTTTATTCAAGTTTATCATGTTTTACCCACAGATCAACTCCCAGTTCTGTTAAGTCTATCATACCGCAGTGACCAAGAGCACATCATGCGCTCATGGGCCTAGCTGCTCACGTGCCCCGAAGCTAAACAAGCAACCACAGGGGTTGCAGGGACAATGTCTCAAGCGCGGCGGTGGGTTGGGTTTGGCGTCAAGTCGTCGTCAACCTTGAACACTAGCTTGACGGCTCTGGACGGGCTTGAGTAGGTCGATCAACGCACGTCCGTTGCGATTATTGCGATGTCAATTGGTAGAGAAACTGACAGACAGATCTAGGCCTGCAGCTCGTTGTCGCTCCACAGCTCCGTGCCGCCCCACGAACTGGGGGCTCATGCAAGATGAAACCCACACTTCTAGATGATGCCGATACACCAACCATGGTGCATTTCCATCGCCGTTCAGCTAGATTCCGTGATGCCTCTCAGTGCCACTCACCTAAAGCTCTCGAAAATGCCCCTTTTCCACAGACTTGCAGTTCCATTGTCTACATATTTCTTTAGCATCTTAAATTTGGAGAAGTGTGTATTATGACTGCGAGCTTTGCTCTGTATATATATATACACGGCCCTCTCCGTGCATAGGAACTCTTGCAATATACAGAAGCTGCTTAATTATTATCCTCTATCATCATGTGACATGCCCCGTGTACACCAACGTCAGAGCTGCGTTAACACGAGTAACAGTTGTGTCAGGTTCTACAACAACCCAGGAATAAACACCCATCAAATTAAACTCCATCTGAAGAACTGCAATGACAAAGCTGTACGTGTACCGCAAACAACAACAAACCTCATCGTAGTCCTATTTACCTCACTTAGCGCATCAACCAATTTAATGTCCATTTAAAGAAATTTCATCATCGCCACTACAGTGTTCTGTGTGTCATCTTCATTGGGCATCCAACATAGAAAACAGAGCCGGGTCCAAAACTAATGAGCCTCTATGAATTGAAGCAAATCTCTAGCAGAGAGAGAACAGAGAGCACGCCCGCACTCTGTAACTCCACAGGCGATAAGATTATCCTCTTGATTCTCTGGAAGGTGTAACTGCTCTGTTTTCGTGACGTCCCTAAGGGAACAACAAAGGTTCGAAGTTCCACCAAATGCAAATCATTCAACTGAATCATCAGCCCCCCTAACCATGTATTTTCTTCTGATTTATATATTCACATGCAAACAAAACTGTAGATGCACACACAGATGTGGATCGAAGAGCACCCGGTGAAGGACACGCAAAGCAGTAATTTGCCAACAAACGCACGCCAGCACTGTAACACACCACAGCTCGCTCCTAACCTCTTGTGTTCGGGAAGGTAGAGCCGGAAGCGATAGTTGCTGACCAAGTGACGGAGACGAGCGGGAGACGAATCCTTCGAACCCCTTATAGGCAGCCGGCTGCTCCGTCGCAGCAGACACATGCGAGAAGGGATAGAGAAGTGAGGTGTGCCGGCCCGCCTGACAACTCAAATGTACATATTTGGATGGCAGCGACAAGCCAATGGTGTTTTTCGTGGCTTCCGCGTCGATCAAGCCGCGTCCACCTGAAATTCATGATACCTCCTAGTCCCATTCAAGTACGTGATGGGTTTGCTATTATGTGTAGTCTCGACAATCCCTTCCTACTTATTATAAGGGGGGTTGCGCTATAATGTCTAGTATCTACAACCTCTTCCTGCTGCTTATAAGGAGGGAATGTCATATGTGTCGCTGCCTCTGGCATATATATGGTCTACTTTGCATGCAACTATGTGATAGCTAAAAAAACAAAAATGTGGGCGGCATTAGGAATGTGATGAAAATGGAGCAGCTCTATTGAAGGAATAAAAACCTGTTTCAAACGATATTGTAAATAGCTACGACATTTATTGCCGTACCATAGTCTAGGCCAAGTTTGATGTACACTTAAGCTGAAGTTTGGTTTGTTGACCGTATCTTGGGTCGTAAAAACATTGCGAGTTGTGACATTAACGTCAATCGCAGGAATATATATGGAACAAGAATTGAAATTGAAGCCAAAAATGGCACAAATGAAACATCCACCAATCACGCAAGCTTCAATTGGGCTTATTTTCTGCAATTTCGTGAGGCTAGCAAACACTTCTTGATTCTATTTGGGCACTGATAGGATCAAGCTGCGCAATAGATGACGAAAATTTGCAAAAAATGCAACTAAGGTAATGAAAACTTTACGTTAGGTCTGTAGATACGGGTGCAACATGTCCGTCTTGAAATAATTGATCCGTGTGTGAGATGTAAAGAAACATATCGCCTGCAAAAAACAATGTGCAAAATTATTCTTTCTTCAGAAATGTCACACACTCACACGATCATATTTTTTGCCAAGTTTGCATGTAAAGATGTTTGTTTGGGGCTTGGATTGTCCGAGCTCCTTCCTCCAGCACGGTAGCTGATCTTTACTATCCCTAACCTCTTGTAGACAGGAACACATGCAAGCTATATATGTTCCAATTGATCTGCTATGTTCTCACGACATTCCTCGGGACACAAGAAAAAAGAAGTTTGAAACAAAAACAATTCGGATTCTGAAATGGCGATCCCTTTGCAAATTTACAACATCGGTTTCTCCCCCTTCTGTTCATGTCAACAAAGCATAACATACCAGTTACAAGGTAGGGAGAAGTTGAGGACAGTTTTGCTTGGCAATGACATGGTCAAATTGGTAGTAGCATAGCGCACGAACTCTGCTTCCAGTGCATCAATGGTAATTTGGGCATCACAACTAGTTGCAACCTGTGCAGCTATATATATTTCCCAAACGGAGGAACTCCTAATCCCACCGAAGCTTGACCTGACCATTTACCTCCTATTACCACCGAAGCTCGACCTGCCATTCTAGCGCGCAGCGTTTGTGGAGGTAATGTATTAGTACCACTGCTCTTCGAAGCACTGTAACTAGTATATTTTGCAACCCTAGCAGCATATGACAGAATTAAAGTACATTCAGCAAATTTGGAAGCTGAACCTGACCACATAAACTGATTCACATTTGGTCAATTGCAAGCTGGGCATTTCCCAATACCTCCTAGTCCCACCTCAGCTCAACCTGAACGTTCCAGCGCAGCGTTTGTGGAAGTGTTATATGGCCTTCATATCATGCAAATATGCAGTGGCACACTGCAAGACACCGAACAGTAATGGCACGCCATAGTGTCCTCCTCCCTGCTTCACCCACTACAACAACCCAAATACACCCATTAAACTAAACTTCATCTGAAATGCTCATTAAACATGGTACAGGGTTGCTCCATATATATCCTCGGAAACAAGTTCTTTCCTGTGACCTTAGCTACCCTGTTCTCATGCAATTTCTGATGGAACAAGAACAAAAATCATGAAAACATGTATAATTGGTAGAGTATCCCCATGAAACAAGACCAGGTTTTTGCACATGCAAGTGGACTCTTGGAAAATGTCCCCCCAGTTTTCCATTTCAATTGGAATAGAACCGCCCATTCAATGGAAGTGCAAGCAAATCCTGAAATGCCACAGAATTCAAAGCATTGATCCTAATAAATGCGTCCCAAACAAGGCCTACTGCTTAGTTACCACCGGTTGCATCACATCTATCTTTAGTTTTTAGTTCTGGATCTGCTGTCGGTGTCCAGGGCAGATGCTCCTCTTGCAGTCTGATGAACTCTTTAGAGTCTGTATCCTGCTCCACTTTATGCTGGGTGTCTAAGCAGATGTGATTCTTTCTTGGGCCGTGTTCTCTTCCCGAATCGGCCCGCCCGATTTGGGTCTGTGGCGCTACAGTGCGCATTTAATGCGCACTGTAGCGTTTCGTTTGTATGTGCGAAAAATTGTCTAAAAATTTATTAATTAGGCTTAAAATGTTCGTCTCGCAGAGTACAATAAAACTGTGTAATTAGTTTTTGATTTTATCTACATTTAATACTTCATGCATGTTATGACATTTTGATGTGATGGGAATCTTCTTTTTGCATAGTAAATTTGGGAGTGAAAATTTTGGATCTAAACAGGCCCTTGTAATCTAAAACCTGACATAAACTGAATCATGGCTTGGTCTTAAACAGGGGCATGTTTTGTCCCTGGAACTCTATTCTCTCTGTCTAAATAGAATCTTAACAAGATTCCATTATGAAAGACAGGCACTGTGTGATGGCAATTCACATTGTCTCGATAGGTTGCTACAGATGGGTCAAAAACATGCATCGTGTGATGGCGTAGACAACTATTCCTCGTGAGAAGGATGTGCTTAACATACACAATACCAAGCCAACATGAGCTACAGCTTACTCAACCTTCCCCTTCCCCTTGGAATCATCAATCACCTGTGAAGATGTTGGCTGGTTGATACTTGCTTTGGCGTCTGCCAGGAAGGTGGGATCTGGCTGTGGCTCCTGGTGTGGAGTCTCCTTCATCGCCATGCATATATAAAAGCCGATCACGAGATTAACTGATATAATGGCAAGGAACCCGCTGGCGAGTGTCTGAGCAGAGGATGACATACGGCTAACACCTGAAAAAAAGAGAGAAAACATCATCACCAAATACAAATTTATGTACTTCATTTAATCAGGTACTCCCTACACCATGCAGTAGTAAGAACAGGAACAAAAAGCTAACCTGGAAACACCTGGTAGTAGAACCCACATATGATCGCTACCGGGGCCATCCACATCACCATGGATGTAACTGCAAACTTGGTGATCACTCCTGACATTGCCTGTCCTGACGTGAATGCTGAAATCAACATACATATATATCACAGGTCAGCTGGGAACACCCCCCCCCAACCAAAAAAAAAGAAATTAACTGATTTTAGCGCACGCGCATACACATATGGCAAGCGAATCCGTAATAAATGAATGGAGTGCAGTGTACATCTCAGCAAGAAATATCTGGATTAGATCCCTCGCAGCAGAGAAGGGATCCCGCGAAACAAGCTACCGATTTCTTACCAGCAAAAGGCGAGTCAGTTCAATTTCCGATTGGATCTCCGCTCGACGCCGGTCCAGTAGAGGGCAGGGGAAGACAGCGGCGGCTCGAATACTGGCAGAATTCCTTCCAGACGACGCTCCTCCTTGCAATTTTGCAAAGGAATAGAGTGCGCTCGGTGGCCGCCGGATGGGATTCGATGCCGGGAGACTGTCAGGCATGGTGCTCAAGTGGAAGCGACAACGGGAAGTACGTCTTCGGCTTAAAGGAAATGCACTTCAACCTATGATGTAATAGGCTAGTGACTGTCATGTGCGCCCAATGGGGGCAGTGTCTGTAAGAGCTATAACTTAGCGTGAGGGAGGGGAAAGGAAAACCATCTCTGAATATTTGCTTATTACTGAAACTGAAACGAGTTCGTGGAGACAGGGACCTCGTCCTGCTCCCGATCCTGAGATCCTATCTCTGATTTCGCTTGTGTGATTGCTCACATCGCTGGAGTTCATCTCACCAGCGATCACGGGTGTTACATTTGGTATCAGATTCGTTGTTCCTGGGAGCGCTCCGATCGGATTTCGTCTGATTTCCCCAGTTGCTTCAGTCGCGTCGACGAGCAACAGCACCGGTGAGTTTCACTCCGAGCTCACCGTCCTCGCCCCGCCCACCGACACCCAGTCGGCGGCGGCCCCGCAGATCGCCGGTTAGCCGTTCCGGCGCCGTCGACCAACTCCGTCGCGCCGCTTAGGGAGTAGTTTGGGAAATCAGCACACCAGCTCAAGCGTCAATCACGGCGCCGCCCAAGCCCTCCGTGCAGTCACAAATCATCATCAACGCCATGGAGGCAGCGCAGGGGAGTACCAACGAAAGGTTGGACAAGCTTTGCCAGAGCATCGATCTGATCTTCACCAGGGTGGAGGAGGTCAGCAAGGCACAGCAACAGATGGAGGCGCATCTGGATCTGAATACAGCTGCAGTTCATCAGGTGGTGAAGGACCAGCAGTTCATGACTCAGCAAATTGATGCCACGGGGAAGGCAGTTGCGAAACTCACCTTGTGGCAGATGGACCAAGAGAGAGAGGATCACGAAGAAGCACCTGAAAGTTCCAAGTCTCGTCAGAATCGGGAGTTTCGACCAGGACCACAGCAGTCCAGAGGTGAGCCCCCGACCAATCGTTCATTTCAATACCGGGGTTCAGATGATGAGGATGGAAACAAGTGTCATTATACACCCAAATTAGTGTTTCCTCGTTTTTCTGGTGATTGCCCTACTATTTGGCTGGACAAATGTGAAAATTATTTCCATATTAATCGGATCAAGGAGTCTATGTGGGTGATTTCGGCCTCAGTATGCATGGATGACAATGCAGCGATGTGGTGGCAAGTTTACAAGCTGAAACATGGCATACATGTTATCTCTGTAGATGGGGTTTCCACTGATCATGCTAAGACTGCAGCAATGATCCAATGGCCAGTACCTCAAACAGTGACAGAATTGAGAGGATTTTTGGGTTTGACAGGGTATTATAGGAAATTTATTAAGCATTATGGGCTCATTGCTAAGCCATTGACACAGTTGCTAAAGAAGAAACAATTTCAGTGGTCTGAAGAGGCACAACAGGCTTTTGATAGGTTGAAACAGGCAATGTCTGCTACACCTGTCTTGGCTCTTCCAAACTTCAATCTTCCTTTTGTGGTGGAAACTGATGCATCAGATGTGGGTATAGGAGCAGTGTTGATGCAACAAGATCAGCCGATAGCCTTCCTGAGCAAAGCTTTGGGACCTGTGCACCAGAAACTCTCAATTTATGAGAAGGAATTCTTGGCCTTGATTATGGCAGTAGAAAAATGGCGACCATATCTACAAAGACAGGAGTTTGTCATACGCACAGATCACAAAAGTTTGGCTTATTTATGTGAGCAGAATCTTCATTCGGATATGCAGAGGAAGGCCATGGCTAGACTAATGGGCCTCCAGTTCAAAGTGATCTACAGGCAGGGGAAGGAAAATCTTGCAGCTGATGCCTTATCCAGGGTGGGCCACCTGTTCTCCATTCAAGCAGTATCAGAAGCACAACCAAGGTGGATTCAGGAAGTGCTCAATTCCTACCAAACTGATCCAGCTGCTCAGACCTTGTTGGCAACCTTAGCTGTTCATAGTCCAAATGAAAAGGGATATGAATTGCAGAATGGGTTGATCAGATATCAGGGCAAGGTTTGGATTGCACAAAATTCAGCCTTGCAAACAAGGCTCATCACTGCCTTGCATTCTAGTCCAATTGGGGGCCACTCTGGAACAAAGGCCACTTATCACAGGCTCAAGCAATTGTTCCATTGGAGAGGCCTTAAACAAGATGTCGAGAATTTTGTCAAACAATGCAATATCTGCCAACAAGCAAAGCATGAGCATGTCCACACACCTGGGCTGTTGCAGCCACTGTCTATTCCACAGGGAGCTTGGCAGGACATTTCTTTAGATTTTATAGAAGGGCTGCCTCTGTAAGGAACCATATGATGCTTCACATGCAGCTAAATGCTCTAAACGGCCTCAGCAACAGCAAGCTCACGTTAATGCATTGGTAGTCAATGATTTGGACACACAGTTGACTGATGAGATTCTGAACCAATTGGCTATAGAAGATACATTAGCAGAAGAGTTCTGCACCCTATCCATTAATGCTTTGGCTGGGACTGAGGAAGGAGAGGCTATGAAGTTGAGGTCTCTGGTGCAGAACAAGGTTATGTTAACATTGGTGGATAGTGGCAGCTCTCATTCCTTTGTGAGTGCTAGTTTCTTGAAGAAAGTTGGCATTACACCGGTGGCTGCTCCTGCTCAAACAGTGAAGTTAGCCAATGGAGAAACATTACTTACAAATTCTTATGTTCCTGCTATGGAGTGGTGGAACAATGGTCATACATTTACTACTGATATGAAGGTATTGGATTTCAGTGTGTATGATGCTATACTGGGTTATGATTGGCTCAAGTTGCAAAGTCCTATTACACATCACTGGGACACCAAAACCATGGAGTTTAGGCACAAAGGGGAGTTGGTTACTTTACAAGGGGTTCAGCCTGTGCCTCTATCCTTGGCTGAAATGTCTTCTGAGCAGCTAGTCAAATGGGGAGCAGGAAATGGTATTTGGGCTTTTGCAGTGGTGGAGCAGATTTCAGAGGAAGCAGAAACTATAATACCAGATCAAGTTCAGCAGGTGTTGCAAGAGTTTGAAGATGTGTTTGCAGAACCAACAAGCCTTCCTCCAAACAGGGTATATGACCATTCCATCCCTGTTTTACCCACTGCTATTCCTATTAATTATAGGCCATATAGATACTCTCCATTACACAAAGATGAAATTGAAAAACAAGTCAAACAATTGTTAGCTGCTGGTTTGATAACACCCAGTTCAAGTCCTTATGCTTCTCCAGTGTTGTTAGTCCAAAAGAAAGATGGAAGTTGGCGATTTTGTGTGGACTATAGGAAGTTAAATGAAATTACCATTAAGAATAGATTTCCTATACCAATAATTGATGAGATTTTGGATGAGCTTGAGGGCACCAGATATTTTTCCAAGTTGGATATGAGGGCAGGTTACCATCAAGTGAGGATGAAACAAGAGGATGAGTACAAGATAGCATTTAAGACACATCATGGGCATTACCAATTTAGAGTCATGCCTTTTGGACTCACAAATGCACCAGCTACATTTCAATGTTTGATGAATGATGTCTTGGAGCCTTTTCTGAGGAAATTTGTTTTGGTTTTTCTGGATGACATATTGATTTATAGTCCAACTCTGGAAGATCATGTGAGTCATTTGAGGCAGGTTCTAACCAAGTTACGAGAACACCAGTTATTCATGAAAAGATCTAAATGCTCTTTTGCCCAAACTCAGTTGGAGTATTTAGGACATGTTATCTCTGTAGATGGGGTTTCCACTGATCATGCTAAGACTGCAGCAATGATCCAATGGCCAGTACCTCAAACAGTGACAGAATTGAGAGGATTTTTGGGTTTGACAGGGTATTATAGGAAATTTATTAAGCATTATGGGCTCATTGCTAAGCCATTGACACAGTTGCTAAAGAAGAAACAATTTCAGTGGTCTGAAGAGGCACAACAGGCTTTTGATAGGTTGAAACAGGCAATGTCTGCTACACCTGTCTTGGCTCTTCCAAACTTCAATCTTCCTTTTGTGGTGGAAACTGATGCATCAGATGTGGGTATAGGAGCAGTGTCTGTCTCTTATACACATCTAGATGTGTATAAGAGANNNNCCTGATTATTGTACCCTCAAGTATGAAGCAAAATTCTACAAGGTCGCGTAACACTGTTAATTCTTTTTCGACCTTATCGAGTTCATTCACAGGTAAAGCGATGTACACGGAATCATGGCAAAGTTATCCTCCCTTGGAGGGCTGGCATCCACGAGATTCATTTCAAGTGGAACACTAGGCCTAATGCTGAAGAAAGGATGTGACGGCCTTGTTAAGGCGAGTAGCTCAGTTGAAGCAACAAGGTCTCACAGGAGTAGGGATTGCATTCAGCTTGAGACAAGATATTTACTAGCACATTTTGGAAAACTTTGTTTGCCTTGATGGACACTAAGCTTCTCATGAGTTCATCTTATCACCCTCAAACGGATGGACAAACAGAGAGGGTTAACCAGTGCTTGGAGATGTACTTGAGATGTGCTGTCTATGATTCACCTCACCAGTGGAGATCTCGGTTGGCTTTGGCAGAGTTGTGGTATAATTCAGCTTTTCATACATCCTTGGGGTGTTCTCCATTCAAGGCACTGTATGGATATGAGGCAAATATGGGTTCTGTAGTTCCATTGTCAGAGCAGTCTCCATCGCCGGCTGTGGAGGTACTGGAAGAAAGGGAAGCCCAGTTGGCATTGTTGAAACACCATCTCAGCAATGCACAGAATCGCATGAAGATGCAAGCTGACAAGAAAAGAACGGACCGACAGTTTCAAGAGGGGGATCAGGTACTATTGAAGCTACAGCCATATGTGCAGACATCTGTGGTTAGTCGGCCATACCCGAAGCTTGCATTCAAATATTTTGGTCCATTTCGGGTGTTGGCTAAAATTGGCAGCATCGCATACAAGCTGGAGTTGCCAGAGGGGAGTCTAATTCACCCAGTCTTCCACATCTCTCAACTCAAGCCGTTTACTCCCAATTATACACCAGTGTATACTGAGTTGCCACAGCTCATTGATCTCTCGGCTCAAGAATTGTATCCGGAGGAGATTCTGGAGCGGCGTCTCGTCAAGAAAGGTAACAGTGCTATACCGCAGGTGTTGATCAAGTGGTCGCGTGTCCCTGCAGCGGCGGCAACTTGGGAAGATTACTACGTCGTGCGTTCTCGCTTTCCAAAAGCTGGTGTTTGGGGGCAAACACCTCAGGAGGCCGGGGGAAGTGTCAGGCATGGTGCTCAAGTGGAAGCGACAACGGGAAGTTCGTCTTCGGCTTAAAGGAAATGCACTTCAACCTATGATGTAATAGGCTAGTGACTGTCATGTGGGCCCTATGGGGGCAGTGTCTGTAAGAGCTATAACTTAGCGTGAGGGAGGGGAAAGAAAAACCATCTCTGAATATTTGCTTATTACTGAAACTGAAACGAGTTCGTGGAGACAGGGACCTCGTCCTGCTCCCGATCCTAAGATCCTATCTCTGATTTCGCTTGTGTGATTACTCACATCGCTGGAGTTCATCTCACCAGCGATCACGGGTGTTACAGAGACGGAGGAAGGAAGCGAGGAGGCGAGAAAGAGTGGATCAAAGGCCGCCTGCAAACGAGGGGCCGACTTCGAATGGGGAGTCATTTACCTACATGCCATTATGTAAGTTCGTGGTTACGTACATACCACTAAAAAGTTCGTGGACACGTACATGCCATCATCGCGAAGTTCGTTTACGTACGTGCCATTTTTACAGAACAGAGGTGTAAGCCTTGGTTAATTTCATTCAAGAGGCAACTTCCAAGACATGAAATTTAGAAGGAATCGTCAGGCCGGACTTTAGTTGGAGGTGACCCCAGCGAGATCCAAAAAGAAGAAAACAAAAGGCGGTGCTGTATCATTGCACCAACAATGACCGACGATGCATGTGTGGACACAACACAAGGGATGGATCATTCTTTCCTTGAGCGCCTAGCAAGAGAGAGCGTTCCGCTTACATATTCCCTAGCCTGACAGTAACCGTTCAACCGCTGCCGATCGTTCTAGCGAGGCTCCTGGCCTGTTCCTTTGGTCCCTTGTTTGTGTTTCTTTGTTTCACTTTTGGTCCACATGGTAATGATGCGTTGCATGCCATGCATCGGCGAACTTAGCTAGCTTATCATTAGCTTCCATACGGTCTAACGGGCATGGAGTACTCAGTCCTATAATTAGAGTTCTGTAACAAACTTTGTACAGTGACGTTGTAGCGACCATCAAGAACGCGGTTGATTATGGCGCCGCAACTGAAAAGCGTGCCTTGTCATCATTGCGGAAAAATTAGCACCAATCAGACAATCACCGACGGCAGAGAAAGCAGCCTATATGCAGGTAGGAATCGCATGGACTGGGTCAAACTGCTAGAACTGTGCTAGAATAATTCCTCAGTGCATGTAGTATATTGCAGTATGTGTTTCATCAGGTTGATATTGAGCGAGAAAACAACGTTGCAACGTGTGAGTAAATTAACGCGAAAACAAGCTTATCCTCCCAAAAAAACGGATGGCTCGGAAAGGAAAAGCTGGCGAAATTGAACGATTTTGCAAAGGCGAGGACAAGAAAAGGATGGCGAGAGATGCTTGCTTTGAATCAAGCCATGTTAACGTAGTACGTCTGTCGTGCAGCCCTTTTATGCGTCGACAATCTTAGCTGCTCGCTAGGAGGTTCGGTCGTCCTTGCTTGAGTCATTTACCTACATGCTATTATGTAAGTTCGTGGTTACGTACATACCACTAAAAAGTTCGTGGACACGTACATGCCATCATCGCGAAGTTCGTTTACGTACGTGCCATTTTGGATGGATCCTGTTACAACTTAACGGTTTCTTCCGCCTGACATGCGGGACCCACAAGTAAAATGACTATTTTGTCCCTTGTTACCCCTATGACTGCCACATGGGACCCACTTGTCATCATCATCTTCTTCCTCTCATCTTCTCAGGTGCAGGTGCCGCCGCGGGCGGGCTCGGCCTCGACGCCGCCGCGGGCTGGCTCGCCGCGCGCGGCCGGACCTTCTCTTCGCGCGCCGCCGCTCCGCCTTGCGCGCTGCCGCGGGCGAGCTCGCCTCGCACGCCGCCGCGGGCTGGCTCCGCCGCGACCGGAGCACGGCCTCGCGCGCCGCCCGCTCCTGCGCGCTGTCGTGGGCGGGCTCGGCCTCGCACGCCGCCGCGGGTTGGCTCCGCAGCGGCCGGAGCACGGCCTGCGCGCCGCCGCTCCGCCTTGCGCGCTGCCGGTGCGGGCGGGCTCGGCCTCGCGCCGCCGGCAAGCTCCGCCGCGAGCGGTCTCCGCCTTGCGCGCCGCCGCGGGCGAGCTCCGCCTTGCGCGCCGCCCCTTCTCTTCGCGCGGGCTGGCTCCACCGTGGCCGGAGCTCCACCTCGCGCGGCGCCCCTTCTCTTTGCGCGAGGCACCGACGGCGGACCACCCCTCCGCGCGAGCTGCTCGGCGGCGCCGCCCCTTCCCGCACGGCGGAGGCCACCCGCATGGCGCAGCTCGCCGGGGTCGGGGACTGGACCGCGCGTTGGTTGGCGCCGGAGAGAGGAGCTCGCCGGGACGGAGGAAGGAGAAGGGGAGGAGGAAGAGACTGGTGGGGCCCACAGGGATAAAATGGTCATTTAACCCGGCTAACACCTCTGTTAAGTGTCCATCCATCTAAAATGGCACGTACGTAAACGAACTTCGCGATGATGGCATGTACGTATCCACGAACTTTTTAGTGGCATATGCGTAACCACGAACTTACATAGTGGTGTGGTATGTACGTAAATGACTCTCGAATGGGCCAAAAGTAGAAGTGGCCCGTCCGTTACAATCTGGGCCGACGGGAGATCTGTTCGACAAGCTTCGACGTCTATTCAACGAATCAACGTTCCTAAAAAAAATCAACGAATCAACGGCAACCGGCTTCTTTGCGGACCGCGAATCAAAGCCTTGCTAAAGATTGAGATGAGAGGCATGCGTAGTACCGACAGAACTGACATATTTAAAGGTCTTCCTGAAGAGTCGCGATTCTTTTTGCAAGAAAGTAATAAATTTCAGTCCTATCCAAAGCAGAAACACACAGAAATTTCCACACATTCAGTAATTAGATGGCGCTATTGCAACTTGTTGCAAGAGTTTAGGTTGGGAGTTGGGACAGGACAAATTGGCTGCCACCAACGATACATCAGCTTATTCAGCTCCAGGAGCAGGAGAAAACGTTCCGCCGCTCACGGAACAAAAAAGCCATCCCATCAGAAAAATCAATACAGCCTGAATGCAGAATTCGTAATACCGTGACGAGAAGGCTATACCCAACCTGCAGCCTCCAAACCCCAAGCTTGCACTCTTATTCATTTCCTCCCTAGACTAAGACGAGCAGCCATGGACATGCATCATGCATGACACTAATGCTTAAAGTGCCTAACGCCGGTGAAGACGAGCGACACCCCGTACTTGTTGCAGCACGCGACGGCATCCTCGTCCCTGATACTGCCTCCCGGCTGAGCGATGATTCCGATGCCATTCTGGCACGCCTCCTCAACAGCGTCGTTCCAGGCTGCAGAAATTAGCGGCTAAGTCACTTTGCAGAAACAGCGAGAACTAAATGGTCTAAGGGGGTGACAAGGAAAAAGATTGCTGTTTCTCACCGAAGGGGAAGAAAGCGTCGCTTGCCAATGCAGCTCCCTTGGCCTCTTCTCCTGCCTTCCTGAAGGCAATTCTAAGGCTCTCTCGTCTGTTTGGCTGCCCACTGCCCATTCCTAGCATGCAGTTGTTCTACAAACACAGCATCAGGTGCACCATTAAGTGGCTTCAGTGATTAAACAAGTACTACATATACAATTTGTGAATCTACTTCGATTGTGGACAGGAAATCACAAACCTTGGCTATCACAATGGCATTGCTCTTGACATGCTTTGCGCAAAGCCAGGCAAATTTGGCATCGGCAAGCTCATTCTCTTGTGGAGCCCTCTCAGATCCTGTGGTAAAGGTGATATCTTCAGGGGTCAGATCATCAGACTCTTGGGCCAACCACCCACCATTGACCTGCCTCAGTGAAAGCATCCCTTTTCCACTTCTCTTCGCCTCGAGTATCCTCAGCGTCTTTGACTTGCCTTGGAGAATCTCAAGACCCTTCTCTGTATAGCCAGGAGCAACCACTATCTCATAGAACATCCGTGTCTGACCATCTGTAGGGCTCCTGAACTCACGGATTTCCTTTGCAAGATCCTGAACATATAGCAGGATATAAATACAAGCAGTCAATGATGCAAGTAACTAGTGAGTTAGGCAGATGCATTGTACTGTACCTCGTCAATTGTCGTGTTAAATGCAACTATCCCACCAAATGCACTGACGGGATCTCCCCTTACAGCTAACCTGTAAGCTTCAAGAATGTCCTGTCGTGAAGCAACGCCACATGGATTTGTGTGCTTCACCACAACACAAGTAGGACTATCAAACTCAGATACGCAGTTCCATGCAGCATCCGCATCCAAGTAGTTGTTGTAAGACATTTCCTGTAAAGGAATATTTTGTTTAAAGCTCTTCGAGATATTTAGAACACAGGCCATACAGCACGATATTCTTTAGCATACATAATGCATTATAGTTAAATAATATGTAACTGGACAAAATTCGAACTAGGCAGTATGTCTGTATCAGCCTAGCTGATCTAAATTTCACAAATTTACCAATTGCTTCACTGCTTGAATAACTGAAGCTAATCATACAAAATCTCACCTTTCCATGGTGTTGAATAGCAGTTGCAATGCCACCAGCACCGACTAGAGAAAGGCTCTTGTCAGCATAGAATGCCGCATTCTGGTGAGGATTTTCGCCATACCGAAGCGTAGACTTCAGCTCCAGTGGCACAGTAAAGCTTGGAGGAAACATCTCTCCTAACAAAACATAAAACATGCATGCAGTCAAATAGCCATATAAGAAATACAGTTATTCAGTCTGTTACTGAAGAATACCTTTGTTAGATTGCTTCCACAACCATTCTGACACAGCAGAATCATAAGAGGCAACATGCTGGAAGGCTTTCCATGCCAGCATCCTGCGGAACTGCTGGTCCTCTTGATTTCCTTTAAGGTACTCCAGTAAAGCAGGATAATCATTATGATCCACTACAATAAGGACATCCTTATGATTCTGTCAAAATACAGAGCAACAAATTTAAAAGAATTTTCCGTAGTTGAAGAATTTAAATACCAATATCAGCACTGCAATTTATGTCGCAAATGTATCTATAAATTGTAATCCTGGAGTAAGAGTTCGGTTATTAGTGTCAAAAGACCAAAGGACAGTTGGTTACCTTGGCTGCAGCTCTGATCATTGTAGGCCCACCAATATCAATATTTTCGATGCCATCCTCAAAAGAAATGTTACCAGAGGTGACTTTGTCATAGAAAGGATACAAATTCACCACAACCACATCAAATGTCCCTGTGATCCCCAAAAAGAAAATTTTAGTTTATATTATAGTTCGGTGCCCACAAAGTTACTACAAAGATTGAGACGCAATTAAAAGTCATGAGCAATGTTAAATGAGGACTTATAGAAACTCACCGATGTCATGATCCTTTAGTGCCTTTAGATGATGTTCCTGGTCTCTCCGGGCAAGAATGCCACCATGTATACTTGGATGCAATGTTTTCACTCTTCCATCAAGCTGAAATAACCAGACATATGTGAATGTGAGCAAAGAATTATACTCATCACCACTAACAACATAAGTTAAGACTTTGTACCATTTCAGGAAAATGTGTGATTTCTTCAACTTTTGTTACATTGACTCCTGCTGCTTCCAGGCTGGATGCTGTTCCACCAGTTGAGACAATGGAGTACCTACAAAACAGGAAAAATGCTAATTAGATGCTTCATTGTTGTGTTATAATTTTCTAGTTGAGCTTGTATCCTCCTTTTTTCAGTTTACATCATCTGCAAGTGGTATCAATTTATGTAAGAACGGTCTCATATTCTACCAACACCCTTACTGGCAAATTCAGGCAACAACTGACAAAGATAGAATGGCAAATTCAGGCAACAACTGACAAAGACAGAATGGCACTCACCCCAAGCCCTGAAGACCGTTGCCAAGGTAAGCCAAGTCTGTTTTATCCGATAATGATATCAATACTTGTTTCTTTCCTGACACTGATAAGATTTCACCATCTGTGAGTAAACCAGAAGTATTCTGAATCTATGAGTTTGGGAAAAAGGTGGTACGAAAGAACACGAGAACAATTTTAGAGGTGGACAGAGCATTCACAAGAGCTACTAATTTCTTACTGAATCCAATTAATCAGAGAAAGTGAAAATAGCTGTGAGAAGCATCAAATCTAGCATAATGTTACATGGGCGAGTACAAATAAATCATCCAAATAGGATGAAACTTTCTTCACCCATAAATATAGTATAAATCTTCTACAGTTTTTACTCATACAGCTCCACGACAAAAACCAGAAGGAAAAAAGACGTATAAATAAAGTAAAAGAGAAATAAAAGGACGCTTACCGCTAGGCTTGGTCTGCGCCGCTGCCACGGCCGGCCCGGCAGACCGCGCCGCCGCGGCCGCTGACAGGGAAGTCGCCAGGGACACGCGGTCCTGCAAGAAACCAAGCAACAAGTTTACTAGAGTGTAAACCCCGAAACGAGGGAAGGAAGTGGGCAGCAGAGGTGGCGGGGGCCGGGGGAAGTACCTGGTGGTGGGGAGCGGGGGCGAAGCTGTGGCAGCGGCGGAGAGGCGCCGCGCGCAAGCCGGCGGCGAGCTTGGCGGCGGCGGCGGGGGACGAGAGCATGTGGAGTGGCATGGCTGCGGCGCTGTCTGCTGGGCGGCGGCGCACCGAGGGAAACGGGAGGAAAAGGCAGGAGGGTGCGGCCCCGTACAGAAAAGAACGGCTGCCTTTAAAAGCGTTTGAACACGATGATATCCAAATCCAACGGTGTTTAAATCCGACCTTCGATGAATCAAATTCATTTTTTTTCTAAATACCCGTAAAAAATATCAAAACTTCGGTGAATCAACTTTAAATTTTGTGACGATGAGCACGAAGCATTGACACGATGGAATGGAATGAACAATTTGCTTTCGTGGAGTAGTCCGAGGGCAGTTGCACCCGTGTCACTCGCACCCTGTTCATGTTGAAGCGTTCGTGCCCTGCTTGACCGATGTCGGCTGCCTTCGGGTCCGCCTCGTGCCGCATCAAAGAGCGGCTACAAAAGGACGTGGATGGAAACCAATTGATGGCAAGATGTCTCCGAACCTTTGGTCATGCAGAAGTTCTCCGAGCCTTTGATCTGGCATGAGTTCTTCGACTCTAAACATGTCGGCCAACTAGAGAAGGGCATACTGAGCTCCCCTGTATGTTTGCACCGTACCTATATTTCCTAATACCTCCTAATCCCACAGAAGTTCATGACATGTAGGCATGTAGCGTTTTGTGGAGGTGATGTGTGTATGTGTGCCAGTACCGCTGCCTTTCCCTTTGGAGTATTGTCTACTGCTCTATATAACGGCTTCTGTTCATGCAAAATGTAGACATGAAGGATGCAGCAGCACATTATTATAAGACGACGAACGACAATAACTAGTGATACCACGTGCATTGCTGCGGGAATTTATTAAACAAAATTTTAAAGTGAAATGTGAAAGTATAAACACCAAAGTGATTACATTGCAACGTTCTTTACTAAACATTATACATGGAAGTATGACTGATCATACATGTAATTTCTACTCCTGTAATTTGTAATTGCTACTCATAGAAATGTGGTCACAGAAAATCGGTTGAAGAATAAATAGATGGTCTAGTGGATGATGACATGGCTTATAGTAGATAGTGATATGACGCATAATAGATGATGACGTGGAATGGTTGCATGTTGAGAGAAATGCATCCATGGCTTGTTAGTGGGTACCAATTATACAGGTTATATATGTAATTTCTACTCCTGTAATTTGTAATTGCTACTCACAGAAATGTGGTCACAGAAAATCGGTTGAAGAATAAATAGATGGTCTAGTGGACGATGATATGGCTTATAGTAGATAGTGATATGACGCATAGTAGATGATGACGTGGAATGGTTGCATGTTGAGAGAAATGCATCCATGGCTTGTTAGTGGGTACCAATTATACAGGTTATATATATAGATAGATGGCTTGTTAGTATATATTAATTATATAGGTTATATAGATGGCTTTAGTAGATATCAATTATATATGTTATATAAATATGGCATACTGTTGTTCTTGCTTCATCCACTACAACCACCCAAGATATGCCCATTAAACTAAACTTCATATGAGACGAGCGTTGAATTCCGTCTGAGATGATGAGCATTAAACATGGTACAGGCTTTCTCCTTGTATATATCTTTTGAAACAATTTCAATATAGGAAGAAGTCCAAATTATTACCTCAAGTATGGACAAAGTTCGGATAACCCCTAAAGTATGTTTTGATCCATTTAACATCCATAAATATCTTAATCAATTGGACCTACCCCTTCGCAATTTTTTTTTATTTCTCCATATATAAGTGGTATTTTAAGTTTAAATTTTGTGTGATGATAGAGGACCACAAAATATCCAGGCAAAAAAAGAAAGAGGATATTGGCTTCGAGCCTGAATCTAGTAGGAGTTCTCCCAGACTGAGCGTGCCTGGATAGCCACCGCAATCCCCTGTTGTGCAGCTATAATTCCCTATACCTCCTAATCCCACGAAAGTTCGATTGACTTGGAAATTCTAGTGCGTAGTGTCTGTAGGGGCTGGTGTAATGCAGTATCACTGCCCTTGGAGGCACTGTATGTATACTCCTATTTATAGCCCTCCTCGTCAAACTATAATGCGGAGCAACAGGTACAGTGCGAGACACCGGACAGCAATGATATGGCATAATGTAATTCTAGTTTCACCGACTATAATGCATGCCCATTAAACTCTTTCATCTGATGAACTGATTTTATAGATTAGTTGGTAATTTTTTTGGAACCTGCTCGTCTGGATTGAAGTCCCCAACTTAGCACTAGTGCTGTATTTTTCTAAATTTATTTTAAAAACTAACCGACGTTATTTTTTCAATAGTAGACGATGTCTTTGTCAATAGATATGCCTCTATACAACATAAACAATAGCAAATATACATAAAATGTACTATATTTATACTAAAATATATGTATAAGTGTAATAGTAAATTTCGGATTTTTCTTTCGGTCTCCACCGAAATTACCGAAATTCGCGAAATTTTGTCGAAAATTTTTAACCCTGCTTTGGACTGCGTGCACACGCTAGCTACTGATTCACAGTACGTGTTGTAGCTCCGACGACAATGTTTTGGGCCAAACACACTCTCCACTGCAACGTTCCGCCCCAGCCAGAGCCCATGCTACTACTCCATCGATCGGCACGACGACACCAAGACTACATGATCGAGCTCTTGTTTTCCGGACTACGACAGACGGCTCTGCACATTCTGGGCTACTCGGTTCCCTGTACTTACCTCAACGTGACCAAACGACAACATCACCAAACAAGCTGAGTCGACGACCGACCCCGTACGCGTTCTTGCTCAGGGCCGATGATGTTGCGCTCATGGAGGCGCCACAAGGCATCTCCCTCCGTGGGACGTCCACGTGCTCGGTGTCCCCACAAGTGCGTCCATCCTACCGATTCCATCCTCGCTGCCATCGCCTCCTTTTGCAGTATACCCAACGAAATGCCGACATCACGGTTAGTTTACTAGAAGATGTGCAGCCATATTTCCCAATACCTCCTATTCCGACCAGAGCTAATAGCTCAACCTAACCATTCCTGTGTGCAGCGTTTGTGGAGGACTACTGGAGGTGCACTACTGGAGGTGCATATTATCATGACCTTCTCGTGTCTTGCTAATATGCAACAATATAATACACGTACTGGTACACTGCAAGATACCGATATAAGTAGGTTCATTCACGCACTACAACAACCCACGGCACAACAATAAAACTCAGATTCATCTGAAATGCTCATTAAACATGGTCCAGAGTTGCTCCATATACATACAAATATCATCTGAAACAAAGTTCAATATCCTTGAGATAAGCTTCTCTGTTCTCATGAGATTATTCCTGATGGAAATGCTTAAAAATCATGAAAATATATATGCCTAGTTACTTAGATTCCATCACATCTTGCTTCAAGGTTTTAGTTCCGGAAATATATGAGCATGTTTTGAGCTTCTGACCACGAACAAATAAAGTCGAAAGGGAGAAACATATACTTAACAATTCGATTGTCAGGACCAAGAGAGGTGGTGACGTGCTATGTGATCAGTGTCGTTACTGGCCGGATCCAATACGAGATAATACGTTTCCGTAGTCTACTTATTCGATGTGGCAGTGACCTGATAGATCAAATATAGTTTGATGTGAAACAATAAAACTGAATGTCTCCAAAGGTGTTTAAACCCAACCAAAGATGGCAAACATTCTTTATTTGCCCAAAAAATACCAAAAGTTCAGTAAATCATTTTTTTGGCTCGCTTTCTTTCACGTACTCGTGTCGCTGCATCGCTCGCATCCGGTTCACCTTGCAGGCTTGCAGCGCGTGCGTGCACTGCTCGATCGATGCGGTTTGCCTTCGTCTCGGTGGCCTAGTGCGACGCCGCGTGGGGCCGAAGAGTGGCAGCAGCGAAAAGCCGAGGCCCGTGCTGTGCGCGCGACGCAGCCGCGCGTGACTCCGGCGCGCGTTCCGATCGCGGCCGGCTGCCTGACTGCCTCCTCGATTTCCTTTCACCATGCGGTGGGCGAACCAAACGCACAGGAGCCTGGAGAGTGATGCACATCGGCTGCACGCGTGACTCTGGCAGGAGATCTCCGACACTGAACGTGCCTGACCGGCCGGTCAGGGTCGCGCGCCGCGCCGATTGGAGCCGATCTCTATGCGATCGCCAACCGTGTGTCGGGATCACTACTGTAGCTTGGTTGTGTGAGACGAGCTGAGCCTAAGAGCGGTGTTCCGGCTTGGGCCTGCGTGCCTATATCGATCTCTCTACTGGGCTGAACACATCACTTACTAGCTACATATACCGGTAGGATTAGGAGATGAACGTTATCGATGAATTTGATGAACATTCTCTTCCTCAAAGTAACCTGACATCCGGTCACCATCTCTAATCTTCTCTTCTTTCTCAATTTCGTGCTGTTCTTCGTGAAATTTCCTTCTCTCTACGATCCCCGCTACCCAGCTTCTAACATTGTAGCGTCACCATTTCAGAAACTACCGCTGGCGGCCAAATCACATCAGAGGGCACCGTGCCATATCCCACATCCAAGGCAGACACGGCGCACCTGATGATTCGGCTCGGGGATCACACGGCTCACCCGTGCAACCTGCCGTGCAACCTGATATGTGAAAACTATGCAGCTATAATTCCCAATGCCTCCTAAACTCACCGAAGCTCGGCTCGACAATTCCAGTGCGCAGCGTTTGTGGAGGTGGTCTACAAGTGCTGCTGGCCTTTGAAGCATACTGTCTACTTCTATTTATAGCCTCCTCATTGGGGCAGCGCGTGGAGCAGCACGCCGTGTACGTGCGCCCGTGGCAAACGGCACGACGGTCGGGCACAAGCGGCTGCACGCGCCCGTCCTCGCGGCTCCAGGCTGCGACGGAGTCCAGACGGCGGCGGCGAAGGGTCGTGGATCGGAGGACGCTGCAGGGCCGGAGAGGAACGGCACGCGGGGGAACGGCGTTAGGAGAGGGTTAGGAGGGAATTTTTGGGTTTAGAAAGTTAATGATGGGAGGGTTCAAGTGCTAAAGTTTCCCACCTATTTCTCTGGCCTTCGGATGAAGATCCAGCGATTGTGATGGAAGTTTTTATAATTTGCATACGAAGTTGGTTTTCATAGGATCCGTTGCCAATATATATGGGGCGACATACTCCAATATCAGCAAGACACCGAACGGCAAGGACATGCCATACTTCTCCCGGCTTTACCCACTACAACAACCCATGCACACCCATTAAACTCAGCATCATCTGAAATGCGTATTAATCATGGTATAGGGTCGCACCATATACATACTAATATCATCTGAGCCCTTGTTTAGATGCAAAATTTGCACCCCAAATTTGGTCTCTTGTAGTGCGCGCGCCACTATAGCATTTCATTTGTATTTGTGAAAAATTGTCCAAAAATTGATTAGTTAGGCTCAAAATGTTCGTCTCGCAGAGTACAACAAAACTATGCAATTAGTTTTTGATTTCATCTATATTTAGTACTCTTTTTGAATAGTGAACTTTGAGGGTGGAATTCGATCTAAACAAGGCCTGAAACAAAGTAGTTACCCTAACATTAGCTGTACTTTTCTCGTGAGATACCTGGTGGAACATACAAAAAAGACATGAAACATGTACATTCACCGGCAGAGACCACATCCATCCCTCTCATTTGTGTCGGTAGAGTTAAATAATACTCCATTAGTCCCGGGTCTAAATTTTATGGACCTGTAGAGCCCATTTTAGTCCCGATTCGTAACACCAATTAGGATGAACCGGCTTCGAACATTAGTCCTGGTTGGTAACATCAATGGGACTAAAGGGTGACCCTTATTCTGGAGTTGTGTTCTTAACCATGACTAAAAACCATCAATTGGGACTAAAGAGCAGTAGCGTATCCAGGACCCGGCCTGGGTGGGGCTGCAGCCCGGGTCCAACCATAGAACTCTTTGTATGTCTATATCTTATATAGTGCAAATTGGCCCATGATACACAAAATCAGCCCAGCTACCTTCATAACATATTGGACCAGCCCTGGTCCAAGGCTGTTCCTAGATCCACCCCTGCTAAAGGGTACTCCACATATTAGTTCAAAAGGAAAATACTCTATCTAAAATCACATATGTCGGGTAGGTGGGCTCGTAAGGAAGTTATGTATGACGAGGAAAGATATACCCCAATAGTGATTTGAGTATCCTGTGAAACATGACGGAGTTTTTCAACGTGTAAGTGAACTTATGAACAATGTTTTCAGGTTCCCCACTTATTCCATTTGCACTGGAATAGGACTCGCCCATTCAGGGCTTTTTCGGTTAATTCTGGATTGGAAGGTGACTGAGGCAGTTCTCTAATTCAATGCCTCCAATCGCTAACCAAACAGAACTTCAAATTCTAAAGTGCCACTGAATCCAACGACTGATCCAAATGAGGGCAAGGCGCAGGAATGATGAAGTCTTGAGAGAAACACACGAATGAGGTGATCTTGGATGATTGGACACGAGAGGTGAAGTTGCAACTGAAGCGGAACACCAAGCCAGAGCCCTTTATTTTTACTGGAGCCTTGACCGTGGGCCATGGATCTGTCCGCAAGGATACTTTGCACTGATTACACATTACAAGTGCAAACTACGGAGTACAAATCAACATCATTCAGACAACAGAGACATGTAAGCTCTTAACCGAAGACTTCTATAGCTGCTCAATCTACCGCTACGCCACTAATAAGCATTTTCAGAGCGGTAAAAAATGATACGAATGAGCGGTTTTTGCGCCCAGCGCTACATAATTGCTGCTACAAGTCAGCTATTTTCTGAACCGGTCATCCAACCGTTGTTAGAAATTGATTTTCGGGACATCTGAGCCTAATACGACGGGATCTACAATTCCGAAAAGTTGCCATCGTCGCCACTGCTCGGCCGAACCGGAGCTGGACACACCAGGCCCCCGTTCCCCGGCATCAGGCAGTCATGGTTATGGAGTTCCTCGAGCTCTGAAGGCTCCAACTCACAGACCGGCCGGCAGAGGCAGCACATACCTCTTGCGGCCAGCCCCAGGTGGTTGAGTGGTCGAGCGTTGTCACGGGCAACGTCTTGGCTTTGATGGCTGATGGTAGGATGGCACGAGACGACGTTACCTTTAGACCCGCTCGCTGGCAGCCGGAGCACCGACGAGAGCCGTCTCCTCCAATCAGGGGCACCTCATGCGTGTGTGCATCGACGCACGCAGTTCCCGTTGCATCCCAATCCTAGCTAATCGATCTCAATTGAAACCCATGCTTCATGTGGCAGATGCATCGCTTTAATTTGGTGCGCGGTGTGGTTCGGATGATGTGTCCGTATCAGTGCGTCCTAGCCTTGATGCCCGCCTCATCACACGCTTGCAAACATGTGTATATATATGCAACCCACCACAGCAACCCAAGGTGCTGCACCCATTGAATTGGACTCCATCAGAAATGTCCATCGAGCATTGTCCAAGAGCTAGCTACAGTAGTAGCTATATACACATCTATTCTCTCATGCGATTCCTGATGACAAAAGCCTAAAATTTGAAACAAAGCTTCTGAACTCAACAATTAAATTGCCTTCGTTTTCTTGTTTTACTCTTCTTTCATTCAAATTTCAATGAAGATGCCGGCACACAAAATAGTAGCAAACGAATGGAACCACCAATATATCTCATTCTCCAAGAAGGGGTGTAGCAAACATATGTGCAACTAATTTAACAGCAAAACACTTCTTCCTGCGTCGTGTTACAAAGTTGAGCTAACCGCATAGCCAACCCGATATAGTCTTGGTTCTAAGTCCTGACCCTATACTCAGTGGCGGAGGGAGGGAGGGGCTGGGAGGGGCCTGGCACCCCCCAACATTCTGCTAATCCCTTTATACTATATGATTGATATGTGTCTTTAATGTTGTTTTTCTCTCCTAATTTAGCACCAAAACAGGTATTAATCCTTCTTCTTTAGCACTTCCATTACTTAATTCTGCATGCCTCCATGCAAGTCTATCCGCCTGCCTGCCATGCAAATCCCAGGTCGCTCCCTTTTTTTTTGCAACATGCAAAGCAATCATGTTTAATCCCATCACTCGCGTGGCACTACCAAGTGCTAAGGTTCTGTGCATAACGAGGCCTATACACAGTAATTGCATTTCTCTTGTACCGAAGCGTTGTGGAGACCAGACACAAATACGATATCCAGGTCACCGTGAATAAAAAGGTCGCCCCTGCTCACTTGGCTGCTCATATTTTGTTCAGTTCTTGCCCCTTCACATCACAAGACTTGCGCCAATTGCCTAGAGTTTTAATTAGGTGGCCGACGGTTACTAGCCATTATATCTATTGGTTTTGGTCTCATCGTTAATTTCTAGTCACTGATTGTTCATCGGTGCGATAGATATTTTCTCTCGGTAAAAGCACCTGTGAGACCATTTGGCCCAAATATGATACTAAATGTGCATCTCTCTCGGCCACTTAAAGAAAACGCTCAACAAAAGTTGAAAATTCAGTAGCATCTCTTCTTCGGTTTATAGTTTACTTTGTCCATTGCCCCCCTATACTCAATTCCTGGCTCCGCCCCTGCACAGGGCCCCACAAAGTTAGGGGCCCCTAATCACCAATTAGTAGCACAGTTAGTCACTAATAAATTCACAAATCAAAGCTCAATTAGCCCAATTGGACCATAGACACGTCTCGATATCAGAAATGGTCTAAATACTCGAGATCAGTGTTCATCAGCAATAGAAGCTTCAGTCATGACTGTCACTTGGCACTTTGTCTTCTCTCATCTCAAGCCGGTTAGTTCATTTGAGTCCTCCCATTAATCTCATAAGCTATTGCTCTCCCACCACTTTCCATTTTCCCTCTATTGTGCACTGATACATTTCTGTCCTGCCGATCAAGTTAAGAGCAATGAGGGGTTGGGCTTCTGTCTACTAACTTCACGTCGTCACATCAAGATTTGATCACAATCAAAATTTTCCCCTTTATTGGAATTTCATCTTCAGTTCTCCCTCTATCGCCAGCATTTTTATTCTTTAATTAGTTTTGTTCTGTTTGAGATTTGTGAAATGGGGATATTTATTTATTTCTAGTGTCTTATAGAGTTAGAAAATATGATTAGTTGTACAAAGTGAAAGAAAATATATAAATGAATATAAATATACTTTTGTTTATATATGTCAAAACACAGGGCCCCATTCTATGTATTGCACCGGGGCCTCAAAATCTTAGGTACGGGCCTGAGATTGGGCCACAGCAAGAACTAGCGTAAAATTGCTGCTAGTGCTTACTTGCTAGGTTGAAGTCCTTCAAACACGGCGGAGATAATTTTTGGTGGAACAGAAATTTTCGCCCTCGAACTATTTCGTCCCTAACAATCAAATTAACCATCAGTCCTTAAACTTTTTCCGCTGCTCAATTTCGTCCTTCGTCCTATATATGTCATGAGACGTTGGCTTGCTTCATCAGCATCTAGTCATACTCCTTCCATCTATCTTTCTACACAACCAAAAAACCCCTGTAGTTACACTATATTTAGAGGTAGACACGCTTTATTTCATCTCTAATGCACAATAGACATTGTTTTATAAAGGGTGTCAGGACCTTCTTCGTATGGACCGTGTCAGGCGTTATAGACACGAATTATTTAAGCGTTTCTATAGTAAGAAAAGACATACCATAGACACGTTAGACACGATTCCAATGGATTGGAATGGGGCAAGTCTATTTAGGCCTTATTCGGTTTAGAGTGGATTATCACATATTGAGACGGATGGGGTTGGAACTGAAATGCCAATCCACGTGCAACCGGACAAGGCCTGAATGGATGCCTGAGCAAATTCTAAAGTGCCGCTGCTGGTTGATCCTTATAAATTATTATAAATTAATCCCATTTGAATTAATCTACCGGTAAGCCGCAATCGGCAATTCCAGGTGCATTCATCTCACCAGGCATCCAAGCTTTATGATCTCAAAATTCTGAGCTGCATCATATCTCACAATGTAGTATATACATCGAACATCAATGCGGGAGTGCCTTGCCTCTGGGTAGCTGCGGCATCACTTGGCGTACTGAGCGACTGGAACCACGCCGCGGACCATCTGAAGCCATGGTCTTGAATATTCTACCGACATTAGTACAGCAGAGATTTTCTACAGCTGGAGAACGAGCGCCTTCTTCTCGTTTCCCTTGCAGGACTAATTTCCCACTCACTAGCATCACCGAGGATGCCATATCTATACGAGTGACTGAGTGAGGCAGTGAGACTTCATTCTCTAGCATCCACTCCAGTGCCATTTTCAGGCCGGTCAAAATTGATATATGAATGAGCTGTTTTTGCGCCTGGCGCTACGTACCAGCGCTACAAATCAGCTGTTCCCGGACGGGTCACCCAACTCTTCAGAAAAAAGCACCATGGATCCAGGGGCGGACCCACGTTAGGCCCAGTGAGGGCCCAGGCCCACACTCATTTTTTCTTGTTCAGTGGAGTTTGGGTCTATTTCCCTGTAGCAATCGAGGCCCAACAAGTAGCAGACCCTCACTCAGTTTTTTGGCTAGGTCCGCCCCTGCATGGATCCGCCTCCGGACTTGGCCGTGCCGCGGTCGCCGCCCAAGTACCTGCTCCGATCCACAACTGCACAGAAGTTGCCATTATTGCCACTGCTCGGCCGAGCCGGAGCTGGACACCTTGACATGCCACGCCGCCCTTCTCTGCCGCCAGCCGCCCCCGGGGCCGCCGCCCGCCCGGCTCCATCGCTCAAGACAGTAGCATGACGCTCCGAAGGCTCCAAAGATGCTCACTGATCTTCCGGCAGTCGCGGTGCATACCTCGTGCGGCCACTCCCAGGTGGTTGAGTGATCGAGCGTTGGCACGGGCAACGTCTCGGCATCAGTGGTTAGAGGCAGCATGGCAGGAGACGACCTTACCCTTAGCTCCGTTGGCAGTCAGTGTGAGCAACGACGACAACCATCTCCTCCGAACAGGGAGACTACATGTGAAAATGCTACGGCCCACGCGGTTCCCGTTGCCTCCCAACCCGAAGTTCCTAGCCTCCTAATGACCTAATCGCAACACATGCTTCATCTAGCAGATATGTTGCATCGCTTTGGCGTGTGGCTGATGTGTCTGTATCAGTGTGCGTCCTAACAATCTAACATATATATATATATGTATGCCCTTGCCCGCCTCACGCTCGCAAATGTATTTCATATATATATTTGGAAAAAGTCCAAATTACTCCCCTCAAGTATAGTCAAAGTTTGGATAACCCCTAAATTAATTCTTGGTTCAGTTTACCCCCTAAACTATGTCATTTGGTTCAATTTACCCCTTAACACAATTTATCTTTTTTGTTTGTCCATGCACAAGTGGAATTTAAAGTTTAAATTTTGCAAAATTATAGCAGACGATATAATACATGTTAAAAAATATATTATAAATTTTTTGTCACTGTTTTGATAGGGTAATATATTTAATAATAAAGTTATCCTTAAAATACAATATCATATAGAAAGTAGTGATAAAAAATTCGTAAAATATTTTCTAACATAGATTATGATGTTCACTACTTCCATGCAAAGTCTCAAATTAAAATTCATCTTGTGCATGGAGAAACAAAAAGACAAATTGTGTTAGGGGTAAGTTGGACCAAATAATATAGTTTAGGGGGTAAATTAAACCAAAACATAGTTTAGGGGGTTATCCGGACTTTCGCTATACTTGAGGGGAGTAATTTGGACTTTTTCCTATGTATTTACAAGCAGGACGCAGCGCATCCTCAGCACCCGTATCACAATAACCCAAGGTACTACACCCGTTGAATTGGACGTACTCCATCTGGAATGCCCATTGAACTTTGTCCAAACCACAGTAGCTGTATTTATCCTCTCATGAGATTCCTGGTGACAAAAAGGGAAGAATTTGCAGCAAAACGGCTCAAGTGGACACTTAAATTGCCATATCCTGTTTCACTCTTCTTTCTTTCAAACTTCAATTCCCATCTCATGACATTTTCTTAATTTCTTTACAGAAAACATAGTGTTGGACAGGCCTTCTATATATAGTTGAAAATTTATGTAGGACTGCTATAAAGAGAAAGCAATAAGACTGAATGGCACAATTTTTTGGACGCAACAGCTGAGCACTTGTTTCAACCTGCCTAACGACGCAAACCATCTCTGGACGGCCATCAGCAACTTGTCACGACCCCGTCACAGCACCCAAATGCATGGACGGTGTGACTGAAGAGCACTACCCATTTGTGTCCTCAATCCAGGATGAACCAGAACCTAGAGCGCACCGTTTCAGTTGCACGCTATGATAACATTTTCTGTAATGTAATCGCTATATGCCGAGTGTCCAGACGTTTGCGGAGTGCATTCCATCGGGCACTCGGCAACGACTCCATTTGCCGAGTGTCAAGGAAAGGCGCTCGGCATATAGGAGACATTCGGCAAAGATGTGTTTTGCCGAGTGTCAGGCCAGCGACACTCGGCAAACCACATCTTTGCCGAGTGTCAGGCCAGAGACACTCGGCAAAGAAGGCGTACGTGCTCGTCACGCGACACGCCCGCCAACGGCCATCCACGGCCGTCCGCAGCCGTTTGGGAGGCCCCTGGTTTGCCGAGTGTTAGGTCAACAACACTCGGCAAAGAGCACCTTTGCCGAGTGTCAGGTCAAAGACACTCGGCAAAGGTGCGGCACATGTCCAGCACGTGCCGCGCGCGCACACGACCGTTGGCGGCCGTTTGGATGGTCACATCTTTGCCGAGTGTCAGGTCAACGACACTCGGCAAAGATAACCTTTGCCGAGTGTCAGATCAGAGACACTCGGCAAAGAGGTGGCACGTGCACTGCACATGTCCAACCAGGCCCGGGGTTGAACTTTTGCCGAGTGTTACCCTAGACACTCGGCAAAAAATATTGAAAATTTGAAAATATTCTTAAAAAACTTGGAATTCAAACATGAAAGTTTGAAAATTTAAAAATATTTTTGTAAACTTGGTGGGTTTGCCGAGTGTTCACCAGGCAACACTCGGCGAAGCTAGCCGTTGCCGAGTGTCCGGTGTGCAACACTCGGCGAAGCTATCTTTTGCCGAGTGTTTCTTGGTAAACACTCGGCAAAGAGGGGACCTTAGTTTTTAAACTTATGTCTTTGGGCTCCAACTTTATTTTTTTTGCAGTGATACTTGTCAAAGGCTCTTTATATCTTATGTGGAGCCCGTGGGAAAAAGTTGAGATGATTTCGAAGAGTTTATATATACGACCCTTTCCAATCGGAGCATATGTCCGTAGAAGTTTCGGAGAGTTGAGAAGGAGACAGCTGGATTTCGAAACGAAGTGAAGTTGAATTAGAGTTTGAGTTCATAACTTTTTCTATAGGCAATAGATAACGTAGATTGCGTCATTTGAAGTTATTATATTTTTCCGGACCCATTTGATATTTTTTAAATTATTTTTACTCCCTTCTCCACATGAAATAATGAAATATATGAAAGAATTATGAGGTATATAGGCATGAAATAATAAAAACATTTTATTGAAGCATAAAATGTGCATTGTTGAATGTATTTGACAAGAAATTTTCATGTGTATTTGATCAAATTTGAAAAATTTGGTAGGGTGCAAATGTTCTGGGAAATGTTTGCCGAGTGCTACACTCGGCAAAGAGGTCCTTTGCCGAGTGTCAGGTCAGGGACACTCGGCAAAGAGCACCTTTGTCGAGTGCCTGGTTAGTGGCACTCGGCAAATCTTTCTAATAATTTATGTTCATATTGGTTATCTAATAAATGTATGTTTTTGTTGATTACAGGTGATTGAACCAAGATGGTGGGTCGGGGCGGTGCAATGAGGAACGTCATGTCGCTCTACCGGAAGTTCAAAGAGGGAGGGTCCTCCGGCGATGCAGCTGGGTCGTCTGGTGGCAAGGGCAAGGGGCGAAAGAAGAAGGCCGCGCGCGGGGGGCGAGGCAAGGGCAAGAGGCGAGAGCGGACCCCATACCTTCTTCGTCTTCGTCCGACGAGGACTTTGTTCCTTCGGCGGCGGACACTCGGGACACGGAGCACGAGGACCGCGAGGCAGCGGAGCACGTGCCCGAGGAGCACGGAGCCGAGAACCCCGAGGACGAGGATGCCTCTGAGTACTCGGCCCTTTGGCAGCGAGGCCCCTCGCAACTCCCGAAGCGACCGATACCCATGGAGCGCCGCCCCGTAATCTCACCCAGCCCTCTAAGGTAAGTAATTTTAGATGTTACAAATACCTTTTTATTTAATATTCATATGTTAGAAATCACAATATGGACTAACAATTTATCTTAATCGGCAGGAATTGGGTGACCATGGGCGGTGTTAAAGCCCGCAAAGTCAACGGCATCCTAGGTCTTCTTTGCAGGGACCTGTTCCCGGGTCTGGTGACCATTGGCAGCAGGGAGGAGCCGGCCTACACCTTTGACCACTTCGTCGCCGCTGGTGATCAGGAGGACCGGGAGCACAGGATCTTCAACAACGAGCGGGTAAAGGTAGAGCTGTGGGTAAGTATTCGTTGCACTACATTGCTCTACATAGCACTTTCATTGAACAATCTACAAATAATGCAACATTCATCGTGTATATATGCGCAGGACTTTTACAGATGCGCCCCGGGACAGGAGGCTTCGGCGGATGCTGTGGCACATGCAGCCTGCTGGAAGCTTGTCAAGGACCTGCACTACGAGGCGCGCGTGCAGGCCGTAATTGATTATTTCGCGGCACTCAAGATCAATGTCTCCGTGAAGAAAACGGAGGCCAGAAGCATGAAGTTGACCAAGGAGCAATACATGGCGGTATGTAAATCGATACTATTTTATTCTAAGATTAAGTACTTTAAATTTGATCTTGTTATATGTCGTACACTTGATGTCTTGTAGGCAAGAAACAAAAAAGATAAATTTTGTGAATGGTTAGATTGGATCAATTGAGATAGTTGTGGTTGTAATATGAACCAAAACATATTTTAGGGGTTATCCAGACTTTGTCCATACATGAGGGCAGTTTTTAATATTTCGAGGAGTACAGGGCCAAATGGGTACGCCGAGTCATTTCTATATTCGCTCACTCTATTCTGTGTAATTACTAATTCTTATTGTTTTTTTCAGTTGGCGTCACATGGTGGTGCGCCTTGCTCCCAACCCGAGGCATTTGCTATGGCCCACAAGGGCAAGGCGACCTCCGACGTCCAGTACAACCCGGAGGACGGGCCCGCGGCATACAGCAACGCCAGCGTCCACAGTCGCCTCTCGGCATATACAGAGGTGGCGAGGGAGGTCCACGGGCCAGACTGGGATCCGACCGCCCACGACATTGATGGAGAAGTGGTCATGAGGGCGGGAGGAGGCAAGAAGCACGGGCGGTACTTGATCGCCAACAACACCATCTACACGGCTGCTACCCCCACACTCTCCCAGATTCGAGCCAGGAGCACAAGCTCTTCCGCGCCTATCCACCAGCATATCCCCGGTTCACATTTCGGGATGCAGGCACTCCAGGTTATTTCTCTCGAAATGTACGATAGTGATGATGCGACCGTTGATCCAGATAATCCTGATCCGGATGATTATTTCTAATAAAAGTACGTTTATATATTACATCATCTCTGTCTAATAGTTTATGTTGGGTCATATTTCTTATATATTACACGTTTTTCTAACAGAAGGAGGAGGCCGAGCGGATGAACCGAGCGTGGCAGGAGCAGGTAATGGCCTACCTGCAGAGCATTGGCCAGCGGGTGGTTGAAGGTCCGCCGGCGGCGGCGGTGATGCCACCACTGCCTGCACCGCCTCCACTGTCTCCACTGCCTCCACGACGTGTGCCTATTTCTCCCGTGAGTCACTTGAGAACCCTATAGTTTCATTTCACAACTCATTTCTGTCAAAAATCTTGTAACACACACCACTAATCTCTTTTGGGCAGGCTGCTGGCTCGGCGGCGTCGAATGACGGCCCTCAAGACGAAGACCTTGCGGCGCGGGCGGCTAGATCGTTGTTCGGGCCCCCTGCTTCGTGAGTGATGGATGTTGGACTTTGTAAACATATGAATGATGGATGTTGGTTGTTTGGATATTGAATTTGTGACATTTCTGTGATGTTGGATGGTTTAGTGACTTATATGTGTTTGTTTACGGTTGTTTGATGATTTGGTGGCTATATATATATTAATTACCTGTGATGCCTATTATAACATGCCTGTGATGTCTATTATAAACTGCCTGTGATGTTTTATTGTTGGGGTCCTTTTAACACAATAAAGCACTAATTTGCCGAGTGTATTGGCCTTAACACTCGGCAAACAGGTTGTTTCTGTCATTTCTGGAACAGCCTGTGCCGAGTGTTGGTCCTTTGCCGAGTGTTTTGCACTTAACACTCGGCAAAGAGGCAGCCTTTGCCGAGTATTAAAGCCTATACACTCGGCAAAGAACTGTCCCGAACCTGCCCCTGGACAGGCCTTTGCCGAGTGCCTGGGACCAACACTCGGCAAAGGCTTGAGTCTTTACCGAGTGTGACACTCGGCAAAGGGCCTATTTGCCGACACGAGCTATGCCGTAAGCCCTTTGCCGAGTGTTACACTCAGCAAAGTCTTTGCCGAGTGTATACAAGCCTTTGCCGAGTGCTTGCGGCACTCGGCAAATATGGGGTTTCCCGTAGTGAATGTAAAACTCGTCATACCCTAATGTCTAAAAATAGACTGAATGAAAATTGGCTTTAGATCTGGGTGACTAACACGTTTAACGTCCCATATTGGCCAACGTGTCTGAAACCCCTAGGAACATCCGCCAAATCTTACTAAAAAAAACTTTTCAAGGTGGCATCCTTGCCCTGTTCGTTTGGCTGGTGGCTGGTGGCTGGCGCTGGTTTTTGCTGAGAGAAAAACACTGCTAGCTGGTTGATGGCTGGTGGCTGGTGCTGATTTTCGCTGAGAGAAAAACACTGTTGGCTCGCTGGAAACAATCCAAACGAACAGGGCCGGAAAAAAGAGGCATTCATTTGACGATCTAGTAAATTTTGTAGCATCTTATTTCCCCACCTACAATAATCTAGTTATGCAGTAATCCTCCCCATTCTTCTGTTGACTCTTAGACAGTTGTACCAAACGAGTGAAATAGACCAGATTTCTTAAGATTAAAAGTAATGTTAGTAGCAAACCAAAATGTACCCTTCAGAAATTCGTAGCCGTATTTATTACACAGACAGAAAAGGCCTTCCACAGTTTCACCGTTCTTAATTTGACGGTTGCTCCCCTCGCGGCCAGCACTTCCCAAGTGAGCGGATCGAGCAGATTCTTTCTCACTGGTTGGCGATAATCAGCTCCGACCTCCGAACCCTCGAGACGGGCACATATGGATGACGCAGGCGAAAAGTGCAGGATTATTCAGTTCCTGCTGCAATTTGCTGATACCTCCTACTCCCAACCCTCAAACCCCAATCGGCCGACCCCAAGCTCCAAAACACTGGGCTCCCAAAAAGTCCCAAACCCGGCACTCCCCCTAACTGGTACTAAATAACGTGTGCTGCTTGGTTTGGCGTCCACGTGATGAGTCGTTTTCATCAGCGTAGCCCCGCTGCCAGCGAAGTGATTACGGGCCATGTCTTTTTTCAGCGGTTAACCCTTCACTGACAGTCGCGCAGAGCTTGTTGCCTCACAGAAGCACGGTGAGCACTGGTACATCAAAAATTACATATTTGGATGGCGCTTACAAAACATTCAGTCTACTTGCATGATCGCTACCATTTGCTGATACCTCCTAACCCCAACCGTCAATCCCCTAATCACAAGCTTGGTGGTCATGTGAAGCATGTCACAAACACTAAATCAAATAAATCCCACACTTTCTCGAAAAAAAAGATTCATGCAAACAGAAACAATGATGATATAGTTCGAGCTCCATCATCTGCCGGCCATTGACCCCCTCAATCTCATTATACGGATGGTGGCGAAGGTGCAGGTAAAAGTTTGTAAAGGAAATATAGACCAGATTTCGACGGCCTGATAATTTATTCTCGGTGGAATATACGGAAGGAATGGAATAGCTAGGTTGACTTTCCAACATGAACAGAAACAACCAGTGATGGACCTCTAGCTAAGTAGTAGCGGCGTACGTTACTGATTATAGAAGAGGTGCAGCAATTCAAGTTCGCCTTTCACCGGACACCTCAAGATGCGGCTAATCTTCCAACAAATCTTACACCTCTTCAGTAGTTCTCCTTTTTCCCTCAGAATAAGGGCAAAACCAGACTCAACACTCACGAGCCTACAACGGAGTTCTCCTGTCTTAGTTGTGCCATTTTGTTCTCTTGGGTATTGCTTGCTGTGGATTCTTCTACTTTCAGTCTTTTCCATGTTCTTGTAAGTGGCAACGGATTTTTCTTTGCTGCTTTTTTCGGTATTTAGTTGCTCCACACCCCACAGCTTGTTGGTTGTTTTTTGTTTCTCTTTTTGAGTCTTTAGGTTTCCCTCTTCTAATAAAATTTCGGTAACTCTCTTGGCGTTCGTTCAAAATATCATGCAAACAGACCCTAGCAATTATACCCTCACTACAATAACACAATCAGGCTTTCCAATTGGAAGACAAAGTTTGAAGGCAGAAAGAAAAAGTTGTGCTTCTCTGTTCCATGTCATACAAAAGTTGTCGATTGAGGTGCCCTAAGTTCGTGGCAGAGAGAGAAAAGAACGGGAGGCGCTTTTGAGGTTGACGGTCTTGGATTGTGGGTCCGTGTAATCAGTAGAACAAACTTAAGGGCAATAAATGGCATGGAAAGAAACATAAATTTCAGATTGTGGCAGTAAAGGAAAGTAGAGAATTTTGATGCATTTAAACAATGCATATAATTCTCAGTGGCACTGAAAAATATATTTTTTATGGCAGGATGCTGCCCAGCAGAGAACACTTATCAGGCTCTCAACGTACGGTGTTTCTACCATACCACGATATGATCAACACTGCTACGTCCACTCACCCAATGCGCAAGTTCCAAACTAGCCACACATCAAAAGGGATTGCTTCTTTGTCCAGTGATTCCCGTCCTTATATGTTTCTTTAATTACCCTGATAGTGGCATCTATCTTTGACGATGATGTATAGCCAATCGCCAGCCGCTGCGATCTCTCTCTATATGGCCCCCGATTTCTTACTGTATATATATTCAATAGAAGCAGCACATATATACTATCCTCCGATCCCCTTCTGTCTCATGTACCTACGCCGCAAGCTGATCGCAGGTATTACATCTACGTGCTGCCCTTTTTTATTTTCCACACTTAAATCTTCTGTACTACTACTGTACTTATGACGCTATGCTCGTTTTTGCGGGCAACGACGCCGGCGCCGGGAAACCGCAGGAGCACTTGTCCGACCACCGGCAACATCTGCAGTGAAGCCTGGCTGAACACCGACTGCTGGAATAAAGTAGCAGTGTAGCACAAGTATCTCCAATGCGTAACAAAAAAACCCAGCTCGACATCACAATCTCCCACGCCAGGCGTCAGCGTCCGGGCGGAGCAATGTGCTGTTGCAATCAACTGGCGGCCGTCCTTGCCATCTCCAATGCCGGAAACCGCGGAAAGAGACAGGCGGCCATGGTCCGTCGATACATGGCGTATAGTTTCTTCCAAGGAAAACAAAGGTGCAGCTATGTTTTCCAATACCTCCTAATCCTAATCGAAGCTTTACCAGTACCAATGGGTACATTATTTGTCGAAATCTACTAGTATGCTCTGCTCTTTGAAGCACACTACCTATTCCTATATATATGGACATATGGTATTCTCATGCATGCAGAAATGCAGCAACACACACCGAGACACTGTGCAAGTGAGCAGCAATAGCATATCCAGGAGGATATACACCCATTAAACTAAGCTTCATCTTAGATGCCCTTTATAGTTCCAACGTGCTCAATATATACTCCATGCTTCATTCTCTTGCCTCCAAAATAAATCTAGCCCTTGATTTGTATGGTTGAAAAATAATTAAAGGAGTAAAAACCGGTTTCTCTCCCCCCAATCACACTATCACACGCTTACGAGCGTCTAACGATGCCTCTTTTGGTTGGCTTTTCTCATTTTTTTTCCCTCAGTGGCCAACATGTTTCCGTGCAACTACTAGACGAAAATATGTTTTCTTCATTCAATTCCCTATTTTGGGTCTACGAAATTGTTTTTGTGTTTGTCTAGAGGATTGACATAAACTGATATTTCGTCTACAAATTAGATTAAAATTGGCCCACTGCACCCATTGGATAAAGATAGTGAATTATGTAAGCTCTTCAAGATAATATATTTATGTAAACCAAGAACGCACGTACAACACGCATATTTAATAGAAAGTAAGTCGTCATAGCAGGCAGTTAAAGCAAATTCATCAACGTACTTTCCCCTATGGACCCGATATGACAATCCTCCATAAGGGGTGGGTAGAAAAATTTTCGGTTATATATATTCTTTACCATGTACAGGTACTACATGGATAAGTCCTACAATTTTTTTTTGTTCAACCTCTCAATTGTTTTGGAAGCTGGGTCCCTTTTGGTTCAACCTCTCGATTGTTTTAGATCTTGTAGTATATATTCTTCAATTTGAGGATTATTTCTGAAAATGACGTGTTGGTTAGTACTCAAAAATAAAAAATATCAGACTTGAATACTAATCAACTTAACGATGACCAACAATATTTACAGTCGTGTATTGTTGCATTCATTGATTATCAAGCACCAAGCATGTTACCGCAGTGTATCACCAGTAATCATCACGTTTTATTACAATTAAACATTGAGAGTACGGTGTGATGCTGATTTTGGTTCCATCACGATCACACCGGTGAAGCAAAAATGAAGCATTGTTTCTTGTCGATCTCTGCTCCCATCCAAACTTCCAAATAGTAGAATCCTTGCAAAATTGTGAATTAATCTGCCATTAAACTACAATCAATATGTCTGACTCAATAGGTTCCAGTCGCATTGTTCATCTGACGGATATCAAGCTTTATGGTCTCCTAAAATAAAAAAAATGCTTTAGCAGAGAGGGAAAATAACAAGATAGGCCACCTAATGGAATCGTGCGTCCCCTGTTGGTCACAAGCCTCGCGTTGAGCGAATTAGTTTCGTCGTGGCGACCCTAGGCTTGCTCCCAGCGTGTAGCCACAGTGCTTCTGCTGCTCCTCCTTCTCTCGACAGCTCGACGAGTGGGAGCCGTGTGTCCAGTTCTTGTGCTTATTTGGAACGCGCCAGACGATCAATGAGATAATCTGGTGCATTGGCGTCGATTCAACACCCAACTGAATTTCCAGATACCTCCCGATCTCACTCGCCCAAACCTAAACAAATTTCCAAGGGTTTGCTTTAATTTGAATGCGTCTAGCGAGTTCCTATATGTTTCTTCAACCCCATCTCTACATGCGTCTTTAGTGCTGAGTGCAGCTACCACTCTAGATATGCATGGCCTCCCTCTGTATATATTTTTTAGATAATGGAATAAATCCGGTCTTGACGGCTACAGCCTTAATACATAACTAGCAGCGCTTCCGTCTGCCAACTCATGGTAAACGTATAAAAAAACGCCACACCATACAGTTTGATGAGAGATTACAACCCAATCATATTGCTAAACATCCAATCATGGTGAGCGAAGAGACGCATAATCAAGACCTCCCACGCCTGACATGCATCTTTTATTACGTCTCTGTCTAGTCAGACCGTTGCTAAACGTCCCTCTGTATATATATAGGGATCCCCTGTATATAGTGCTATAACACGTCGAAATTCTAAGCTGCATATACTGTATATAGTGTCAATTGTCTTCCTCCCTCTGTTGTCTTGTCACAATATAGTACACCCAATGTCAATGCATGCAGTAATTAACTTCAGCAATAATACTGACACTTAATACAAGTCAACAACCGAAGACACGCCGGCACGCCGCCCAATAAGCTAAACTTAATCTGAAAAATCCGTTGAAACTTTGTCTAGACTAAAGTTTAACTTGCTAATCGAATTTTTTTTATTTTACTTAGCTAAAATTTAGCTGGGACTAATTGCAGATGGTTAAAAACAATTGACCATGCTAACCTTCATTAATTGCACTGTTTTATTAAGTTCTGTTTTACGTAGGACTGTAGGAGTGGATAGATGTTTTAGTCTTCAAATAAGTTTTAGCTGAAATTAGCTGCTTTCTACCCGTTAGAGGGATAATAGGTTTCCAATTAGTTAGAAAGTCATTAGGTGTTCCTTTAGTGCATGCTTTCCTCTGTCACCCACGCCACCGCGCTTACATTTTTGCGCAATACAGGGACTGAGCTTGTAGGTGACCAGCAGGCCATTTCCAAATTATGTAAAATAGGTTTGACTTTTTAGCTCAACAAACCTCTTGTCTTGCTATAAATTTGTTCAAGCAAGACCAAGTATGTCCATGACCATGATATTGCACATTTTATTTTACCACTCGTATCATTTCTTCTGAAAGTGGCTTGTTAGAAATGTTTTGTTATCTTCTGAAGACAAAGCATGTATCAGCGTTGAGGCTATCTCCTGTTGTGGTTGAATTTGGCAGGTCCCTGGTAGCAGCATACATGCTGTTGGGCAGGAATGGCTACAATAACGTGGTCCTGGTCCATCTGAAAGGAGAGGATTTACACATGGTTCAAGACCAACTGTTGAAGAAGAAGGAAAATTGTCTATTCCTGGACCAACTTGTTGTGATATTATTGTTCTTGTTCATATGGTGGAGTTGTATGAATTCTAATGGTATGCTTGACGGGTAGTCTTGAAATGTCTTGTGTTCCTCTCCCAATTGATATGTCTCGTGTTTCTCCTGCCAATATGATGAAGATGTGCGGAATAATGGTAGTTTCCTCTGCATCTGCGGGTTCAGCATTATACATGCTCCTGCAGAGTCCGCAAGCCAGCTAGCAGACATCCTCAATTGCCCAGCAGAAAGTAAGTGCAGGAAATGTCGAGCGACGCTGGCTGTGTTTAGTTTCCCAAACTTCTCAAAAATTCTCTCTCCAAACTTCACTATTCACCTATCACATCAAATCACATCAAATATCTCTCCTCATGCATGGAGCATCAAACATAGGTAAATAAAAAACTAATTACATGGTTTTGATGTACACGATAAGACGAATCTTTTGAGCCTAGTTAGGTCATGGTAGGACAATGTTTACCACAAACAAACGAAAAGTGCTACAGTGCGCTACAGTGTCCGATGTGACATTTTGGCTGTGTTCAGTTCCAAAAAACGTATGAAAAAATTTGGGGAAAAAGTCACATCAGACACTGTAGCCGCACTGTAGCACTTTTCGTTTGTTTGTGGTAAACATTCTCCTACCATGACCTAACTAGGCTCAAAAGATTCACCTCGTCGTGTACATCAAAACCATGTAACTAGCTTTTTT
>OAMR01000324.1:290612-302220 GCA_900205405.1 Echinochloa crus-galli
ACACACCCATCGAATTGAACCTCGTCCACCACAGTGGTTGTATATAGATATATCCTCTGTTCTCATGATATATTGATATCCCAGATGGAATAATCCAAAAGTTTGAAGCAAAAGCAGCTCAACAGGACACTTGCCATGCTTTTTTACTTTTTTCTTTCTTTCAAACTCAAATGACAATGAATTCTAAATGTAACTGTAGTACAAGCCTAGCTGAGTTTGCACATTGCAGGATGGATAAAATACCAGGAAGCAAAAGGAGGGTGGCACCAATCGCATCCTCCAACAATTGACTACCATGTCACAAACATATGCATAACCTAGTTGAACAACAAAGTACAGCTTCCTGCTCGTTACATATCAAATCAGACCAAAACAAGAACTAGTGTATGCAGATTGCAGAGGGCTACCAGCCTTGTGAAAAGAATAGGCTTTGTATGAATAGCTTCACAACCGGGAAGCAGAATTTTTCAAGTATAAAAGGAACAGAACAAATCCATGTAATGTATCCCATGCAGCAATTGACCTGCAGAGTGACATCAAGAAAATTCAGTAAGGGGCAACACATTGGAGGATAAAAGTTGCACAAGTTTGGTTAGACGATTAAATACACTTCATGATCATGCAGTCCTGATAACTTGGCTACTTTGGATGCAGAGAAGTAACTCAAAGAAATACTGAAATATCATCATGATTGACAAAAATAGAAATCCAAAACTTTTCCTAAGGACATACATGTGAATATGTGATCTGTCTTGAATTGCAAAGATCATTGGCCCATAGCACAAACAATGACTTGTACTCTGGCACAAAGTACTAGACAAAGGAACACCAAACTGCCGTAAAAGCTCCATAATCCCACAACCTTTCAAGACAATCTGAGCTACTTGAACTAAATGGTGCTTCAATTTACTTTAAAGGATACCTTAAAAAGGAACTTAATAATCAGAGGTTAAACAAGTGGTAAAATTACTAGTGCGTAGTGCCTACTGCCTAAGTTCAAGTCCCTCAAACAGATCATGAAAAACTGTACTACTGGTATAGTTACCCCTCAAAAGAATTCAACATAGCAGCAAACCTATCCATATGAAGATTTCATGTACTGACGATACAGTACTGCAGCATGTTACTAGTGCCTACTGCCTAGGCTAAACTGTACTACTGGTATAGTTGCCCCCAAAAATCATTCAACATAGCACATAGCAGAAACCCTATCCATCTAAACATTTCATATTTTGAGGATACAGTAATGCAGCATGTTGGCTCAACAATATTTTTGCTGAAGGGGGCAGCACCCAGGACAAAAGGCTTGGGACAAAAGGCTATGTTGTTGTTGTTGTTTGTGGGGCAGCACCCAGGACAGCAACAAACTTTCATATCCAGGGGTGCAGGTATCGCCATTAGTGAATTTATCGTGGTTTATTGTTTCATATAAAGTTCAAGTATAACTGCAACAGTCCAGTTTCAAAATTGTTCTAAACATCAAGAAAAAGGTAGACAACCAATCAATCTGGCACTGGTCATCATGTGCTGAAAGTAAAACTTTCTGATTGAATCTCAATACCAAAGACGAATTTAAGAATGAATTTTGCAGGTTTATTTTAACACGCATGACTATTGTGATGACTTTTTTAAACAATGCGGCATGATGGGTTAATTATACTTTATCCGGAACCCCAGGACAATAATGACTTTTTGTTCAGTGAATGCACAATCAGAAAGCAATAAAGTTCAGATATCAGAAGATATGATTTTAATGAGTAGTAACATCTATTGATGATAAAAGTGGACACAGGACTGAGCTTGTGCCGGAAACTCAAGAACCCTAGTGCTTAATGTGTTATGAAAATCACTTGTTAGAAAAGAACACAACGAACTTGTGCCACCACACTCAGATTACTACTACAACTATCTTCAAAGCAAACTAGCAAAGTACATCAACTGTCCTCCAAACCACATGGCATGGAAAAGATCCGTAGTTCAAAACATTTAATGCCAGTAGGTGTGCAAGGATGCAGGTAAAGAAAAAAAGCAATGAATATCATAAGTGTAAATGAAATAAACCTGATCTATTAGAAGATAAACATACAGTTATTGTACTCACCAAAAAGTACAAACTGGCGCTGATAAAAAAGCCTTGAAATTCAATATGCTGTATAGCAACTCTATGAGTACTATATATGTTCCAGTGCAGTATGCAGCTGTGGAACTCTCCTCCTAAATAATGGCTCAAGGCGAAAGGATGGAATGCCACGCAGCCACCGTTTAATGTCATACATTTCATTCCAGGCTTGAACAATTTCATCAATCTTGAAGCCCAAACCTACAAAGCAAATTGGACAATCTTAGGAACAAGTTCTCCAATCTCCACTGTTTTCAAACGTTCAAGGATGATTTGAGTAATAGAGGTGGGATTCGGAAACATTCAGCATAGCATACAATGCAGATTTCAGCAGTTGCCAATGGTAGCCTCACTGTTCTAGTGACACAGATGCAAATTTTGTGCTCAACCACTAACAGTTAATGGCTGTGCTAGACGGTAATATTTTGAACAATGCTTTTAAGAAATGATCTAAAGGTACAGAAAAGAAGTTCAAAGTGATCTAACACATAATGGACGTGCTACCATTAATCTTTTTGAAATGCCAAACATCAAGGTCCTATAATCAATTTAACAAACTTAGTGTGACTAATATAAAGCATTTACAGAGCAAATGGCAATGAGCACAATTTAATTACACTTTGCATAATCCTTGTATATCATTGTATTACCCAGAAAAATCAACAACATAGTTCTTATGGAAAGGAAAAGAGAGTAAATTCTGTTACCGTCTTGGGTAGTTTCATTGGCGCAGTGGTTTTTCACCAGCACAGCAATATCTGTAGCTGAAGCTCCCCCAAGTTTAAACTTTTCAATAGCTGCCATCAGACAATCTTCCCACATTGGAAGGCCTAATTTAAACTCCACAACTGAACGTTCATAAAGGAGCATACCCCATAAAATATTTATCTGAGACCTCAAATTGGAAGCCTGTTCAGCCAAGTCATCAGTGGATACATCCTTGATATACTCCTCCATGCCCATCTTCTCTAGCACAACATTCTCCTGGCTAGGCTTAGATCGATTCTTCAGACGCTGTTCTTCCATTTCCTCCCACATTTCTATACCCTTCTCAATGTTATCCTCAGCTTTATTGAAAAGCTCCAAGATTTCGGATGAGAATGTGTCCAAATCCACATTACTGCCAACTGCGTAGTACCATGACAGTTTTGCTTGCTCAAACTGCTGATGCGCAAGTGCAAGGAAACCTTCGAAAAAGTCTGGCTTGGTCTTCACGGCTTCTTCATATCTCTTTCCAGCCTTATTGTACTCTTCTGTAGCCCATTCATACGCTTCCTTCACTTTCTCAAGCACCAATTCTCTTGGGGAGTCTCCTGATAATAACAACCTCTTCCTGGCCCGGGACATATGAACATTACCCCAGTGGAAAAATGCAAGCGCTGCCATCTCCTGGAAGTTTCCCTCGGCAAGTTGAAACACCTCCTGGGCTTCCTCAGTAGTAATAGTGTCTTCAATTGCCTCAGTGTAGAGCTTCATGCTAACCTCATGCAGATCCGAGGTCCAGATACTCATCAGAGCTAACCCCGACATGGTTCTTGAAAAGCCGGGCGAATTGCACAATCCAATCATCAATGCAAGTCACCGTGCTCCTGTCCTCATCCTGCCTATTGCTTCTGATACTTCCATTATCTGAAGCGCTGTTAACATTTCTGTCTAACGGCCCACTATTGGTGTCATCAACATAAGGTTCATGCTCCGGGTTGGCCTCGGTGACATACAGCCGAAGTGAGCTCCCAGACGCAGCCAACTCCTCAGCCCATTTCAACTCATCCTGGTTGGTGATTGTCACAAGATCACCTTCCTTGTCCTTGTACTTGACAAGAACAGCCTTCAGCCCAGGAAACTTGCTCCGGACGGCCTCACGCAGCTGTGCCATGCTGCAACTCGCCGGCACCTGAGCCCACCTTATGTCCTCCCCAAACACTAGTTTCACCTGCCTGGGCTGCTCCTCCACCTCTTCCTCCTTGACAGCTTCAGCTATCTTCTGCTCCTCCACCTCCTCCACAGCCGCCGCCGCAGCCTTGGCGGCAAACTTCCTCCCTCCCCTCTTCTTGCGGGGCTTCTGCTTGGGCGCAGCGGCCACCACCTCCTCCGGCGTGGGCATGATCTCCTTGTCGTCCAAGACAATCCCCTTCTCCTCCATGCTCTTCTTGACCCTGTCGGCCACATCCAGCGCGGTGAGGTTGTTGGGCTCCAGGGTGAGCACCTTGTTGACGTCCCTGCAGGCGAGGTCGAGCCTCCCGAGCGCCTCGAAGCAGCGCGCCCGCTTGAGCAGCGCCTTGGTGTACTTGGGGGACGACTCGAGCGCGACGTTGCACTCGTTGATGGCGCGGTAGTAGTCGGGCGGGCTCATCTGCATGTAGCAGGCGGCGATGTTGCTGTGGAGGTAGGCGACGTCGGGGTGCCCCTGCGGGAGCAGCTTGATGGCCTTGTCGTAGTTGAGCAGCGCGCGGTCGTAGTCCCGGCGCTGGAAGAGCTTGTTGCCCTCCTCCTTGTGCTCCTGCGCCATCTCCGTGAAGATGGTCTCGTCGCCGTCGAGGACCTTGGAGCCGGACCGCTCCAGCGACGCCGGCTTGCCCCCGTGCTCGCCGGACTTGCCGCCACCGGAGCCCCTCTTCTTCTTCAGCGACGGCTTGCCCATCTCCGGCAACAAATCTACAACAAAAAAGTTCCCTCCTTTCCCCCTCTCGCAATCAGCACAAGCCGCCTCGAATCCTCAAGAAAGCTCCCAAATTCGACGGAACCAAGGCGGAATTCGATAGAAATACCACCTCTCCCCCGGCAAACCCTCCCGAACGGAGCAACTCAAAGCAAGAATTCGAGGCCGCCGCCGCCGCTCCCCCTCAAAACCCAAGAAAAGCCAAGCAAATCCCAACAAGGGCGCAGGTGGGGAAGAAGAGGAAACCCAACTACCCAAGTCAAAGCTGGCGAAGGACAGACCGGAAGCCAACGAAGACGCGGTCGGAGCAGGGAGGGAATCTCTCTCTCTGCCTGTCGCGGTGGGAATGGGCGAATTGTTCGGATGCGTGGAACGGAATAAACGAACAAACTGCGAGTCCGCTGAAGCAAAGCAAAGAAAACGAACAGCGACGGCAGCAATATCCCTGCCGCTGCGATTCTTAAGCCTCTCGCTTCTCGTCTAATCCTCTCCTTTCAGTGGCGTGGTCGCGTGGAGCAGGTGCCAAAGCCTAAAGAAAGAGGAGAAAAGGAACGGTCGGGCCGTGCCGCACTGCTGCTAATCTTTTTTGATTAGCGTGTGTGGTTGGTTTAGTAGCGGGAGCGGCCGCGGGTATACGGGACCTGGTCGGCGTTGGCCGTCGGCGGGCGCGTGTGGTGACAGCGAGGACGCGGGCGCCGCCAGCCCAGCCCCGGCCGGCCGGTGCGCTGGGCGTTGCGGTGCGTGTGGTGGGAAAGCAACAACGGGGGCGGTGGTTGGCGCCCGGGCCGGGCTGCTGCCGATTGTGACGTTGCCCGATTGCCCGAACCGGGGTCTTCCCGCGTCATCGCCTGATTTGGTGAAAGTTTAGCGAGCGCTAACGCTAAGCCGCCGCCGCCCCCCGCGGATTAGGTTAGGGTTTCCCGCCTCGGTTGCGTCGCGTTTCTTTCGAAACCGGGCCAGGCCAGGCCTCCCTCCCATCTTGGGAACTCTCGTCGCCTCTTGTCTCTCTCTTTCGCTGGCGTTCCCTCCTGGCCTCACTCGTGTCACCAATGGGCCGGAGTAGGCCCATGTTGGCCCACTTGCACCGTGGCCGCCTCCTGGGCAATGAATGTGCTGACTGCGCCCCTCTCCGTGACGTGCCAGCCCGTCACGGGAATCTGCACGGGCTTCACCTCTCTCTCTCTTCCATAAACAGTATACGCGAAAAGTAAAGAGGAGAGAGATAGGAAAACTGCAGTGAAGTCGCCGGCGCCGCCGCGACAGGAGGAGGAGCTGCAGCGGGGCCCAGCGATCTCGGCGGCGGCGCGGTGAGGGAGGAAAGCGGGGGCGCGGCAGGATGCACTCCTTCGGGCACCGCGCGAACGCGGTGGCGACGTTCGCGGTCACCATACTGGCCGCGATGTGCTTCGCCGCCTCCTTCTCCGACAACTTCAACACCCCGACCCCCACCGCCTCCGTCAAGGTATGTGTCGACCCCGTCCCCCTCGATTTCGTCTCGCCCACCCTGCACGCGCAAGCGGGTCTCTGCCGGCGCATCGAGGCCTGATTTGTGACTGCGAGCGTGGGCTGCTCGATCTGACTGTAGACTCTAGCCGATTAGCTCGTCCGCGCTGATGCGAATTCACCTGTTGTGCTGACGCGATCCCCGTCGTTTGAACTGCGCAGATCTTGAACATAAACTGGTTCCAGAAGGAGGCCAACGGCAACGACGAGGTAATTGTGATCTCCGTACCCTTTTGTGCTGCGCGAATTGACCAAACCAGCGAAAGATTGCTTATGCCACGAATTTGTTACAACTAGTATGTTTGTTGTTTTTCAGGTTAGCATGACGCTGAACATCTCGGCGGACCTTTCGTCTCTGTTCACGTGGAACACAAAACAGGTAATGTGTATTTCTGGTGCTCCATCCCCTTTTCCTGCAGTTTTAAGCGTTTCGGCATCGTTGCTAGATTTTATTCTACTAGAAAGTACGGAGTATGGTATCAGCTTGAACAAGGTCTATCCATTTCCCAATGAAGCAGTGAAAAATAGGATTTACCGGAAACTGAAAAGTAACTAACAGACAAAATGCCTCAGAATTTTTTAGCACCTTTAACTTGTAACCGTTCTGTGTTGTCACTGAATGATCCTGTGAAAAAATATAAATGGAAATTTGCCATGATAAAATTTGGGTGTTATGCCTATGTGCTGCTGAAATTCTAGTTCACTTGATCTATTAATCCTGTCTAAGAAAAGCTTAAGAACCTTCTCTTGCTTTTGTCTGCTTAACTTTACTTTTGCTGGATGATTGTAGGTGTTTGTTTTTGTGGCGGCTGAGTATGAGACTCCACAAAACGCTTTGAATCAAGTAAGTCCATCGATGATTATTTGAGTAGATTACTCGGATCCAGATTACTCATACATGTGGACCAATATATTATTATCAATTACTATTAGCCCACAACAACTGGCCGCAAAGGCATGAGTTTTCCTCTCGGGCAGTATTTCAATTTCATGTATTTGACATTTGCTTGCGGTTTGCAGTAATGATGTTATATGACTTTCTTCTTAGTCTGTTCTTCAACATACATAGTGAGTTGTGGCTGATGCATATAGTGGTTCTGGAAACTGGAATTACTTTGCTGTGGGTTGATCCAAAACTAAGTCACACAATTTAACCCATTCTGTTGTTTGAATTTTTCATAAGTTGTTGCTGGGACTTTTTCGCCAGTATAACTAAATCTAGTTGAACTATAGTTGAAGCCTGTGCTAGGTGGAAACTCGACCAATGATTCTCATGGCGTAACGGTTAGAGCGTTGAACTCCGGAGTTCGATGACACCCCTGTTGCCGGCCCGGGTTCGAATCTTGGTACCAACTTCTTGAAGACAAAATCAAAGGGACATATCTCCCTTTGGTCGAGTTTTTTTTAAGGAGGAAACCTAATTCTATTAGGTTAATAAATGCACGTGTCCTTCTAAAGCCAGTTGATGGTAATTGGCCCAAGTTGTTATTTTAGTTTCAGATCAGCAGTGTAATGGATGTTAGCTTGATCGTTTGCATGATTAGTTGATTACTGCTGTTTTTCCAAACTTTGGGTGAGTGGCGTGCCAGCCTGAGCCTATACACTATATGTTTCTGTGATACAACCTTGTGACCTGTACCAGTATGATGACCATTCCTACCTTACTGGATCATTTTATTGCCTGCTGAAATTCTATTATATTTCCGATTTGTCTTATAACTGTATGATAAGTGATTGTATTTGGTTTGTGTGACAGGTTTCCCTTTGGGATGGAATTATACCTGCAAAGGAGCATGCCAAGTTTTTGATCCATACCACAAACAAGTACAGATTTATTGACCAGGCAAGCATATTACGTAGATTGAATGCTAATTTAATGTGATGTGTGAAACTTTATCACTGTCGTTGGGTTGTGCAATTTGGTATGATTATTCTGAAATTTGAATGGATGAAGATATTTTTCCTGTTCTTCATATGGTATTTGATAATTGATATAATACACTGATCATATAATCGGTGCTGATGCCTGAACCATGCATTTACATTGGCTCAGTTTTTATTCAATAGAAATTCTGAATCTTTTTATATAAATTCTAGTGGAATGGTAGTTGGTCCTGAACCGCTCTCATTTCCATCTGATCATCATTAGGTTGACATTAATTTTGGATAGCTATATCAGTACAGATTGACCCTTGCTGGTGCACTGTGCATCCAATCTTTTGGTTGGTATCAATTTCCTCTGTTTAATTTTTTGGATTGGATAGCTGTAATATGTTCTATGTTTCGTTCATTACTTAAATGTGAACTACTGTGCATTGCATTGAATGGTTCATTACTATTAGCTCAGTTATTTTGTACTGCAGCACGGGATTCTTGGAGATTGCATTGAATGGTTGATTAATGCCCTCATATTTATCTCGTTACAGGGAAGCAACCTAAAGGGCAAGGAATTTAACTTGACAATGCACTGGCACATTATGCCGAAGACTGGCAAGATGTTTGCAGATAAGATTGTAATGACAGGTTATCGGCTCCCTGAGCAGTACAGATAGTCAGATAGGTCCTTGGACAGCAAAAGACCTGGGAACAGAGACCTGCAAGAAGTTTTAGTAGCAGTGGCACAGCTGATACTGAGCCTTTTGTTCTAATCTAAGCCGAAAGTGTAATCTTATGAGCATGTACTTTAGCTGAAACCAGGCGAAACAAAGTTGTATTTTGCGGAGATATGTATTTTCCGACTTTGGTTCGTCTACCAAAAGTTTGATTCCGAATTTGTTGAAAGCTGCGCTTTTATCTGAATCCGTGGATTGCCAGCTGCAGAGCAGCTGATGCGCTCCATTTGGAAAGAGATTTCGTACCCCAGTTGACTGATTTTTGTTTGCACGGTATAATTCGTTGAATGCCAATTGTTGTCAGGTTTTTCCGACGGGAAAAGGATATGGTCCATCACCATCAGTACTATGAAGATGATGCTAGCTCTTTGGAATCTGATGAAAGGAGAAAGGGTAACTGCTGGTGGCAGACCAGCAACCGGAGACAGCCTGGTTATATGATTTTGCTGCGGCCTACTGATACAATTTGTTAGTGTGCCATCTTTTTTTTTTCTCTTACACCTCAACAACATAGGGTGCAGTAAGGAATTTATATATGAAAAAAAGCTTAATCATACATGGATAGTCTTCAAAATCATCACTTTTACTACCCGACAATCCCATCATTTCTAAGTACCCTAGTTGAAGACCATACCATGCCTGAGCCTTCCATGGATTTCATTGGATGCTCAGATGCTTGGATATCCTAGCGTGTACGTAGGAGAAGTTGATGGCCAAGTATCTCTGTGCGCCGAAGTCAGCCACTCCATCCGATTAGCTCCTCCCTCATGTCCTCAGATAAGCAGCCCTCGTGCCTACGAAGCGCTCACAACCATCGGCGGCGGAGATCTAGCAGCAACCGGGCCCTGCGCGAGGATCATCGGAGGTTGACCTACACGGAGTTGAGGAGAACGGCGGTCGAGCGCAGGAGCCGGCGGGAGGTGGAAGGGCCCTCCACTATCTCGCAAATACCCAAAGACAATCACGGCTGTACATGCCCGGATAAACGGTAGTGAGGGACCGAGGAGGTGGACGGTAACTGAAAATACCGTCCACGCGGTCGGTATTTCGTTTACCGTCCCTCCCAAGCGTCAGGCGTCTCGCGCCGTTGGCCACTGGCCGGGATGGCGGACCAGAGCCTCGTCGCCATCAAGTTGCAAGCGGGGCGGGTTGCGGCTGCCCGCCCCGCGTCCGCGCACGCCGCAAGCTCCATCGCGGGCACATGCGGCTGCCCGTATAGCGCCGCTTAACTTTTGCGGTCATTGCGGCAGCCCGCGGGCGTCCGCGCACGCCGGGGTCAGGGGGTGGCGCGGCCGTCGTCGCCATCGCCGGCGTAGCTCCACAAGCCCCGACAGGCCTCCCAGCGGCAGGCGCTCCACCCCGTTCTTCCCCACGATGAAGTACCCGAGCTTCCCGCCCGTCTGCCCGAGCCGCTACACCGTCTTCTCTCGCGACGCCGTCGTCATGAAGCGCTTCTCCCGCGCCCGCTGCTCTCGTCGAACAGCCGCGATAGGTCGAGCCCCGGTGACATGGAGATGATAGTCCGATGTCCATTCATCGGGACAGCCATGGTTTGTTCAGGATCAAGCAACGGTTTCACGAAATTCGATCGATTCAGAGACGGGAATTTAGTAAAAACCAACGAAACCACCCGCGCGCGGATTCGGATCAAATGCAATGTACCTATATATCCAGTTCCACTAGTGCTCGATCAAGGGCATAATAAACTTCTCGCTCCGGCTGTTATTAATTCCTGCCGAGTTCGTCTGCGGGCACACACAGTACACGGCATTGTACGTTCCTCTGCTCTACTCCTACTCGATCAGCTACTTGGATTCACTCACTCACGGGACCTAGCTAGCTAGCTAGCTCCACAGCTCCACCTCGCCGGCGTCGCAGTCCTCGTCCTCCTCCGGGCACCCCACGGGGGCCGGCGGCGGGTCGATGAGCAGCCCCTGCGCCAGGCTCGCGTAGTAGGACCCCGCATCCATGCCGCCGAACGTGTCCATGTCCAGCACGCCGCCTCCATCGTCTAGCAGCACCGACGACGACCCTGCTGCGAGTCCATGGCGATTGGCGACCCAGCTCCCGCTCCGCCTGGCCATCCAGGAGGGCGAAGGGGATGACACAGCAGGACCAGGCGTCGGCTTTGGCGCCGTCGTAGGTCCTGCGGCGGAGCACCTCGGGCGCCGCGAACAGAGATTGGACACCTCCCCAAAGCTACACCCACATCAATTTTCTCGCGACCTGCAAAGTAAAATAACGATAATATATCGACTTTTTTTTTAAGATTACACAGTACAACGCAGACGCTCACACACGCACGCACACTCACACATATGAATACACGTACGCAAACCCTACCCCTATGAGCACCTCCGAAGGACTGAGCAACGAACCGGCAGATCTGGAGATTCCCGAAGTCACCATTGGCACCTCGTTGTCGACGGGAACGCCGCTTAGACTGCTAGCAGTGGCGCCCGCGACCCCGCACGGTATGCGCCACCTGGCGTGCATGCCGTGTGGGGCAGCGGTTCGCGAGCTGCAGCGGCGAGCGGGAAGCGAGCCGGGAAGCGAGCCGGTACGCGCTATACGCGGCTGCCGAGCGGTACACCCAGGGAGAGAGAAAGGCGCCCGCTACCGTGCCACGTCGGCATGGGCCCGTTCGCTCGCAGCCCTCCCAACCACCTCGCGCGGCTGCCGCCATGGGAGCAGGTAATCTTATGAGCATGTACT
>OAMR01000324.1:302724-314219 GCA_900205405.1 Echinochloa crus-galli
GGCGGGGGCAGCGGAGGGGAGCTCGGGCGGGGGCGGCAGAGGGATTGGAGGACGAGAGGAAAGTGCGGGGGAGGAGCTTCCCGGGGAGGCGGAGGGAGGGAGAGAGGGTGTGAGAGAGAGTGAGGGAGGGGAGAGAAAAAGTATATAATATGTTGGTAGTTGGTTTAGAGAGTGAGATAGAGTGTGAACGAGTGCGGAGAAAAGTGATAGAGAGTGAAGAATCTTGATGATCAGGACAGAATATTCTCTTTTAGAGGGTGGAGGGTGGAGCAACCACTGCTAGCAGCCTTACCACTTAACGCATAGCGCCGGTAAATCCTGGTAAATCCCAGGAAAAGGTGCGAGCACCAGGATTTGAACCCTGGTGGGTAGCGTCCCACTGGACCGTCCTACCATTGAACTACAAGTCCAATCGCAACGATGCTATATCGACTGACTGAGCTGGGCTATTCAGTATTTCAGTGGGCTTTTGATTATATGAACCAGGGAGTTAGGGCTTTAAGCTGGCCTGCTTATATCTTTGGGCTCGACCGACGAGCAAATCTGGCCCGCTTGCTCGTCCTCTCTACCTCTCCCTCTTCCTGTGTATATATATTGGCGAGATGTAAGGTCGTCCTCACCACCTCTCCCAAATGTATATATATTGGCGAGACGCAAGGTCGCCCTCAGCATCTCTCCCAATCAGCGCTATTTTTTAGCCTCGCCGACACACGGATGGAGCCACAGGGCTCCTCTCCGCGGTGATACTCCGCGGCTGCTAACCAGCGACGTCGCGAAGAAGAGGAGGAACCCGCCGGGCAATCATAGTAAGTACCGACTTTAGAGAACTTTCTTAATGATAAAAATAAATTCTTTAAAGGTTTTTAATCGTTTTTAACGTGCCTCATTGTCCACGTATGCAGACGAATATGAACTAGCCATTTCGGCGCCCACCGTTTCCCCCCGCTCCACATGTGCAACGTCACAGACGAATTGGTTTCTCGTCAACGTCAATGTCCGTGGCGACAATGAATCACCTACGAATCAGGGCTCCTCTCCACCACAAAACTCTGTGGCCGCTCGCACCGGCCAAGAAAAATAGGAACAACTGCAATTCATTGTGTGATATGACGTGCATCATCGACCGCGCATGCATATTCTGACTCGGAGGTGATTGCGCTATCACCGCGGACACCCTCACAACCTCTCCCAATGTGCACTCTTTTTTGGGCTCGCCGATACCCAGATAGAGCAAAAGGGCTCTTCTCCGCCGCAATACTCCGCGGCAGCTCCCAACGCCGCAGCATCGGCGAAGAAGAAGAGGAACCGGTCCATGCATGCTCGTCCATGCATGCAGGTCCTGAAACGGAGGTGATCCGGTTGTCGCTGCGGATGGTGATGGTGATAAACCGGTTTATCTGCAAGGTGTGCCATAAGGGTTTCAAGCAGTTGGTTTCTCATTTCTCTTCCTTTGTATGTTTGCATAGGGGGATGCGTGGTTTCTTTGGTTTTCCTGTGTCTTGTGGCACATACGTGCAGGTATATTATTTAGTGTGTCTTGTGGCACATACACACATATCTATCATTTAGTGTGTCTTGTGTCACAAACGCACAGATCTATAAATCCTTTCACAGCTATCTTACTGCTGAATTTTGGTTATATTTAACTCTAGGTCCATAGTGCTTGCCATGTCATCTCTCTATGACTTTGACGGGTCGATCACTATAGATTGAGATAGTCCAACAAGGTAAGGATGTGTCTGGGAGTGTAAGGTCAACGACTGGTATGGACCAGTTGTTCTCCTCTAATGGATGTCACATCGTTTGCGCTCTTTTTTGGGCTTGCCGACATGCAGATGTAGCCTAAGTGCTAATTGTATTGTACTTCTACCTCCAGTATTTTTTGGCACAATTAATTAAGACTAGACAACATTTCTCACTCAATAAATAAGTTACCTTCCTGCAAAACTCATTCATGTGCGAGGAGTGCCATAAATAAGGGATTCGAGCAGTTAGTTTGCCATTTCTCCTGCTATGTTTGTTTGCATACGGAGATGTAGTTTCTTTTGCTTTCATGTGTCTTGTGGTACATACGCACATATATATTATTGAGTGTGTTTTGTGGCACAAACGCTTAAATCTATCATTTAGTATGTCTTGTGTCACATACGCATGGATCTATCAAACCTTTCCTAGCTAACTTACTGCGGAATTTTAGATCCATGATCCTCGAGGCCGAGCAGCATCTAATTCCAGTCCATTCCATAGCCAGCAAACTAATAATCTAAGTACCTACCATGTATCCTCTTGCCATCCCACATAGAGGCAGGAAGTAAATGCTTATGTATCCATAAACCGCCACAAGTAATACACGTTAGATTCTAGGTCGGAAGGTTGGATTTGAAGTATGAACTAGCCATTTCGGTGCCTACCATTTCCCCCCGCTCCACATGTGCAAACACAACACTAGCCGTCATATCCACACACGATGTTCCAAATCAATATACGCTTGTGCATCACCTTAGTGCTCCCGAGTAACTCCTTTTTCTACAAGAGACATGTTGGCCCCAAGTGGCTTCCACGCCATGCGTGGACTGGGCCCTTCTCCACCTACTAGTCGAGGTCATCTCTATCTCTAGCTCCCTCTTCCATCGTATATATTGGCGAGACGCACGGTTGCCCTCGCCACCTTACCCAATCAACGTTGTTTTTTAGCCTCGCGAGCACGGGTTATAGAGCAACAAGACTCAACACCGCTGCAGTACTCCCCGGATGCTACCGCCGTCACCGCGCCGGCGAAGAAGATGAGGAATTCACCGGGCAATCCAAGTAAGTACCAACTTTAGAGCACTCCTTTAATGATAAAACTAAATTCTCTATAGTTTTCTAAACGTTTTTGACATGCATCATCGTTCACGCATGCGTAGGTCCTGATTCGGAGGTGGTTGCACTGTCACCACCGACTCTGATGGCGACGAACCGATTCGTCTGTGATGTGTGCCACAAGGGGTTCAAGCGGGAGCAGAATCTGCAGCTCCACTGCCGTGGGCACAACCTGTCGTGGAAGCTGAAGAAGAGGTACCCCAAGGGCGCGCGACGACGGGTGTACGTGTGCCCGGAGCCGTCGTGCGTGCACCATGACCCGTCTCGGGCGCTGGGTGACCTCACGGGGATCAAGAAGCACTATTGCCGCAAGCACGGCAAGAAGAACCTGAAGTGCGACAAGTGCAACAAGCTCTACGCCGTGGAGTCCGACTTGAAGGCCCACATCAAGACCTGCGGCGAGCTCTTCTCCAGGTCTGTTAAATTCCTCCGATTTGCGACACGTTTTTTTTTCATTTTAGAACATTTTTCTTGTGAAGTTAGAATTTTCATCTTGAGTGGAATATTTTTTCTAGAGCGCAGAACATCTCCCCAGGTTCAATCGGTAACCTTTTTTTAGCAGAAGATTTTTTTTTTCTTTGTGTATCATTCTGGCGGAACAACTTTTTTGTCCCCGACAAACATTCTCAAATTTGATTAACAGAAATGCATAATAGCCGTTGAATAGCATTCACAAACTTGATTGGAGTGCGCTGGGTTAGGGCTGTCGGTAGCAAGGGTTACTGCTGCACAGGGGCCGGACTGCTGGAGGTAGAAAGATACTACAGCGCGCTGGCGAATTTCTAACATGCATGCATAGTTTTGGTTTCCTGTGCCTTGTGGTAGATACGCACATGTATATTATTGAGTGTGTATTGTGGCACAAACGCATAAATCTATCATTTAGTATGCCCTGTGTCACATACACATGGATCTATCAAACCTTTCCTAGCTAACTTACTGCTAAATTTTAGATCCATGATCCTCGAGGCCGAGCAGCATCTAATTCCAGTCCTACATATATGCCATTCCATAGCCAGCATACTAATTAATAATTAAAGTACCTACCACGTATTCCTTTTGCCATCACATATAGAGGCAGGAAGGTAAATGATCATGTATCCATAAACCGCCACAAGTAATACACGTTAGATACTAGGTCGGAAGGTTGGAATTGAAGTATGAACTAGCCATTTCGGTGCCTACCGAATTCCCCCGCTCCACATGTGCAAAAGCAACACCAGCTGACGTATCCCCACACGATGTTCCAAATCAATATACGCTTGTGTATCACCTTGGTGCTCCCGAGTAACTCCTTTTTCTACAAGAGACATGTGGGCCCCAAGTGGCTTCCACGCCGTGCGTGGGCTGGGCCCTTCTCCACCTACTAGTCAAGGTCATCTCTATCTCTAGCTCCCTCTTCCAGCGTATATATTGGTGAGACGCACGGTTGCCCTCGCCACCTCACTCAATCAGCGTTGTTTTTTAGCCTCGCGGGCACGGGGATGAAGCCACAAGACTACATACTGCCGCCACCGCGCAGGCGAAGAAGAGGAGGAATTCACCAGGCAATCGAAGTAAGTACCAACTTTAGATCATTTCCATAATGATAAAAATAAATTCTCTATAGTTTTCTAATCATTTTTTGGCGTGCATCATCATTCACTTACGCGCAGGTCCTTATTCGGAGATAGTTGCACTGTCGCCGTAGAATCTGACGGCGACGAACCGATTCGTCTGTGACGTGTGACACAAGGAGTTCCAGTTGGAGCAGAACCTACATCTCCACCATCACGGGCACAACCTGTCATGGAAGATAAAGCTGCATGCGCCACTGGATTAATTTCTGTGGTACTTCTCAAAAACATCTGCACGCTGATATCTCGATTCATTTCTGCGAATTTCTAACATGCATGGTTTTGGTTTGCACGGTCTAATACAATTTGTATTCAGTCAAATGTTGTATCGACATGGCTATGTGCTAATTGTATTGTACTTCTGCCTCTAGTATTTCTTGGCACAATTAATTAAGACTAGACAACATTCCATTGACTAATTAAGTGTAGTAGCACATACACGCAATATTATATTCTCATGCTCCATATATAAATAAGTAGCGTCCTGCCACTTGTATAATTCTCACTCAATAAATACGTTGCCTTCCTGCCAAACTCGTTCTTGTGGGAGGAGTGCCATAATTAAGGGGTTCGAGTAGTTAGTTTGCCATGTCACTTGCTATGTTTGTTTGCATAGGGAGATGTGATTTCTTTTGTTTTCAAGTGTCTTGTGGTACATAGACACATGTATATTATTGAGTGTGTATTGTGGCACAAACGCATAAATCTATCATTTAGTATGTCTTGTGTCACATACACATGGATCTATCAAACCTTTCCTAGCTAATTTACTGCTGAATTTTAGATCCATGATCCTCGAGGCCGAGCAGCATCTAATTCCAGTCCTACAATATGCCATTCCATAGCTAGAATACTAATAATCAAAGTACCTACCATGTATTCCTTTTGCCTTCCCACATAGATGCAGGAAGTAAATGCTCATGTATCCATAAACCACCACAAGTAATACACGTTAGATACTAGGTCGGAAGGTTGGAATTGAAGTATGAACTAGCCATTTCGGTGCCTACCGTTTTCCCCCACTCCACATGTGCAAACACAACACCAGCCATCATATCCACACACAATGTTCCAAATCAATATACGCTTGTGCATCACCTTGGTGCTCCCAAGTAACTCCTTTTTCTACAAGAGACATGTGGGCCCCAAGTGGCTTCCACGCCATGCATGGGCTGGGCCCTTCTCCACCTACTAGTCGAGGTCATCTCTATCTCTATATCCCTCTTCCAGCGTATATATTGGTGAGACACACGGTTGCCCTCGCCACCTCACCCAATCAGCGTTGTTTTTCAGCCTCGCGGGCACGGGGATGGAGCCACAAGACTCCACACCGCCGCAGTACTCCGCGGATGCTACCGCCGCCACCGCGCCGGCGAAGAGGAGGAGGAATTCACCGGGCAATCCAAGTAAGTACCAACTTTAGATCATTTCCTTAATGAGAAAAATAAATTCTCTATAGTTTTCCAATCATTTTTGGCGTGCATCATCGTTCACGCACGCGCAGGTCCTGATTCGGAGATAGTTGCACTGTCGCCACAGAATCTGACGGCGATGAACCGATTCGTCTATGACGTGTGACACAAGGGGTTCCAGCGGGAGCAGAACCTACAGCTCCACTGTCGCGAGCACAACCTGCCATGGAAGATGAAGCTGCATGGCGCCACTAGATTAATTTCTATGGTACTTCTCAAGAACATCCGTACGCTGATTTCTCGATTTATTAATTTCTGCGAATTTCTAACATGCATGGTTTGGGTTTGCACTGTCTAATTCAGTTTGTATTCAGTCAAATGTTGTATTGGCATGGCTCTGTGCTAATTGTATTGTACTTCTGCCTCTAGTATTTCTTGGCACAATTAATTAAGACTGGACAGCATTCCATTCACTAATTAAATGTAGTAGCACAGACATACAGTATTATATATATTCTCATGCTCCATATATAAATAAGTAGCTTCCTGCCACTTGTATAATTCTCACTCAATAAATAAGTTGCCTTCCTGCCAAACTTGTTCATGTGCGAGGAGTGCCATTTTTAAATGGTCCGAGCACTTAGTTTGCCATTTCTCTTGTTTGTTCGTTTGCATAGGGAGATGTGATTTCTTTTGTTTTCCTGTGTCTTGTGGTAAATATGCACATGTATATTATTGAGTGTGTCTTGTGGCACAAACGCACAAATCTATCATTTAGTATCTCTTGTGTCACATACGCATGATTCTATCAATCCTTTCCTAGCTAACTTACTGCTGAATTTTTGTGATATTTAACTCTAGATCCATGGTGCTTGCCATGGCGGCTAGTATGGTTCAGTTGTTTTTCTCTTATGGATGTCATGTCGTCTACGCTCTTTTTTGGGCTTGTCAACGTGCTTATGCGTAACCGGAAGGTCCCGGGTCCAAGCCCCAGCCTCTGCACATTTGTGCGGGTAAGGTTTGGGCGCTATTACAACCCTTCCCCAGACCCCGCACGGTGCGGGAAGCCTACGGCACTGGGTACGCCCTTATAAGTAGCTAGAGTCGCAGGTACATGTTTCATTGTCGGTCAGGCATGCAGCAGAACTGCATCTGGCATTATAATAGTAATATGCAGCATCCAATTATAAGCTTCCCACTCCCACCAGTCAAAACACACAGGTAGGATTGTACAACTAGCATAAACCCAGCTCCATACAGCTCTGACAAACTTCACACTGATGAGGACACTAATTTCACCAAAACAGCATGTGCGCCTGAACAGGCTAACATTTGATCCACCTGCATGCAGAGCATGGGAGCCTAATACATTTTAGTAACATTCCAAAAGGGATGAATCTCAATGTCAGCAAAAGATTATCTTTGCTATTTCATGATCAACTATTGAATTCACATGGAATGCAAAAACAGTCGTTTCTCGTTTAGATGGTGCGGCACCCACTCCTAGTCCTCAAAACCTCAAATCCAAATTGCTATCCACAGTTGCAAAAGTTTCATGTTCAAAATTACATACAGAACATAGCAGTGAAAATTCTGATGTCCTCCCACTATGTTATTAAACTTTGCAGACATTAACCCAAAGATCTCCATCTATTCTGAGTAAATCTGGTGTGTCTTTGCTCCTACTTGAGATACTGAACTACAGATTACTTCCTCTATATAGGTAATCCTATAATTTATTATATAATTTTGTGCCTCCTTATCTGGTAAGAAATCTGCACATTCCTTTTCAAGCCCCAGCCTCTGCACATTTGTGCGGGTAAGGTTTGGGCGCTATTACAACCCTTCCCCAGACCCCGCGCGGTGCGGGAAGCCTACGGCACTGGGTACGTCTTTTTTTTTAACGTGCTTATGCGTCCATAGAGCTCCTCTCCACCGCAAAACTCCGCGGTCGCTCCCGATGCTATGACGCTTGCCAAGAAGAAGAGGAACCCCTGCAATACAGGCATGTACCTTAATAACCTTGGAGCACTTGCTAGAAATTTAATTCCTAAGTTTTCTAACTGTTGTGTGATATGACCTGCATCCTCACCCATTTATACAGGTCCTAAATCATACGTTATTGGATTGTCGCTGCGGACACTAATGGTGATGAACCGGTTTGTGTATGAGATGTGCCACAAGGGGTTCGAGCGGTTAGTTTGTCATTTCTCTTGCTTTGTTTATTTGCATGTGGAGATGTGGTTTCTTTGGTTTCCCATATGTCTTGTGGCATATACGCATAGGTATATTATTTACTGTGTCCTATGGCACATATGCACAAATCTACTATTTAGAGTGTCTTGTGTCACATACGCACGTATCTATCAATACTTTCCTAGCTAGCTTACTGCCGAAATTTGATCATATTTAACTCTAGATCCATAATGCTTGCCATGTCATCTCTCTATGATTTTGAGAGGTCGGTCACTTGAGAATGAGATAGTGCAATGAGGTAAGGATGTGGCAGGGAGTGTAAGCTTAGCAACTAGTATGGCTCAGTTGTTTTCCCCTTATGGATGCCACGTTAGTTGTGCTCTTTATTGGGCTTGCCAAAATGCATCCACAGAGCTCCTCTCCACCGCAAAACTCTGCGGCCTCTCCCGATGCTAGCACACTGGCCAAGAAGAAGAGGATCCGACTACAATCCAAGCAAGTACCCTAATAACCCTAGAGCACTTGCTAGATGATAAATGAAATTGAGTAAAATACACCGGCGGTCCTCGAACTTAGTCTCGAGGTGTCATCTAGGTCCCCAAACTCTCAAAATGCATATTGAGTCCCTGAACTTTCTAGACTGTGTCATCTAGGTCCAAAGTTTCAAAAATACCCCTATGCATGATGACATGACTGCCAATTAAACATGAAATTTTATACTATTTTTCTAACTAAATCGGTTATTTCCATCATAATAATTAAATAACTTTATTTGATTGTACCATATCGATAATTATAGATCAAGAGACATTGTTTTACATATATCTTATCTATGACGTCTGATATGATAGTGATCGATCATCGAGCCACTGCAACCCTGTTTAAATATATGCAATGCAACTAGTGAGTGAGCTAGAGTTTATCGATTATCCTCACAGCCTCATTTGGAAACGTAATAAGTTTAGGAGAGCTTGTGTTATGGATTAGTTTAACTTATTTTCTATTGTCGAATCACATGTGTTGAAAGAAACTGGGTTTTGTCCAAACAAGCTACATACGAACGGTGAATCATGTGAAGAATTGGACATCCCTCATCTAGCACACATGCAGACTCGTCAGGTCAGGCCTTTTCTGTTCCTTTCATTTAGAAGCACAAACGGCAGTTCATAGGAACATGAATGAGCCATATGCATATGCATGTAATACCTTTTTGGTGAGGGAAATCGTCAAATCGAATGAGAGGTGCTGGGAAAGTTGTAATTGATCATGACACATGGGCTGGTGGACCTTTTGATCACCTTTTTCAGAGCTGCTAGTCGTGTCTTTCCTTGGCTTCTTCTCGGCCGGCATCATCGAACACTCAATCATGCATCGTTATCAGCTCATTATCTCTCATCCTTTACACATTTATGGTATTTAATTAGTACATAGCTAGCACTCACTGGTATTTAATTAGTCTATTAGCTTATTAGCCGATCCAGACATGGATCGAGATCCATGTGGCCGTCGTCGATCGAACTCCTCGTACCTGTCTCTCCTGTTTTTACTGCAGATCGACGCCCCCATCCATACGTACAGATAAGCACTGGACAGTGTGCATGAGAGTATAGTGTGCAGTGGTAAGAAACGTCAACCTTTTGCATCTAGACACGAGCCGCCGCGTGTGCATACAGATGTACACAAGCGGCCAACGCGCATTTTGTTCAACAGTCAATGTATAGCTACGTACGACCTCTAGCTTCATTCTGTGCACATGTTGCTGGCAAAAGCTAGCGAATATGCATGCGGTGTCGCTTCTACTTGACCTCCGAGATCCTCTCGACGATCGGGTCCCTTTCCCTGCAGCAGTCCAGCACGGAATATGTCGCCAGCCCAACATCATGCGTGGTGTTCCGTGTGCGTGGATTCATGCCCTCTGACTGCGGTGCGCGAATATTCATCGATCCCAGCAGGCCGGCCGGGCACAGACAAGACGTGACATGTCTGCTGTGTCTTTGCATGTTCCATATCTATTGCACAGAAGCATGATGACGCAGTCTTTTGTTCCTGTTTGTACGTTATAGGATCGGAGTACATGGCAGGCCGGATATATGGAGTATCTTCATGCCTTTTCCTTTAATCGTGAACATATAGATGAGTGTGCAGACACTGTTCCGTTCAGACAACTCGATCCAGTACACTTATTCAGGCTATATGCCATTCGATCTGCAAATATATACCTAGTACTGTACTCTTCTCCAGCTTAAATTGGAAAAAAAAAAGGCACGTACGAGCGAACAAGCAGCGTGTGTCACTGCTTGGAATAGGTCGGAGTCGGTTGGCACCTACACACGCTACAAAGGCAACAAGCAGCATGTGTCGTCCCCGCGGGACAGCAGCAGCCCGGCCGGCCTTTAAACGGGCACGCCGCGCGTGGTGTCCGTGGGTACGTACGTGCCTGAGCAGCGAGCGGCCCTGGCCCCCGGTAAGGAATAAAACCAACGCACACATCATATCGACCGGCCGGGCTTCTACTAACTTGAGATCTATCGCGCGCATGCCCGCCGCGCCCGGCCGGCAAAACGGACGGATCTCATCTGATGTTCCGCTCCGGTCGGATCTCGCTCCTCCTCGATCGGGCGCGTTGTACGCCAAGGGCGCGCGCCAGGTTTAGTTTGGCCCTTTCCTTTTGGAAAGACGCGCACGACCAATCGTGACCGATAGCGATGATGGTGCTCCACACATAATCAAGGCCGGGGCGAAAGCTATAGCTTCACTGGTTCATGTGTCCGATCGAGTTGGAGTTGGAGAGGAAGAGGGAGATCGAGGGAACTGTCACGGTCCGATCGGTCGTCGCGCGGTTGGATATATGGTGGGGGCGGCCATCCACATCCACCTGCCGCGCCCGCGCGCGCGTACGCAACGCACGCAGCAACACCGCACCGTCGCCTGGGCGGAAACGATCGGGGAGGTGCCTCGTCACCACCGTCGTCGCGTCCGTCGACGGGCGGCACGCAATAAGGTGACAATGCCGCCGCCCCTGCCTGGCTGTGGCGCGCCCCGGCAGTCTAGCGGCAAATGGATTGGTTGAGATGCGCTCGGCCCCGACGAGACGTCTCCGGCCTACCAAATCATCAACGACGGCGACATATATATGGATGGTGTCATGGTGGGAGACGTACGGATGTGCTTCGCGCGCCATATGAACCCGATAAAAAATATATGGACCAGCAGTCAGTCAAGCTCAAGCAAGAAGCAAGCAGACCAAGTTAGATTGTGAAAAAATAAACGGGCCATGATCCGTTACGACCCCTAACTGGAGTTGTTCTAAGAATAATGCAGAACATACACGCCGGGCAGTCAACGCACGAATCTACAAAGTCGATCCGGCCGGCCGATATATATATAATATATATATATATATATATAT